>CM061145.1:11247334-11502334 GCA_030710495.1 Labroides dimidiatus
CTCTTAAAATGCTTATCCTTCTATTATCCAGATTAACTACATGAAACCAAACAAGCTAACGAGTCTCCCTCACTCAGTCGCAGTCTGCTGGATTCAACCTTAAATAATAGAAAGAGTGTTCAGTAACAGTTAATGATCGAATCTTTGTCTGACTGCTTCAGTCATCAGACAGCAAGGAAGGGTGTGTGTGTGTGTGTGTGTGTGTGTGTGTGTGTGTGTGTGTGTGTGTGTGTGTGTGTGTGTGTGTGTGTGTGGGTGTGTGTGTGTGGGTGTGTGCATGTGTGTGTGTGCATGCGTGTGTCTCCAGTGAGTTAGAGGGAGACATTAAAAGCAAATGCTTGTATTCCCCAGTAATGTTTGGGTCCTGTGACAAGCCATCGCTACTTTAGTTAAAAACAAAACTTAAACCCGCACAGTTAAACACTCCCTCACTGAAGAGCATGGACCATTTTTAAGAGCGATTCCCATCCTCATATCAACAAGCTACATTTGTTAAAATTAATTTTAACACGTATGTAGACTCCCAGTATATCATATTCAGAAAAAAATATAACTAGAGCCAAAAGACTAGTTGTTAAATAAGTTAATTTACTGTAAAAAGAGACGTCCCAAAGTGACAGGTTTCCTGGGCCCATTTGCAAGTCCAGCCAAGGAAAACATTTGTAACTAATGGTGAAAAAAAAAATTCATTAGTGGTATGCATGAACCAGGTTAACGTCCCAATAGTGCATGAAATTTAATGGCGGTAGACCTAAAGAATGTAAAAAAAAAAAAAAAAAAGTAGAAGCAGTAGAAGACAAAAACTCCGCCTCTCTCTATTCATTCCAGATGGGCTGTGGTCAAACTTAAAAAAATTATTACATCTCGTAGAAACGTTTCTCACATCCGTATGCTGTGGTGATATTTAGATATTGTTGGGCTGCACTGTGTTCAAGTCTTTTTTTCTTAAAAGTTTCTTGGTCATTAGTTATTGGTTGTTAAAAACAGGGTTTTACATCATGTTTAAAGATGATTGACAGGAGCTGTGCTTGTGTAGTTTTTTCAGGAATAGTAAAATACGTCTGGAAGGACAGTTAAGAAGTGATTAGACTGTTGAAAGAATATATATATATATATATATATATATATATATATATATATATATATATATATATATATATATATATATATATAGTCCTTCATAGTCTCTATTGTACAGATTCGCCCATGATGAAGCTTTTTTGGTTTCAAAATCATACAAGGGTCAAAAAAGAGCCACACTGTCCCTTCTATATACAGTCTATGGTGCAGACCCCACCATTGAAGCTGCTAACGGCAGGATTACCACACCTGTTTGGCTGTTCAAAGGCAGGTGTCGAGCTCATACGTAACTGTCAAAGACAAAATATGCGAAGAGAACGGATATCCTTTGGAAAAGTATGATGGTGTGGAGTTGTACAGCAAATTTTGATGTAAGAGACATGACATTTCTCAGTTAACAGATGAGAGAAGGGAGGCACTGATAACAGCTGTTTATGTGTTCGTTCGTTTATGCAGAGTATGCATGTGCAGTTCGAATTTGTTGGATAGAGGTTTTTCAGGATTTTCTCCTGAATTATGGCGTAATCTGTACCTGCCTCGCTTTCATGGTGTAATTAGTTAACGGGCCAGTTATTTGCAGTCATGCATTGCAGCTGACGCTTCAGCCAAATTGGCCATTCCATAATGGAATGTAAGACTAATTGTAATAAATGAACATGCATACAGGCCCTGGTCTGGACAGAATTTTAAATTTTAACTGACCAAATTTTAACTGTGATGTCTGAAACATCTAGTGAAAACGTAAAATCAAGCAAAGTTATTGAACATGGCTGACCACGGGATCACAGAGTGTGAACAAGGGCTGTTTTCCAAACCACCTACTATACTAACATAGCTTATGGGTTTGACTTTTGTAGTATCTGAAAAAGAGTAAAATCTGCAGTATGCCAAAAATTCATGGATGTCCTACTGATCTGGGAAAATTTCCTTGTATGTGACATCCAGTAGGGCGGGACTATTAACTGAATTTTGATTGTGATTTAGATTTTGGCTTCTCAGGATCATAAAAACATTTTAACCGAAGAAAAACAATATTTTTCTTTTGTTGTTGGTGGTGGGTTTTTTTTAAAAAGGTTTTTGAAAAGACTTCAAAGAATATTTCTGGCTTGTGTTTTTGGCTGTGTTATTAGTGTATGAATGTGTGTATCTATATTAAATCTTTATATCTTTGGGTTTATGACTTTGTTTTTTTTCCCCGTTAAGTGACTATGAGATTATCCTAACATTTGAATAAGTAAATAAATAAATGAATGAATGAATGAATGTATGAATGAATGACCCATCTCACTGAAATGAAAGATGGCTGATCCATGATGGAAATCATTGTTTATGGCAGCCCTAAAGTGAACAGTGTCCTTGTTTCAGTTCGAAAAGCCTTTATGCCTTTTTTTTTTTGAGTGTAACATGATGTGGTGTAAGCTCACATAGGTTTCTCAAAGGCCCATTAGCTTGTGGCTCCATGTTCATATAACAGCCTGACTAAACCTCACAGACACCAGAGGTTACCCATGTCCATTACATGCTGTTCCCCGGCCCACAACAGCAAGTCAATAAACATTTAAAACAACCACCCGCCTCACAGCAAACACATCAGGGACCCATTTACAGGAGGGACCATTTTTTTAATGATTACTGAGAAGGAATGATGTCGGTGTTTATGGAGGCCTGAACCCACCGTGGATCATAACCCGGGCTAAGAGCCTGTTAGACCACATGATCCCACAAGTCAAATTAAAGCAAAAAGCACATTTCAAAACACTTTGACCAAATTGTTCTGAAACCTGAGAGGAAGAAAAAAAAAAGCAAGAAGAAAAAAATCAAAACAGTTTGAACAACAAAGCATCTATAGACACAATGAAATATCAGACTGGGTCAGTTTATATGGAAGGCCATCAAGATGAGATGAGCAACTACTCAACATTAGACCAAATAATAATATAATATCAAAAAGTGTAGTGTATACTCTTGCGCTCTCCCAGCTGAACGGGAGATTCTGCAATTCTCTGTGTTGGCCAGTGTCTGTGGGCTTTGCCTCTGAACGGGGAAGCCTTGAGAGACTAGGCTTGCCAGCTGCTGTGGTGGATACCATATGGGGCACAAGGGCTATGTTCACTACAGCCTGCTATGCAGCAGACAGGAACGTGTCTAGAATTTTTCTTTAGGGTCAGGGGTGGGGTGGGTTGGTGGGAGGGCAGGTAGGAGCACAGGCTATAGAAAGCTGGCACATTGAAATTACATTTTTTTCAAATGCTATACATAGATTGTTACAAAACAAAATTTGTGCTGAGGTATGATCAATTATTAATAGTTAATTTGGCTAGTGAAAAATCTTATTATATATATATATATATATATATATATATATATATATATATATATATATATATATATATATATATATATACCAACCAAGAAAAAGTAGTGTTTGAATAAGATCTACTCTCCATTCATTTGCTTTAAACAAACGCAGTCCTTTGAAAGAGTCTCGTCTTTATGTTAGTGGGTTTGAGTGCTCATGGGAAACCGTGTCTTCATACAGTCAGATGAGGCTCAAGCTTGCTGTCAGCTATGTTTCAATTAGTGGTGAAATAAATGTTTCTTGGATTCATGTATGGGGCCCAGTAGAAATATAATAGAAAAACAGGTTGTTTCAAACATGAAGATCAGCAGGTTAAACAAAAATGTACATGCTGATCTCTTGTTGCATACTTTCTCGCGTCATGCAGGCCTCTTTCTTAGATTCTTACAGGACTAAAACAATGTCCTTGAGTATGGAAGAACAAAACATTGATCATCCAGGTCTGTGTAGCATTAAGACATCTTGCCCCACAGCTGAATCAGAATAGTCATTTGCACAACATTAAATGTTTATAGAGTGTCTTTTGATAATATGACTTGAGGAAGAGCATATAAGATGAATTGAACTGGTCCAGACTCCTAGCTTTAGTGTGTACGGACAATGTGAAACTGGAATCAACAAAAGCAGGAAAACACAGAGTAAAACCAACTCGTATCTTTATTTTGCACCCTGTAGGTAAATGGAGGTGCAGGACAGGAGCCGCTCCCCATCCCGTAGGACCAGTCGAGTGGAACAGGTGGTTGGACGATGGCTGAGACGGTCCCGGGACTTGGGCAGCAGGTCTCACTCTCTGACCAGGTACACCAATTTTCTTTGCCAGCAAATGACGTAAAAGTGATGCATTAGTTTATCTGTGTTAAATTTCTTCACTCTTAATCCAAATTATTTTATAATCTTACAAATACGTCATTGTTCAAAATAGGACTGTGTTTTTCTTGATTCTGCTCCTCTGCAGAGACCGGGCTGCAGTGGAAGGGAAGTCAGCAGAGTCAAGCGGCTCTGATCAGAGGAATTACCCTTTCCGCTTCAACGTTCAGATCCAACGGGACCCAGACCTCAACTCTCATGGCCTCATTCTCTCCTCTCAGATCCCCATCTTGGTGCAGGAGGTCACACCAGGTACAAAAGACTCATGCATTCAAAACATGGAGCATTTTTACAAAAAGATAATACATGCAATAGTGTTTACTCCAACACCCCTCTTCTGTGAGTGTGTCCTTTCTATAGGGGTGAATTTTAAAGATGGTCACATACCTCGATTAAAGCGGGCTGTTTGAGCCTTCAGTATTTATGCAATTCATCTATAAGCAGAGTTGTAACCTACTTATTCTTAAAACTCCTGCAGCATTTCTCAAACCTAACCTGATGTCCTGCCTTGCACTGTGTGAATTCATTTCTGACACAGCATGTGTAGGTGAGCCCACCTCCGTCTGGTTGCTGTCGCTCAGTTTACTTAACACCATCCTGTGGTGACGGCGGCCATTGTGCCATCTTTTGTTGCCAAGGTCTGAGTGTTTTGGTCTGTCTTTGTGTCATGCAAAGCTGCTTCTCTTTCCCTTGAAGCTTATGAATCCCTGGGACGTGACCTGTCCCACAAACTGCAGATTTTCAGTTGTTCACTGTTAGGGTTATAATATGATGACTCCTGAAGTCTGCATACTAGCAGTCATTTTTTAGTGTCTCCGCTGTTCAACATATTTTCCACTGTCTGTGCTGCTTACACAGAAAAATACTAAAGGATTTCAAATGGCAGAAGAGCAGAGCTGGTCACACGACCAATCCAGTACTAGTTCATTAACAGCGTTAACAATTTCTATTAACTCTTTATAGGGACATGAAATTTAAAAAAAAAATGTTTTTAAAATCTTTATCATGTGTTTACTTTATTTCTTCAAATCATCATTCTCTGGTGTTTCCTGGCCTGAGCTCAATGCAGGTGAATATCCAAACAGAGAGTGTGGGAGTGAGGCTGTGGCTGGTGCTCAGGAGGCTTGAGGAAGCACTGGAGGACAAAAGAGGACTGGAGGACAAATGTACTTAAAGGGAAGAACAAATATCCAAAACTTGAAAATACTGAAGTGTTTGCAAGATGGCCGAATTACCACTTGGAGAACGAGCCTAAAGCGAAACAGGTGTGCGGGTGTGGTGTGCGGGGAGAGAGAGTTTCAGAGCATAGCCCAGTGCTCTGTGGGGGAGATCGAGGAAGAGCTCCACACAGGGTGGAACACAGAATCCTCATTTCATTTTAAATTTAATATATTACAGTGCTAGGATCATATTCATAGTAACTTATTTTACCGATATCAGATTTTGAAAGAAACATTGGTTACACCACTGGATATTTCCAGTTTTACCACCTGACCACAACTTTCACCCCATAGTAAAAGACATTAAAGTAAAATGCTTTCAGTTCTTTCAGTAAACGCTTCTTTTTCCCTCCTGTTCTTTTGGTTCTCTCTTGTTTTGCATACAGCAGGTCTCCTCTGGAAGAGTAATGGTGGAACTAAGCCAAAACACTGCATGCCCCTGGCCATCGGACAAAACAATCTGTAAAAGCTGAAAACTCAAAGGAAACTGTAATTTTTTTCCTTTCAGCTTCAAACATGCACAAAAGTTGAAATGACAGGAAAAGTGCTGAGACGTTAACGTGTTTGCAGGCATCTGAACACCTTTCATTTTGCCTCCCTCTGTGATCAGATGAGACGTGCTCAATTCTGGGCTTGTTGTCGCTAATTATTATTTGTCCAAATAGTCCTTAAGTATGTAGTAACTATGTTTATTTTAGTACACATGAATGTTTTAGAGCTGCGTGAGAAAAGCAAACTGGGAAGAGTCATCAACTGGATTCGAAAGCTCACAAGAATAGCAGCTAATGTAAACAAAACTGAACCAAGTGCTAAGAGGAAAGCAGAAAAAACAGGAGCAGCGTGTGGCGTTATTTACCCAGATTGTTGTTTGTGTTTTTTGATGCTGCATTTATGAAAGCAGTTTTGAACCACTGGGACAACCCGCTAGTGACATTTAATGCCCCCAGTGTTTATCTTCTGAAGTCACGCCTCGTCACGTCTATGAAGTCATTTACCCCAAACATAAAGTGTGTGATGAAGTAGATAAGGACTCGTCTGGTGGAGTTAAGCCAGAAGTTAGCTCGCTAAGAGAAAATCCAGCTTCGTAGTACAGGCCTCTGGACAGCAAGTAGCACTAAAATATCTGGCTACTAAACTACAGTAAAAACTAACAAGGTTTGCTCATTGTCTCGTTTCAAACAACAGCGCTGTGTAACTGTTGATAAATATCTTACTTCATCACGTTGTTTCTAGTAAAAAGTTGTCTTGAACAAAGAAAAGTAGTGTTAAAAAGAAGATCTGATCTCCATTCATTTCCAAAAGAAATGCGCTTGTTAAGAGTGATGTCATCACAACAGTGTGCGCATGATTCCAGCCAAAAGGTGTCGCTGCAGTCCACTTCAAACAGATAGTCCTCATAGCCCCTCTCACCGTAACATGTATTTTATCCATTTCTTCTATTTCTTATGATAGATACTGCAGGTGGGTTGGGATAAGGGTGCTATGGGTCTCACCACTTCCCTTAGGTTGCTGATACGATTGATGGTGTGTTTGAGAATCTCTAACTGGCAAAAACACAACAAAGCACATTTCTAAGGATGGAAAGATGTGACGTAGCCATAAAAAGCAGGAATTGAATGAAGAGTCGAGGCACTTACTTTATTACTGCTGCTGCATGATTTTTAAGGTCTGCTTGAAATGTTGTCACATCTAAAGGCAGAGCTTCAGCCTCACAGTCCCGCAGTATCTGTCCTAAAATAGAACCAATTATCATCCCATGCAATAGCTCTTCTTACAATCTAGTTGTAGCTCTCCTAATTCTCATTTAATCATTCAGGCAGTGAAGAGCTGCAGCCAAACTGTGTGCATTGTTAATCCTTGAAACATTAATGAAACAGTTGTGAACCAAATGACTGTCTTTGCCCACAACACTCATTCTCTCTTTTTTTTTTTTTTTTTTACAATGGAGCAGGAAGATAATTTTCCTGACTCATTATTTTGTTGCCTTGTGTGAGCGTAGATAAAAATAATAAGAATAATAAATTTTAAAAATCAGTTTTTAAATTGAAGGCTGCGTAGCAACAAAACACAAGTCAGCTTCCATACAATCAGTGACATCTGCACATTCCTAACACTCATATCTAATGCCTTTCTTCAGCTATACAACATTTGAATTTAAAGAAATAATCAAATGAATGTGCAGTGTGTTACATTTTGCTTGTATCTCTAAAGTGAAGCATCTCAGTTTGATCCAGAGCTGCAGAGCTTCGAGGATCTGAATTGCACCGAGGTCTGGGGACAGAATACCTCTCTTTCTTTTTCTCGTCTGGCTCAAGCCTGCTCTGTCAATATCTGATCCTGCCTGGCCCCAAAACACACACACACACACAAACACACACACACACACACACACACACACACACACACACACACACACACACACACACACAATCAGACACACTCTTGCTTGTGTCCCCAGTGGCTCCGCTGAGTCTTAGCTCAGTTTTCTCCTCCTCTGTCTCTGCAGCACGTGCTGCAACATCTTGACAGTGAAATATGATTCCTTTGTTTTAAAGCATTTAAAGAGCCACTCGTGTCACCTGCATCTGTCTGTGTTGGATGTATCAGCAGAAATACTATCATGTACCTGGTGCCATGCAGATGTTGCAGAAAAAATGTTTCAATGATGCTGTTAATAATAGTTTTATGTCAATGGCAGAGATTTTTTTTCTCAGAGGCAGCTGTGAGATATCTTTATTTATATAGCGCCAATTCATAACAAACGTTATCTCAGGACACTTTCCAAAAACATGAACAGGTCTAGGGGTGGGTCAATCAGGAAAGCTGATGCAGAGAGGATGTGATAGTGGCACCAAGCTGTGTGTTGGGCTTACAAAGTGACTCAGCTCATTCTGACAGTGCCCAACTGGTCTCTGTTATGGCCCCGACAGGAGCTGTGCAGTTAAGACATGCACGCTTGTAAGCCAGTCACCAAAAGACCCAAGGAGCTACGCAAAGTCCTGCAGAGCCACAGAGCACCCAATTTGGCACCCAGTCCTGGGCACCACCCCCATCAGGCAGAGAAAAATTCCATACCAGGCGGGCCAACATAGAGCTTAGAGGGGCATGGGTCTGATCTGAGGAAGAGGAGCCTGGGCACTGTGCCATAGGATTGGCCCAGGGCACACAAGTATGGTGGACCTGTCCTCATACACCTGGAAGCTACTGTTGTTTTGAGAGAGCTTGTTTAATATGTTTCAGAATAGCAAACAGTGCAATAGTTAGAAATCATCTCCAGCTGCAAACATCTTCAATCTGTTGTTTTCCTAACAGAGAGGTAGGAAAACATGAAGCAAACACTTGAATTCACAGCTGGAGGATGGCATGGCTTCCATTCTGAGAAAATGCTGATTTCATGGTGTAAAGGAAAAATGTTACATTGCTGCTCTGTCTGTAGTTGGAGAGTTTGGTGTGGATATCCTGGTGAGAAATTATGCAAAGGTGTGAGATGAAAGCTGCTGCCTGTCGTTACTGTGGCTTACAAAATGAATGCAAACACCCTCAGGCATGACAACACGAGGATGTTTTGTGTGTCCAGGTGGTCCTGCAGATGGCCGGGTCGTCCCTGGCGACCAGCTTGTGAAGATCAATAACGTCGCTGCTGATGACCTGACCCCTGAGCAAGCTGCTGAAATAATCAGGTCTGCACTGACAGCTGCACACACACACACCCACATACTGTTAGCATGTATAGTGTTACACGCTCTTCAAACCCCATTTAAATGAGCATTTTTCATTTATTTTTTTCAGAGAGTGTCAAGATTCGTTGACCATGACTGTCCTCAGAACAATGCTGGTAAGTTTCCTTCTGTTGCCTTTGGGATGAGCATTTCTTGCAACCTTGTCAAAACACAGATGCAGGCATGTGTATTCATGATGGCGTGTTATGGATGAAGTGTCTGTGTACACACGGGATTTCACTCGCTGTTGTCAACAAAGCCATTAATCAGTATGTCGATGAGACCTGGGTTGAGCTAGGTTGCTAACAAGCTTCTCCTTGTCAAGGTCTTCCCACTACATCAGTGTTAAGAGCGACAACAAGTAACACCCTCTGACACGACCCCCACACATATACACTCACACACTTTCTCACAATCACTCGCTCTACCATAGGTGTGTTTGTGAGTGTACTGCTTCTTTATGTTACGACTTTAATCTGTGAGGGTTGCGGGTGTGTTTGCATTAAGGTGGAGAGGATGGGTTAATAAATGGCTCCTGTGTGATTCTCATCATCGGCTTTGCTGATGGAGGCAGCTTTCAGCTTGATTCATTACCTACAGCTCCTCCAAAATCATTAAAGAGCATTTAAGGAGTTATTACCTTTTCTCAGAAAAGAGTCAGCCGGTTTGACTCTTTGTTGTTAGAAAAGTTTGGAATTAAAGCTTGAGTTGGTCATGAACACTGATAAAAACCAGAAGTGATGTTGGAGGTTGGTTTCTTTGGTACTTTGAATCTATTAACCATGTTTGCATTAATAAAAGCAACACCATACTTATCTTTGTTTATAGGCATCTGTAAAACACATTAATATTAATGCAATTGATATCCTCTTCATAAGAATCACTCGATTGAACTGTACCTATTTCAATATTCATATTGACCTGGAGTGTAAAAGATTGTTTCCATTGTATCAGTGCACTTTTGAAATGAATGCACTGTTGTGAAAAAAACTCATCAACCAATGTTTTTATTATGATGAAAGAATAAGCTAATTATTTTACAGTTTCAGAAGAAAATAAAGATAAAAAAATTATTCATGTTTTCATTCAGATTTAAATAGGGCTGGGGATCAATCTAAAAATTTTCAATACCTGGAACGAAAATTGTAACAATACCAATTCCATAATATCAACTTAAACATAAAGAAAATTACACTACACATTATGGTACAAATCTTGAATTTTTATATATTTTTTTCTTTTTTCCCAGATTTAGTATTTTTCCACTCCAAGCAGTTTTCTGACATAAGAAAATTTAAATAAATAAAGAACTAACAAAATGCCAGTACAAAAGAACAATTGCTGACAAGTGACGGGTCAGTATATACTGAGCACACCATCAATGTATTTCGAACTACAACTGAACTTTCTTCTGTCCATTCAAAATATCGACCCACCTCCTTTATCTGGGCTGGGGACCAACAAAAGTGACCCAAAAGAGACAAGCATAAGCCAGTTCATTTTCATGCAGTCGTCTGCTCTGGCTGCAGCTTGGAGAGACTGTTGCTAGTGAGGAGTCTGTCTGTGAGTGTTTTGGAGAGGGGAGGGGCTCAAAACATACTCTCACGTCAGTCTCCAGAAAAGTTGCTAGATTTGTCACTAGTCACTTGTTGCTTAACTTAACAGCCAATCAGCAGTGTCATTATCAAATCTTGATCACGTGATTAACCCATTGGGTACTGAACCTCAGCACCAAAAGACAAGGCATATGCATTTTAATACTCGATACTATGGAAGCATTTCGGTCGGTGCTATAAAGTAACCAAAGTTGGATACCCAGACCTAAGTAAAAAAAATATGTATATACTGTTTTTTTATTTTTTTTATGAGGTGCTTCTACTGGAAACATCAAGGTTTAGCAGCTCTCATTGTGCTATATTTTTATCTTATTTTTATGGATATGTGTGTGTGGAGAAGAGTTTATTGAAGAGAGGAGCTTCTTGCATTACAATAGAGTAAATCTGGAGACTATCACCCTATTCCAGCTGAGATGAAGAAGAGTTTCCTGGGATGCCATTGTGATGCAAAAGATACAGCCTGGAAATCTTGAGGTACTCAGGAGATATCAAGATACTTCAATGTGCTACCCTCTCCTCCCACCTGACTGGATTTACAGTTTGATGATCGTCCAACTGGGAGAATAAAACACTTAATCTGCTATATGCCAGTAACGGATGCCTACAGAGCTGCTGCCTCGCCACCACTGGGCGGGTTAGATAGCGGCCTGGTTTTCCTGCAGACCTATTGTGGTCCCTGTGTACTGAGGCAGCATACAACTACCCTCACAGTCAGGAAATGGACACCTGATTTTTGTGAGGTTTTAAGGGACTGCTTTGGAAGCTCAGATTGGAGTGTGCTGCTGGAAACTGATGAGAGGAGGATGGGCATAGACAGACTTTATTTAATGTTTTGAAACGTTTGTTTTATGTGATTTTAAAAATGTAATCTATTCGCAGTGGCTTTGGTGATGAGACTCTATCTTGCTATCTTTGTGTACTTTAAGGGTTATTGAGACTGAAAGCAGGATAGAATACCATCTTTTGGATCAGGCACTGGTGTGGTGGTGTTGGTGGTTGTGGTGGTGAAGGAAAGAAGCAGGTTGAGCTGGAAATGGACACTTCTGAGATGATTTGGAAGTGACTGTGGTGAAGGAGGGTTATGGCATTTTAACTGACAGCAGGATGATTGGTTGATGGAGGCTGAGATGAGTGCTGTGCCGTGGACCATCCTGAATATTCTGCTATTCTGATTTTCGTACACGCTGTGACAACACCTGTGTGTTGCTGCCGCAGTTTATCCAAGAAGGTCACAGGTCAACTTAACAGCGAGATCTACAGAAGACTGCCACTGTCAACTGCATTCCCTCCTCAATCATGGTTGCAATAATTGTTAGGTTACAATTCACAAAGGCATCCTGAGTACAGCTTGCAAGTTGATGAAAAAACGTTGCAAAGTTTGGCATCATGGCTGTCAGAATTGTGACCTTCATCTACCATGAGCGCAGGTGACACAGGGCAGGAGGGGCACAGAATGATTGAAAAGGCATATGTTCTTGGCACATCGTATAACAAAAAAGGAGGGATGCACAGAATTTTCGGCCACCAAAAAATTTGGGCCGAAAATGTTAATAAGGTTAATACCTTGTTCATTTATTTATAAAACAAAATAGCCTCATGTTATTTATCTTATTTACATAACGGGATGGTCACTTGATCATAAACCTCCCCTGCTCTCTGTATCGCACACAGCAGAGTTCTGACCCAATATGTTTACAGACACAAACACACTGTAAAGCAGACAGAGATTCCAGAAAAATAATGTCACAACCATCACAAGAGACACAGAAAAAATCTTTGTCTTTTATAAAGCACTCTCAGAGTCATCTCTGAGAAGACGGCATTATTCTTTGAAGCATTAATATTAATTTATGCAATGGTAATGAGGATTGGCATTGTAACTTATTTTGGTTTTTGGCCTTTTTTTCTTCGTTTTCAATTTCAGCCAAGAATTTTCATTTCGTTGCATTCCTACAAAAAAGTAATCAAAGGCCCAAATGCCCCCTTTAGTGTTTTCTGCCCCCTCTGACTCGTTTCATCTGGGCTCATGGAAGACGACACTGCTCCTCTCCTGGGCACATGTTCTTCTTGTGAATCACTGGGCACCCTTTTTTATCCTCCATCAACTTTGTTTCTTATTCTCAGCGCACTTTTCACAGCCCCTCCTGGCTGTGTAGCCTACAGCTAGCAAACCATACCCAGAATACTTTTGTTAATTGTAACCTAAAATTACTGCAGCTGTGAGTGAGGAGGGGACATAGTTGATCCGGGACCCTGTTAGGCATTGAAGAGTTGTATGGGTGGCCCAGACCCCTTACATCGGGAACACACAAGATACGTCTGTGGTCTGGCTCTGCTCAGTGGTGTGTTGACTGCGTACTCTCTCTTCTATCAGCTCAAACTCATTGCGCATCTAGTCTTGCATGTTGCAGGACCTCTACTTAGCTGGAGTCACAGACCGAGGAGTTCTGGCAAAATTACAAGACTTCCGTATCTGATGCATCCAGCTCCAACGATGCTGCTGGGATGCAACAGAGCAAATCCAGTGTGAGCTGACACATTGACCTGAATCGAAATTTTTTAGTGCTGTGATTATTTTTTTTCTTTTAATGTCTTGAGATAAGACAGTCTTTTAGACTTGTCTGCTGAATTTGCCTGATATTATGTCTCGTAAGACATTTTTACTTAAAATAAGACACAAACACTTGATTAGATTTCAGTTCTTGCCATGTAGGCTCCAACTCCCCAAAGGAAAGTGGTAACAATAATAGATGAATGGACAGGATGAGAAAGAAAGGGTCGGAGATGTGAGTATAAAGTTACAGTATTTTTTTTAGACAGTTATATTTCTCTGTTGAGCTTTAAGTGAACATTTTAGGTTCAATGAAGCTGTTTCTGCAAAACTTTTTTGTGTACAAATGTTTTGATTCTACTGTATGACTGACTGTTTCTACTGTTGAACCTTTGTTCTGCTGCTATTCTTGGATGTATCTCCTTTGGGAAAGATCTGTGATCACAATGAGAAGAAACTTCAGTGATGGATCAGATGTATTCTATCTGTGATTTCCCATGATCAGTGGTCTTTCTATGATCAGGCTTGGATAAAAAGCTTCCTGGATGCTGTGTATCTTTCCTCTTCCTCCATGCTTCCCTTTGCTTCTCAGTAAACACAGCTGCACTGCTGATTAAAATCTAAAAAAGTATTTTGACAGACATATTTATTGGTCTGTTCTTTCCAGGGTCCCAAGTCATCATTCATCACACCAGAGAAGAGGGCCAAGCTCAGGTCCAACCCAGTGAAAGTTCATTTTGCAGAGGAAGTGGAAGTCAATGGACACTCTCAGGTGAGTTATAGAAAACATGTATAAAGATATTTTGCACCTTCTATGCTCATAAATTACAAGCTAGCTCTAAATTACACCTCTTAACAGCTTATTCTAAATGAGTCTAAATGAGTTACCTTTCAAATGGAGAAATCACCTTCACAAAATCAGGGGCAGTCAGTATTGTATATCAAAATAGTCAGACACAAGTCAAATGTCAAGTGCCGAGTGAAGACACACTAAGCACACACAACAGCAAAGAATCAGTGATGAATTATTTTTGTGTGCTGACGTTTTTTTTAACCTTTTTATGTTTAGTTGGTTTCAAACTTATTAAACTTACATGAAGTACTTTTGCCTTCCCTGGACCACACACTTCCATTTTCTAGTCTTAAAGATTATATCATAGCAAAAAAACATGCATTGAACATTTGTTTTCCTTTTCAGTGATTCCAACAGCAGCATGAACCTTATGTTTTTTTATAATAAGTTAACATAAAAGGTTAGCAGCTCTTACTGGTTTTATTCAATAACATGACACAAGATCTTTTTGCAAGTTCAGTGTGGAGACAGAAGCAGTGTTTCACTTTCTTTGGTCACAGTGTTCAGGACTCCTTGTCAGAAGTGATGCTTTCTAATTGCTTGGTATGATTCCATGCATTGTGCAGTTTTTCCTCTAATAAGCTTGGCTCTGGTTGGTTCCCATTCTGCCAGCGGATGTGAAATTAGCTGCATGAGGAAACCACAGAGGCTGAAGTGCCCATTACTGATCAGAGAGAAAACAAGGATCGATGTCTCCCTCAACCTCTGGTCCTAATGTCTGCGATTACGGGCCAATAAGCGTACAATTAAGGAGAGGGGTAGAGATGGAGGGAGATAAGGGGGAGTGTGTGTGTGTGTGTGTGTGTGTGTGTGTGTGTGTGTGTGTGTGTGTGTGTGTGTGTGTGTGTGTGTGTGTGTAGGGGGAATTAGCTTTTGTCAAATGATAGACAAGCTGGAGTGATGGAGCTCTCATATAAACTTCAAAATAGTGATATCAGCACTGATACATCACTGCTGATATCAGTGTTGTATCAGATCTCATCTCAGTGCCGATATAAAACAACAACACTGTCTGCTAAAATAAAAAAGGAGATGGAATAAGCTGTCCAATTTAGAAAAATGATACAAATACTTTAGTTTCCAGGCAATATCTTTTAAAGTTCTTGAAGTAATTCCCTAAAAGAGGCCTTTAAATTATGTAGACTTCAAGCAGCCTGTTTTTGTAAGAATCTCAAACTGTGCACAAGAAAAACTGCAAAAACTCTTCATTTCTGTCAGATCTTGTTTTAATTTAAACACCAACACTTCCATCTCAGCCAGAGTGCAATGGAAACAGACTTGCTAAATAAGTCATGGCATACATTAGGTATGTGACCAGACACTGAGGCGATGAAAAATGACTGCAGACAGAAACATCAGATCTGTGCGGAGCTCTGAGCAGACTGTGACTCCCCTCACATTAACAGGAGACCTTTAACAACCTCTTAATATCATAATCTGATCACACTTCTGCCTCTACAGAAACTAAGGGACACAAAAGTAAACAATGAACCCCAACATATCCAACTCCACTACAAGCCTTCATTTTTTATTTTGTGTCAAGCTTAGCCAGTCGTTTCGATTATTTGATAAACACCTCTAAGAACTGCTGACGTATGAGATTCAGAGAGAGAATCACAATAAAAAAATCCTTAAATGTTCTTACATTTACATTAATGTAAATCAAAAAAGTAGTCAAACATTTAAAGAACACATAAACAGCAAAAGCCAGAAATTAAAGAGGCTTGTTTTTGGGATAAATGGACTTCAAATCTGCTACAGTGCTTTTTCTTGTCTTTCTGACCTCTTCACCCGACTCTACAAAGTCAAGATGCCCCATGATCTGGTTCCCCCCTCCAGAATGACATACAGAGTCACTGGAGAGTAGAATTATTGAAAACTTGATTTCTTCACCAGCATTTACAAATCTATCATCTTAATTGAACAACTCTATACCAAAATCCCATTTCCCCCCCTTAAGTGACTGTAATTCTCCTTCATTCATGGGGTAATAAATAGCACTCACGGTTGCAGGTTGGTCCTAAAGCAATTATATATAAATTAGCATGAAAACAAACAGATTTATATTTAAGAAAAATTAAAGAAAATTAAGAAAAGTATTTTTTTTTTGGTTTAGTTACCATAATGCAGGTTTTGGGATCCATACTGCAGCGAGACACCAGGGGCAGCTCTAAATCTTTTAGCTTCACTTTAGGGGAGCTGTGTTTTGTTCTGAGTCTATGATTCGTGTGTGTTTGTCAGTTTGCTCCCTCAGGCTGTTTGCCTTATTCATAAATGCAATTTATGACTATTTGAGAGATCTCAATTGTGAAAGTAGGTCAGGCCAAATAAGACTTTTTGGTGACTGATAGAGGTGTGCCACAGGGATCAGTTATGGGCACTATGCTTTTCACAGTGTACATCAATACCAGTACATGATATCGTTTCAACCCTAAAAAACTGTCATGCGCACCTGTACGCAGATGATACTGTTATTTATTTTGTTGCAAATATTGTACAATCTGCCATAAATAACCTGTAAGTTGCTTTTAAGAGTTAACAAGAGTGTCTTTTAAAACTTAAACTTGTACTTAACACAAGTAAAACAAAATTCATGTTATTCTCCAGGGATAGGAAAATTAACTCTGAAAAAGTAGATATATGTACCTCCAATGGATCTAGAATTGAAAGATTTACAGAGTTTAACTACCTTGGTATATGGCTTGATGAGGAATTTACTTTTTAACATCATGCCAACACTCTTGCCACCCAGTTGCAAAAGCGAGTCGGCTTCCTTTACAGAAATAAATCTTGTTTTCCAATGTCGTACCGCTAAAACAAATTTGGAAGCCATGTTCTTATCTGTTATGGATTATGGCAATATAATATACAGACATGCCACGGTTTCAACTCTCAAGACCTGGATTCACTCTCACTCTGCTCTCCGTTTGATAACTGGTGACAGGTACAACACACATCATTGCATCCTGTATGAGATGGTTCGCTGGCCATCTCTGGATCAGAGAAGGAACAAACATTGTTTTTTGTTTATTTTCAAAGCCCTTACTGGCAGGCTATCACCTTACCTTTCAAACCTGTTGGAGTTTTATGATGGATCCTACATGGCTTGTTCATCAGTTTCACTTACTCTTAAAATCCCTCAAGTCTACACTGAACTCTGCAAATCTGCATTTTTCTTTGATCCTTTTATTCTCGCTATTTTAATTGATTCTTTTGCTTTTGTGATTGACTGATTTGTGTTATTTATTATAATTATTCTTCATATAACGTCTGTGATCTCGACAACACTGAAAATGAGGGAAACCTTAAGGTCTTTTTCGAAAATAGATAATGGTTTGAATGAATGAATGAATGAATGTGACATGTTCCCTGACCTCTGACCCTCTGTTCCATTCACAGGGCAACTCGCTGCTCTTCCTGCCTAACGTTCTGAAGGTGTATCTAGAGAACGGGCAAACCAAGGCCTTTAAATTTGAACCCAGCACCACAGTCAAGGTAATCAGCAAAGATACAGTCATGTTGATTTTTATTCCTCCATGTAACCACCTTCACGTTTTTTAGGTACTAAATACATAAACAACCACAGTGGGATTTTGTTTAGTAAATGAATGGTTTTGTTTGTGATGTTTTAATGTAAAGGAGTGATCCCACTGTGATCCCTAACAGTTATGTTTACTCGATGGTTTGTTGGTGAGGATTTCAATTGTAGGAGAATTCCGTTGGTGCTTTCAGTTAGCTTCACATTTAATCCTTTGCATTAAACCGAGGCCCTAATGTTCACTTAAGACATTATGTTCCTTAATGCTATGAATTAAAGTCTTTAAAAAGTCTTTTTGTTTATGCATCAGGACATTGTGATGACGCTGAAGGAAAAGCTCTCTCTGAGTCGTATTGAACACTTCTCCTTGGTGCTGGAGCAGCAGCACAGCATCACCAAACTACTGCTGCTCCATGATGAGGAGAGGATACAGCAGGTACACACACATGCAAACACAATAATGAAAAGTATTTCACATAATTCAAGAGATATATCTCTGTTCCACAGCTCTATTTGGAGTAGGGATCCTATCATCTGCACCAATTTTTGGCGTTTTGATGCATATCAGCATTGGCCTTTTTTTTAATCCGACTGCCAATAAGAGATCAAAACTAAAACTCATGCAGTCACTACTCTGTCTCTAGCATTGTCCCACCTGCAGCACTATCTGACTGGTTACATACAGAGCCATGGCACTCGTTCATTTATTTAAGTTTTCAGTTAACTTTATAAGAGATGCTGCTGAGTCTGGGAACTCCCTGCACTTTTTGTTTCTGTTTGAACTTAAAGATAAGTGAAAGATAAAATAACATTTGAATTGTACTGAACTTTTGGAAAACTTAAATGTAGTAAACTTTAGAGATCTATTTATTTCTTCAATTTTCCCTTTAACTTTATAAGACATGCTGCTTAGACTGGCAGCAGTCCAGTAAACATGCTTAAAGGCATTCAAACAAAGTTACGTGTTGGAGTTTGTATTATTTAAAATTCTGATGCCAATATTTTGGTCTATCTCTGATTTGGAGATGAATTGAATCCATCAATGTGTTTAAAGCAAAATGTTTGTGTTTGTACCCAGGTGGTCCAGAAAAAAGAGGCCCATGACTACAGGTGTCTGTTTCGTGTGTGTTTCCTGCCCAAATTCCTGCAGACGCTGCTTCAGGAGGATCCAACAGCCTTTGAGTACCTCTACCTGCAGGTACTGATGAGCTGCCATGTACAATTCTTCGAACCTTTTGGGGGGTTAAAAATGTTTTTTGCAGGTTAAAATAGTGTCAAAAACATCATAAAAACAATCCTGAAAAAAATCCAGATCCTGATCCTGCCATAAAAAAAACATCCTGACATATGTCCCATATTGCCCCCTAATGGAGAACATTTTCCTTGGTCAGAAGCAGAGTTTGCTGATGTTCAGCCAGCACACAAAACTGCAGAAAACTGACCACTTATCATCTCGGTATCAAGACACAATTGACCTATGGCCAAGTCCCTCCCTCAACGTGATGAGCCAATCACAGTGAATACAGTATTCCCCATACACGCAGACATTCTCTGCCTGGACAACCATTGAAATGCATTGCAGAGAGTTGGTTTTTGTTTGGTTTTATGAGTTTTTTCTGAGATTTAAAGCTTGAAAATGGTTGCATGGGCTACATGCAACTCTAACACAAGGTATCCTGAGAGGATGAGTGTTTTTACCCTTTCCTTAACCCACATCTCAACCTAAAAAAGTGTTGTCTTTGGATAAAGTTGTGCGATACAGCGAAACATCAATTCAACATGGATAAAATTATCAAGGCCGTTTTCGTCTGTTCTGGAATAAGTCAAGATCTGATTTTGGGCAACTTTGCTATAAGGAACTGTAAAGTTATCTTAAATGGCTGAACTACAACGGCTGCGTCTGTGTTGCAGCTCCGCTCCGCCTCGGATCATATAGGTTTCCATTTAAGTCAATGTGTCAACTTACACTAGATCTGTTCTGTTGTGGCTGCATGGCTGGTCCGATAGGTTGCAGCTAATCCACAGCCATCCTATTTTGCCAGATGCCTGAGCTGTGACGGGTTAATTGAGAGCAGAGAAGATCGAGCGGGACAGGAAGCAGTGCACGGAAACTACCTAAAAAGAGCCTGAGACTTTCAAAATAAAGCAAACTGGGTCGAAACTAGATCATATTTAGCTTTACCAATGCACGAAAACATCACAATGAGCAGACACACACCAGGAATCAACAGGTTTGACGTTTTACAGCACAACATGAATGACAAGAAGTTTATTAATGGAGAAGAAAGTGCAGGAATTCCTCGGTCTCATGACCCCAGCAGTCTGTCAGTCCTGCAGCCTGCTGGACTGAACACACAGCCCTAGTGAGTTGACAAATGCAGTCAACACGCAGTGGAGCAGAGCTGCGACGCAGACACAGCCGGTGTATTTGAGGCATAACACTGGAACCGCCACAGCAGTCTGACGGACAGTTTGGGTTTTTTTTCTAATGTTAGCTAAAGCTAGCCTAATGTTAGCTCCTAGCCGTGTTGTTAATCATGTCACTTTGTTTGTTGGGAGTTCACAGACTTATTTTGTTCTAGTTTTTGTTCTTTGGTGACCATCCATCATTGTTAGCTGTTGTCCAAAGGGCTCCAGTTAAACTAACATTAGTTTCTGGAACTTAGCTTCATTAGCTTATCTGTAATAGCCCAAATCACAAAGGTTGAGGCAATGTAAATACTGCTCCAAACTAACTGAGATGCTCTTGGTAAAGATGGTTAAAAGGTTGTTAGATTTTTCTCATGACCAATGCTGATCCTCTATCTTGTCTGAGATGCTGATGGTAACCAGATGTGGTTTATCACGTTTGCACTGGCACTTGTAACTGAAGCTTTTTCTCAAAATTCTCAACAGTAAATTGGTTAATATATCCCTCCAATCCTTAGTTTAGTCCCTTTTGGTGCCTTTTAGATGAAATGTGATCTTTCTGTCTTCAGCAATCATCAATGGCGTCCTGTGAAATGTCTCCTACTGTCACTGAACATTCATTATTTGTTCGAATCAGTAGAGGGGGCATGGCATAGCCATAGGTCAATTGAGGGACAGGTGAGGTTTGAGTTCATTGGTCTGTAATGATGATACACGGATGTGTGGCCACACTTAGTGACTGATTTTTACAGAAATGACTAAAAGAAAAAAATAACTAATAAAACATTCATGTGTTCCTTTTAGGGTTAATAAATATGTCAGTAGGGCTGTTGGCCCTCTTTGAAAAAAGTTTGTAAACCCAGAGATGTCCTTTTGCCTGTGCTTTGATGTGGATTTAGTCAATCTACTTTTTCCAAACTGTAATGGAATAACTGACAGCAGACCATGAGTATGGCTGCTAGCCAAAGTTACTGGCTCCTCATGATCTGTATTGTCCTTTTTCTGTGCAGAGACTTTTTCATAAAAGATCATAAATTCATCAAAGAGGGAGACAAAAGTTTCAATACACTCTGCTGGCCTCAGGTCTTTTCATTGTCATGATAATGTGCTCAACATAGTTTCTATTGTGACACCTGGCATCATTAGTAAGGTTAAAGCATGTTGGAGATTTTTTTTCCTTATCAAGCAGCACCGTCAAGAGAGAGGTGGTTCTGAATCAAAATAAAATAAGTTTGCAGTTTTGGGACTCTATTTGGAAACACAGTTTTGCTGCAGCTGTGATACCTCAGACTGAGAGGTCAGTCATTTATAATCAGTTCACTCTTACACTGAAGTGCTCTGATTTAAAGTTAATGAAGGATTAGGAAGTGACCCAGCACTTTACCGTTGGATAAATGAATAAATCCATGTTATCGGATGGCATTTAAGCTCTCGGTCATAATGTTATGAACTTCTGTATGAAGTAAGGTCCAATCCCAGTTGTCACTCTTTCCCCTCCCCCTTTTGCGCCTTCATCTACCCCTTCCCCTTAAAACGGTGTAAAATTCACAACAAACGGACTTCACTACGATGTACTGCATTACATGAGTGATTAGACAGCTAAGCTATGAAAAGCAAACGTTAAGCTAACATTCATTCTGAAGCTTTATTATGTGGCTCCGTTATAACATCATTGTATGATGAGAGATTTTAAAATACAACCAACAATTCAAAACATGGCTAATATTTACATGGAGTAGCAAAGGATTGGATATCTGATAAAAACATGAGTATTATTATTTCCAGTTTAGATATCATGAGAAGTTTCTCATACCTCTTCCTTTCAAGCCAAGTCCCGGTTTGTCTTTGTTTCAAGGCCTGTGTAGCCCTACCCCTTAACTTTACAGAAGTATTGGGACACACCTTCGCTTTGCCGATGCCCTAAAAACTCAAAGTGACTCTCTGCTGTCTGGGATACCAGTATTCTGCTTAATATCAAAAATGAACACGAGTGGTGGTGAAATGTGTGAGGATTGAGGGTCTCCGTACAGTTATATTTTTATAGCATGATGTCATATGAGCTATTCTGATTCCTACTCTGATAACTGTGCTTGTCAGGGCGTGAATGATGTGCTGCAGGAGCGCTTTGCAATAGAGATGAGGTGTAACACCGCCTTGAGACTCGCTGCACTTCACATCCAGGAGAGACTGGCAAGCTGTGGACAGTCACCGAAGACCAACTTGAAGAATATCACGTGAGACATTCACACGTTTAAAATGAAAGTCACACTAACTTTTCGACTCAAGATGAGCCTGCAGAGTGAAGGGAGATTCTGTGCTGGACTTACCCGTAAGAAAGTCAGTAATGATTTAAAGCTGCAGCTCCCCTTCAAATGTTTTACTGACTTGATTGTTAAACTGTCACACACTCAGTTCTTTGGGTGAGCTTCAAGGATCCATTTTGAAATTAAAGATTTAGATTTAGTTTGTTGGCTCAGGGGGAACACTGTGCTTTCAGACATCCAAAGTGCAGCTTCATCTCTGTAGCAGTCCAGTTCAGAGCAACAGACTCTTTGTGTTTCTGTCTGTCATCCAGAAAGACTTGGGGCATAGAAAACTTTGTGTCATCCACCTTATTGAGAAACATGCGAGAGAAAGACCTGAGGAAGGCCATCAGCTACCACATGAAGAAGAGCCAGTCGCTGCACGATCCCAAGCAGAAGGGCCTGTCTGCTGATCAGGCGCGCATGAACTATCTTGAGGAGCTGAGTGATCTCAAGTCATTTGGAGGGAAATCCTTCAGTGCCACAATGATGGTAGGGTGTCTGAATGTGCGTTTATGTGTATTCATGAGACGTTTCAAGTGTCTCATTCTCATTCCTTCTTTTTATCTCTATTGGTTTCATGACCCCTC
This sequence comes from Labroides dimidiatus, assembly GCA_030710495.1. Lineage (NCBI taxonomy): Eukaryota > Metazoa > Chordata > Actinopteri > Labriformes > Labridae > Labroides > Labroides dimidiatus. Next base: position 11,270,440 of record CM061145.1, read on the forward strand.
CCCTGGTCCACCACTCTGCAGCTCCAGGACAGGGAGTCAATGGTGACCTTGTTGGTTGGGGCACGCTATGGCGTGAGTCAGGTGGTGAACCACAAACTGAGCATCCTGTCCAACCTCACAGAGTTTACAAGCATCACACGCATCGAGCTGCTGCCTGAGTCCGAAAAGGTCAGCCTGGTCAAAATCTACCTGCAGGACATCAAGGTGAGCACACAAAGAAGACAAAGTACTGAAAACCTGGTCAAAAATCTAACTCTGAAGAAACTGAATCAGCTCTTCAAATAGCTGCTCTGTTAGTTCCAGCACATCACAGCTGGCAGCAGTCTGTTTAAAACGTGCTAAAGGTTTAAAACAGTGGTTTTTTGAAGTGGGGGTCAGGTAACACTGATGAAGGTCGCAAAATGCCTCACAAAACAACTGCATATTTTTTTCATTATTGTAAAATTCTGAACAAAAATGTAAAAAATGTTTGATCAGACCCACGAGGTGACTAAACCATAAAGCCATGGTATCAGTGGGGCAGATTCATCTAGGAAACACAGCATGTGGACAAAGGTACTCTGATTTTCTCCTGAACAGCTAAGCTCAGTATCTGAGGCCTTTTTTTTCATGGGATAAGGGGCTACATGGTGGCACGACAGCTAGCACTGCAGCCTCACAGCAATTTGTCCAGTTCGTTCATTGGGCTGTGTGGAGTTTGCATGTTCTCCTCATGCATGCGTAGGTTCTCCAGCTTCCTCCCACAGTCCAAAAACATGCTCATCAGGTTAACTGGTGATTCTAAATTGCCCGTAGGTGTGAGTGTAAGTGTGAGAGGTGGTCTGTCTTTGTGTGTCAGCCCTTTGATTGACTGGAGACCAGTCCAGTGTGTACCCCGCCTGTCGCCCTAAGACAGCTGGGATAGGCTCCAGCCACCCGCGACAGGAACAGGATAAGTGGTATAGAAAATGGATAAATATTTGATAAATTGGATTATAAATACTTAAATCCTTTAGTAGGGGTACAATAACACCAGTAGAGAACATCAGATAGTTTGTGATTGTTTTTCACCTTTGGAATTTTCTCAACTCCAAAAGCAAATTGTCCTTTTAGGTAAATTAATTTTGTTGAATCTGAATCTTTCACACAGCTTGATATATAATGTCTGTTCTTGATGCACCTGCAGTTGGACACAGCAGACTTACGATAATTATAATAGTAGTAATAATAAAAATATATATTTATGTAGCACCTTTAGAAACATTTCTGTCCAAAGTACTTAAAGGGACTGTGAGGACTTTCTAAGTGATCTTGAAAAAGTCTCACTTCTAGATATCTGCCTGATCCTAATCTACAACTAAAAAAACTTAAAATGAGATTATCAGCACCAATAAAGGTTATTTCTAAATGTTAATTCTTAGCTTCCCAATTGGGTTGGGCAGGACTGGATTGATGTACAGCACGTTGAAGTCTCTATGACAACACCAAGCTGGCTGAAGAAGTTTAGTAGCAAGAAGAGAGATCTGTGTTTTTCTCTGCTAGAGTACGGGCTAATGGCGAAAACATGAATTAGAAGCTGAAACATAAGCAAAACTGTTTGTGATAATTCCTACCCACTGACCCCCAACTTGAGAGTCTGTCAATAAAATGAAGAGTGAGGTTATGTTAGCTCTGATTGGTAGATGAACAGGACATAAGGATTTGCTAACATTACCTGTTAGCCTACAGAAACATCTCATAGAATGAGGCTGCGAGTGGTTTCAAACAGCGCTGTGTGACCATTGATGAATACCTTACCTTGTCGCGTTGTTTCCAGTCAAATGTTGTCTTAAACAAAGAAAGGTAGTGTTAAAAAGATCTGCTCTCCATTCATTTCCAAAACAAACACACGTCTTGTTAAGAGTCATGTCATCACGACAGTGTGCGCACGATTCCAACCAAAAGGTATCACTGTGATCTACTTCAAACAGAGAGTCCTCACAGCACCTTTAACAACAGAACAAAACAGGCAAAATAAAAAATACAAAGCCGGCAATTTAACAGTGGAATTATACAACATAACAAGGGGTACAACCTCAAAAGTTACATGAAATATATATGAAAAAAAAAGAACAGCAGGAGACGAGAACCCACACAGCACAAGAATCCAACAACAGACAGAGAACATGAGGACCAGGAGTGAGAAGAAGTAAATATGAGAAGGAAGACGGATTAAAACAACAAAAATAATAAATCAGATGAATAAATCAAACAACATAAATTTATGATAATTAAGGTAAAAATCACTTGTTAAAATAGCTGCATGTTAATTTTAATAAAATCTGGTAAATATAAATACAACAATAAGATAAAAGTGAAATAAACAAGAGTAAAGAATAGAAGTGGGTAAAAGGATGTAATAAGAAGATTCGGTGAAAACTGAGGTTTAAACGAAACTGCTGATGATTTAACGGCTTCGTATTTTTGACCTAACAATGTAAGACAACTGATAAGAGTCCCTTAAGATTGAAAATACTATTTTAAGACACATTCATCATAGCAGATGTTAACACGTGTCGTCCTTTTAGCATTGCTATTTGAAGACAAATTAGGCCCATTAGTTTTGTTATTGTCTAACATAAAATTAGAAAAACTGCACTGAGGTGAGGAGAAAACTTAAGCAGTTAACAGAGACCACTGATTTCTGCAACCTCTTAAGGCTTTTTTTTTTTTTAAATCTTGTGACAAACATAATTTAATCAAGTGTTTCACCTAAATAATGTTGTCAAACAGAAAATGCACTTTAAAGTCATCAGACAGAATGAAGAATTAAAATACCTCTGAGATATGACAGAAACGTTTTCCTTTGAGGTTTGTTGCATCGGTGATGTGAGGACTGATGACTTCAGAATACTGCGGAGCAGCATCTTTATGTGACCTATTTTTAAAGAGTGTTTTAAAATTCATGTATCTAATAAAAAGGTTTTTAAAGAAGTACAACAGCTCGCTCATGATCATGACGTGATACAGAAGGAGAACTGTGAAGGAAGACTTTTCCTAAATTTCTCTTTCTGTTCTTTCTCTTTTTCGCGTCTTGTCTCCTTCTTCATCTGAAGCCCATCACCTTGCTCTTGGAGTCAGTGTCAGCCAAAGATATGTCCTGTCTAATAGCAGGCTACTGTCGAGTGTTTGTTGACCCAAACCTCAACATCTTTCCCTGGATCGATGACTCCAGGAAGCACAAAGTGTCGGCTGAGGAAGGTAAAGAAAAAGTGCACTCATTTATAAGTGAAAGAAACCAGCGTGGGCGTATGAGTAACCATTGTCATATTCCTGTCTGTTTTCAGGTTATGTGTCCCGGTGTGGCAGTGACTCGGATGACTCCTCAGACTTTGACATGGATCCACTTATTTCCCGTGTTTCTCAGGATGACAAGCCCTGCCCTCGTTTGAGATCCTCATCAGACCCGGATGGAAGGAAAAGAAAAGACAAAGACAAAAGAAAAAACAAAGACAGGGATGAAAAGGGAGATAAACCTTTGGGGGATAAGGCAGAAAAGGATGCTGACACAGAAAAGAAAATGTTCCAGCTAGATATGAACAGAGTGGATGAAAAGGCAGATGCAGAGCACAAAGAGGAGGCAGAGGGAGCGCGAGATACACGGCAAATACACATGGAGATGATTAATGATTTGAAGGAGCAGCAGAGAGAAATGGGTCAAGCAGGTAAAATGGGAGGTGCAGCTCAGGAGCAACTTCCTGTTTCAGAAGCTTCTGATTCCTGTCACTCTGACTCCCGTGTCCTCACCAGCCCCTCCAGCGACTCCCTCGATGCTTTGGAGGAAGACGACTTACTTTCATGTTCGTCTGCGATACATCCGAGTACTCACGGCCATCTCCAGCATCCCTTTCAGTTACATCACTACTCTCATGGGAGTGCTCATTCCCATTATCTCACCCCTCCACCAGCCCACTCCCATCCGCTCATCCAGCTCACTCCTCCCGACAGAGGAGGAGGATGCAGGAGGTCAGGAGACGGAGCCGATCCCCAACTCATGGTACCCGTCTCCCCCCATCCTTCATGCCTTCAGGATGCCCAAAAGTGTCCAGATAACCTGTGCTCTAGTGACAGCTCACTGTGTTTCGCTGAGCTCTCCCGCCTTGTGGACTTCTTGCCAAGTCCTCCAGAGGCCAGCGAGGAGGAAGATGAAGAAGAGGAGCTGAGGAGGAGGAGGATAAAGGTGTTGAAAGAGCTTAATGAATCTGTGAGGAGAGAAGGTGAAGGAGGAAGTGTGAGTGGAGAAGGTTGTTTCACAGAGCATCCCCTGTCCATGTCCCCATCCTCCCCCTCCTCCAACGTGGAGTTTGTGTTTAACTTTGACCAGAGCGATGCTCGCTGCTACTACAACCTCTGCTCAAACATCACCCCTGACAGCGCTCGCAGCCTCCCAAACCCCACCGCTCAGAACGAGGGGGAAGAGGCTGAGGTGGTTGAGGAGGATCCAGCAAAGACAGTTGATTTAGAGTCAGTTCCCATTCTTCAGCCTCCTCCTGGGTTTGGGGACAGCAGCTCTGATGAGGAATTCTTTGATGCCAGAGATGGATTCATGTCCCCTGAAGACCCCACCTCAGGAGCGTTACCAAGAGGTGATTTCCTTTTTAATACTGAGGCGGATCACGTGTTTTTACTGTCGTCTCTCAGGCACACCGTGTTAGTCCCACATCTACTGCCATCTAGTGTTGAAAGTGTGTAAGTGTTAGTCCTGATGTTCAGTTCTAAGGCACATTAAGGTGACAAGAAGACCTGAGGACATAGAGCTGCTTCTGAAGCGTCCCTTTTCACGGTTAACCAGTTGAATGTCTCAGACTGTTAAAAACTAAGTGGCAGAACTTTACCAAAACTCCTCTGACAGGTACACATCCTAAGGCCTCTTGTTGTGCCCGATAATATCATAAAAATGATCTATTTTTGGCAGACTGAGTCATTTTATACCTGAACTAGTGGTATTTTTCTTGTCCCTTGGCATTTATTTGCTAAATTTGAGATTACAAACAGATTACAAACCTGTATGTAATGCTTAATGAAGGGCTGAAAGACATTACTCAGCAGAATCGAAAAGAACATGTTGGAAAAACGGGAGGAGTTTTTGATCATATGACTTCCTGATGACAGTAGGAGGCACTGTAGTTTAAGGTGAAAAAAAATCTTATAGATTCATTCAGGCTGTAATCCTGAACGTTAGTGCATTTTGGTCCAGATCCAACACTGTATAGGAGAGCTATTAAGATTTTAATTTAGCAGAAAAAAATCATCAACTTTAACCATTGTTTGCTGTCACGCCCACCGAGTCATGAAAATCCATTAATAACTTTTAGTTGTAAATATGTCTAGTACACACAAACAATTTTTTAAGCTGATCCAAAAAAAAACAAACTCTGGGACTTGTTTGATGTAATATGTATCCTATAACCCGTCAAAATTTGACATTTAACTCCAATTTCCAAACTTCCTGTTTGGAATTCACTGTGGTCATAGGAGACTTTTTTGTAGTTCTTGGCATTATTGTTATGCGTACAAAAAATCAGGGCTATGGCCCGAGGGGCTGCAGTTTTAACCTGCTAGGGGGCGCTGTGGAGCAGGTATCAGAAGAAAAACACTAGTTTCATAGATTTTTCACTGTGACTGAATTTTCTGGCACATTTTGTTACGACTTGAAGCACACTGAAGGCATGCAATTTGAGGATAAGGTGCCAGAAACAAAGACAGAAAATCCTTAAGTTTTGAAGAGGGCCTTTGTCCCAATTCTTTTGATCAGGCCCCAAAAAATTAAAATGGTTATCTTATTCTCAAAGAGAGTTGTTTTCAATAATTTCAATTTAAAAATGAGCATTTACCTCTTGTTGTCACACTTACAGATTTCATTCAGCCAACTTGTTTCTAGATTTAAAATTCTTATTTCAAGATTACTTGTCAAGTGAAATTAACTTGCTACATGGACAGACTAATATGACTAGTTTAAAGAAGTTTATCATCGGATTAAGGTAGACATAAGATGGAATGAGACTCACTATGTCAGAGGTAAATAGGCTATAAATAGTCTCATTTATGAACGTAAATATAACTGAGAAAAACGTGCGTCACTGGTTTCACGTCACTCACAGGATATTAGGCTACCACAGACATTATAATAACAAATAAATGATTCTACAGTTAAATATTGAGACAGCTCCATAACCCAAGAGGTCTATAAACACATTGTTTCAATTATTACTCGGGAGTCTCTCTCTGTGCGCAGCAGGTTGGCACTGACACACTGTTTCAGAGCGTATAATATGTTATTGATAAAATCAGGGGTAGGACTCAATAAGAACTGATCTTTAGTGTAATAGCTTTTAAGTTTTAAGAGAATTAAATTGATTCAGCATGTCCAGCAGTTTTCAATGCACATTGTTTGACTGAAGCCGGATGTGGACGTCTTCGTCTTTTATCAGAATGTTCAGCTGGCTGTGCTCTGCAGAGTGAGGTGCTGCTACCAAAGCACGGGGGATCTGTGCAGTGATTTTAACCAGAAATATGAGAAACGGCAAGTTATTTACAGGCTTTGCTTATCCCGTGCGAATGTGCCACACCGAAAAGCTGACGTCACAGGGTAATTCTAAAAAGACCAGAGGTCCCCATGTAATACTAATCCTGTGCGAATAGTGCTTAAGGGAATGGATTCCCCCTTTGATAACATATCAACCTCAAATTAAAAAAAAAATAATAATTAGGGTCTCTACAAGTTTCAACAGGTCACATTTAAACTTTTTAGGTCTTCTTTAAGACCGTAATAAAAAAACAAAACAAATGAAAACTCATTTCACATCCACACTGGCAAAAAAAGTTCAAAAGATATGAAGGAAAATCTGAGGCCTTGAATTATTTGCCAAGTATTTTAATTTAATCACAGCTCTGCTGTAACCATAGACTGTAGGCTGTAACACACTGCAGCACGCGCACAGAATAAAAACTGGTTGTGCTCAATAAATTCTGACCAGGCTGTGCAGGTACTTGAGTTCTGTTTTGTACTTACGTCCTCAAAAAACAAAGCATTTAAAAGAGAGACTGAAGTTTGTGCATTTGATTTTTTTTAAGTAGTGTTAATACTTTTTTTAAGATCTTTTAGAATCGTATTTAAGACATTATATTAGATTTTAAGAGAATTTTAGACACTTTAAGGCCTTAAATCCAAATTATTGGATTCTAGACATTTTAAAACTTTTGAAGACCCTGCAGATACCCTGTATGGTGCTAAACTAATTTATTAGACCAACTTTCATTAAGAATGAGAAACCCATCCAGCATCATGGACTGCTTTAACTCTGACTCTTTGTTTTTCAGAGATTTTCTTTCACTTCACCACTTTGAACAGAGTGAGAGAGGAAGTGGAATTATCTGAGAAGTCAGCAGAAATGTATAAAAAAAAAAAAAAAAAGAAGAAAGAATGACATACAACCATTATATATTTTTTCCGTTCAGGAATGAAAGTAAATAACTTTCATTTGTCAATCAAAGAAGAATAACGTGCTTTAGAGTTTGTTTTTGAGCAGTAGACTAAGAAATTTGTTTAGAACCATATGTATATCTATATATTACAATTGTACATTTTATGAGAAGAAATTGATTATGAGCTTATTTATGACTACATCTTCTCCTTTTATGATACTTACAGTTTTACTTTATTAAACCTTTAGTTTAAAACAGGGTTGTAGTATTTTTGACTTTGACTAAATCGGGAGGATGACTCAGACTGAAAGATGAAAATGAAGTAAGACTCAGACTTACCAGTTGGACAGATCACTGTAGTATAACTGCTGCATGTGGGTTGGAATGAACATTATCACAAACAAATTAGCTTGTGTTTAAGCCTTTAGCCTGTGCTATTGCCCTCCCATTTAGCTTTCTTCTAATCTTCTGTCCTTTTTCTGTGTAACAGTTCAGCTCCAGTGTCCACCATCACTACTAAATCAATCCCAGAAATAGTTTTCAGTCGAGAAAAAGACACATCTTTCTTCTTGCTACTAAACTTTGTTAGCCAGTGTGGTGTTGTCATTGAGACTTGAACTTGTCGTAAATCAGTCCAGTCCTGTCTGACCTGATCAGGAAGCTGAGAAATAACATTTAGAAATAACCTTTATTGGTGCCGATAATCTCATTTTAAGTTGTAGATTGATGATCAGGCAGATATCTAGAAGTGAGACTTTTTTCAAGATCACTTAGAAAGTCCTCACAGTCCCTTTTAGAATTCAACATTTTTCTACACATACAGAAAGTCTGACACGGTTGAGGGTTACACCCTGAAGAGTTGGTGGTGAAATACAGAGTTTTATGTAATGAATAAGATCTCAGAATCAGAAAATGAACTGATAGATTTGGACTTGACTTCTATTCATCATTGAAGACTCACTGTAGGCGTGGTGGAGTATGCTCTACTATAACAGAGTTATTGACAATTTTTATTTTAGCCATTTTACAGTAGCTATACAGCACTGCAACCACATTTGCTTTTCAACCACACAGACTATTAGCAGAGTGATCCGTTGTTTTACACTGAATGTTTTTCAAACAAAAGTTTGGCTCATCTGTTTTCGCTTTCTTGCAGATATTTGCGCAGAGATGAGAGTGGACTTCCTCAGTACTCTTAGCCTCAGTGACATCAGGGTTTCTGTAACCGATGCAGACAAAGATGGAGGAGCAGAGGAGGATGGAAAAGGAGAAGAGGAGGAAGGAGGAGGCAGAGAGACATTATTCCAGCTCAGAAAGCGCTCACGTAAACGCCGTTCATTCATGGAAACTGATTACACCTCAACAGTTTCATATCCAGAGCAGAGTTCAGACTCAAAACAGGACCAGGCTTCCAGCGGGTTTCATAAAAACCTTTCAGCAGAAGTCAAAGATGCACAGATGCTGAATTCAGATCCTGAACCTGCTGAACAAACCCAGAGTCCCAGTCTCACTGTGTCCTTCCTGACTCACTCTGAAGGGGAACCCGCTCAGCTCGAGTCTAAACCCATCCGGGCTAAACAACACTTGCATGGACTTAGCATGCCTTGTGGGTCTCATGGCTGGACAAGAGACGCACAGGCCCCTTCCAGAACCAGGAAGCAAGACATGGAGATGGAACCAGACGCAATGGAATCTAAATCAGTCACAGATTTGGTGAAGCCAGCATCTCCAAGCATCAATGTTGTCCGCTGCCGGGTGGATCCAGATGGGAAGGAGAGCGCTGATCGGATGGGGGATGGGAAGGAGGAGGGAGAGGGGCAGGGGGAGGTGGGTAAGGGGAGAGCAGAGAGAGAGAAAGAGGAAACAGCCAGTGATTCAGGAATGGGTCCATTCACTCATCACATGTTTTTACCAGAAACCCACAAAGAGGAAGGCAAGGAGGAGGAAGAGAAGAGAGACAGGCTGAGTGACAGCTCGTCTGGTTCGTCAAGTTCAAAGAGACCGCTGGTTGGTAACATCAAACATTCAGGATCCAACAGTCTTCCCACATGTTTCATAGGTGTGGATCAAAAGAGTAGTAATGGCCATCTTATCACACCAGAGCAGAATTCACATTCAGAGGAACACAAGCTTAAAAGCGTGCGTGAAAAGTCAAAACCTCCATCGTACTCTCCACCGCCACCTCCACCCTCAACCCCCCTGCCTCCGATGCCAACTCGACAAAACCCGACGAGTAACTGTTTGATGAAAGACGAAGGAGGCGGGGAAATAGTGGAAACCTCAACCAAAACATCTTTAGCAAATTCTAAGGAGACTTTAACTAGCAAACAAAATCACACCAGTGAAGCACAATTATGTTTAGAAGTCACCAACAGTGTGACCGAGGAAGAGGCTGTCGGCGGTGTGAGTCCCTCTGTAACTTTTAGTGATGAAGTCACCGACAGCACCAATTCAGACAATGTTTTTGATGATGACGAGCTCAGTGTTTCCTTAATTTCCACTTCAAGTGACCAAAAAGAGGCCTGTGCCACAGCTAAAAAGCAAAGCATCACTGCTTTGAATACAATTGGCAAAGAAGAGTCTAAAAAGGCAGAACCTCATATACGACTGAATTCTGCTAACTCTGATTATACTCGTGCTATAAACTCTATCACTGCTAAGCTGGGGGCTGCTACAAGCGCCACATCTCCTACCTTTACTCCAGGCACTAGATTAAAGAGTGACAGCACACAGGAAGGTACGTCATGCCTGAATAAAGAAGCTGACAAACTTAAAGGTGGAGCCACTTTGCCTAGAACTAAAGTTAAAAGAAGTTTAGCCAGTCCTAGCTTAGCTCAAGCTTACACAGCCACAGTTCATGATCCATCCAGAAAACCCTCTTCTCCCTCCAATTTCCTCTTCCAGACGTGCTCCCCAAGCATCATGGGTCGCTTATCGGCCTCCACGCTCAGAGGAAAGATTCAACAGTTGCCCCTTTACTTATCACGCTCACAGGAAACCCTCAACCAGGCTGGGGTCTTCAGTGCACCTCAGAGTCCTGCTGAGGACAAAATCAAGGAGGATGTTGAGATCACCATCAATGTTACAGACGTAAACAACATCACAAAAACAGTAGACCTGGATGGGGACTCAGGAGATTCAGATACGACCGTGACAGGATCAGAGGTGAACACGGAGCTTTCAATGGAAACAGACTCAACAAAGGATTCTCTTTCAGGGTCAGAGGTGAAGGAACTAAGCTCCCCTTTGCCTGTCCAGACTGAGCCTAAACCTCTGCACCAAAACCAGCTTCTGTTCACTGGATCTTTCAAAAATACACCAGGGCCTATAACAGAGCCTCCATCCTCCATAGTGGACAGCCTCCAAAGAGACCCTTCGGGGATCAAGATGGACACTCCTGGCCCAATTAAAGATGCTGCACCTTCCATCCTTTCGCCAATAGTTGTTACCACACAAACTCGAAACGGGCCAGGACTCTCTTTTCACAGTCAGCAACAGAAAGTAAGACGAACCAGTAGTGACAGGCCTTTGATGGGTCTTTGTAGGCCTACAGATCAGAATACAGACTCAAAACAACTGGCCTCAGGCTGCAGGGTTTTCACCATCTGTGAAGATTCATCACAGATTAACTCTCCAGCTGAGGCAGTGTACACCCCACCCTTGAAGCCGGAGTTTGGCTGCAGTTCTGTGCTAGCGTCTGGATGTGAGACAGTCATTGAAGGGGTGCAGGTGCCTCTGGATGCCTGTGGTTGCCCTCCAGTCTACACAAACTGTTTCAGCAGCGGGGATGGCTTTGACGAGGAGCTGACTGTTTACGAGTTCTCCTGCCGTTCGCAGAGCAGCAGCGTGACTCAGACTTCAGGAGTCGGTCATCCTCTCATGAGCTCACCACCCGCTCCATCCTTTCTTTCCACCTCCACCATCTCTCCCTCCTTCCCACGCTCCATTCTCTTTTCCTCCTCCACCTCAGAGCTCAGCCCCCTCCTCTCACCTCTGTCTGATGACTCTGATCGTTTCCTGTCTCAAGCGCACAAAGACACCATCAGCCGGCTCGGCCAGCAACACTACCCAGATCCCCCAGCAGGTTTCCAGATGCTGCGTGTGGATGTGGACCAGCTCCTGTCAATACTGGAAAGTACAGGTGCTGACCGCTCAGTGGCAGGTCATGGAGGTCGCCATCTGAGGGACACTTGCCCTGCCCACTTTACGGAGAACAAGCGCGTACTCCAGATAGAAGCCCGGCGGCTGATGACAGGCTGCCAGAAGGTGGTAGGAATTGGACAGAGCCCGGAGGACATGCTGCGGTCCTTGGCTAACAGTTTCCGGACCCTGGTGGAGTTAGCAGGTATTTGCCTTTGGTTCTCAGGCTGTGACAGGTGTGACCGGAGGAACGCAGAAGCAGTAGCGGGTCTTGTGGATGTAGCTCGCTCATTCAGAGATTTCTGCCTTGCAGCCGAGAGAGCCGGCAGCAAACGCAGCTGCCAAGACCTGAGCACAAAGCTGCTAGCCAAACAATGCACCGCGCTCACCGCCTCCGTCTTCTGCCTCACTCAGCTGTTCCGCACTCTCACCGCTCTATGAGAGGACCACATCCTCTGAAGTCTTCAAAGTGATGTCCAGGCAGCCTGTGGAGGTAGCCGGAGAGCTCGCAGGAGCTGCATATAAAGGCACAGTGTGCTGTTATGTTCAGAAGGGGCAGTCGAGGTTACCTCAGAAACACACACTGCGGTCACTGAGCTTAATGAAAGCTCAGCTGATTTCAAAACTCTCAATGTCATAGAGCCAGTTAGAGATTGTTGAGGTGCATGTGGTTACCGACTATATGCTGTGCACGTACTGTAGCCCACAAACCAAACAGTCAGCCATCTACAGATTGCAGAGTGGTGCAAACTGCAAAGGCAGAACCTGCTTGCATTCCAGTATTGAGGAACTTGAATGTATTTTGTGTTTCTGTTTATTTATTTCTTTATTTATCTGACATGTGAGTCAGTACAGTGTGCAAGAAAGGAATGTAAAGTAAGGTGAAAGAAAGAAAGAAAGAAATGTGGTCATGTTTATAAGCAGAGCAGCGGTGTGAGAGCGGTGGGCCCTATACACACCAACACAAGCACACAACCTCATACACACAGAGCAAATCAGATTCAGACACAGGCCTTTCAGGACGTGAAGATGAGACAGTCTGCAGCTTGCTGATGCTTTTTATACCTTTACATAGTCCAGGCTGACAGAGGGGAAGTCTTTGAATGTTGCTGTTTACAAACCAAAAAGCGAAGGGAGGAATGATGGGATCAAAGCGTACAAATCGAGTCCGAAGCTGTGTTTGCCGTTTTATAGATCTAGTAGCAGAATGCTAATCTTTGTGCATTATGTGACTTAATGAAACTGTTTGGATGAGGTACTGATCTTTGCACATTCAACTTGTCATCATTTTGCACAGAAATTTGGTATAATTCATATAAACATGTCATACATTCGCTAGCTTTTCTCATTTGTTCATTACCACTGTATTTTTCCACCTCCAGTTGAAACAAAGAAGCTTCCGGTGCATGGTGATGTGGCTGTCAACACTGACACTAAGTGCATTATTAATTCCCAGTGTGACTACCAGTAGTGAAAATACCAGAGAGTGAACATTGGCACACCTAACCAAAGCAGTGAACGTTTACAATTTGTCGCACTGCTGACTGTCTGTGGGAGCGTTATCAGCTCTGAGCTCAGTCATCAGTTGACAGCCGATCATTGGAGTTCGACACACTCGTCACAAAAACCAACACAGATTCTGTAGAGCTTATTGTGAATGAGCTGTGATATGCAGCGTTTTCACTTGGAATGTTTCTTAAAATGAGAAGAATTGATGCACGCTGGAGCTGCATGTTCACTGGAGAGTTTAAAGCTATCAGAAATGATTTCACTAAAGCTTTACTGGGAACACATTTTATGCAAACAGTGTTTCAGTATATATTTATAATGGCATTGAAACACTTTGTTTACCTGTCCCCTTCTGTTCCCTGTGGTTGCAACAAAATATAGTTTCCTGAATTTTAATCCCAATTTTTCAGCAAACAGCTGTTTTCTTTTTGAACTCTTCTTTGAGAAACTTGCCCCGAATACATGATGCAAAACTTTTTTAAATCATCATTTGTGCTCACAAAGCATGCGAATAAGCCATAAAATGCATTGTTGTATCATCAGGGATTTTATCTGTGAATGACTGAATGAAGACGTCTGCTCTTGCTTTGTAATGCTCAACTCCCACCATTAAAAAAAAAAGAAAAACATGTTGAGATTTTCTGTTCTGGAGTCTTAAATTTTAAAATGCTTTTATTTGCATCTTAAACACATTTTAAATCTGTGCTAACAATGTAAAGCAGTTGTTGCCCGTCTTGATTTGGTTACATCCGTTCTGCTAGTTCTTTTTTTAGGATTCAGTTTCCATGCTTAGCTCAAAGCTTGAAAACTTGATTTTCAGTGATATTCTCATCATGCCTGACACATAGTAGTGCAGGTTAACAGTAGGGGAGAATGGGGTTAGGAGTCACACTTTTTACTTAAGTGTGAATTGCTCATCATCAAAACATCTTAAACAGTCATTAAACTGAAGCTTAACCCTTTACTGCCACACGTATCGTATCTTATCAACATGATGAATAGTTTCATTAAAAACCTGTTTAAAAAAAATGGAACCCCCTTGAGCATTATCATTCCACTACAGGCAGCTGAAGTTGTATTTTGGCCCTTTTTGAAATAGTTGCTCTTGGAAAATTATCCACACCCTTTTTTTTCAGGAAAGTCATTGCTAATCTTCAAGAAGTTGCGGTACGAATAACATCTAAATGTTACTCTTTTTTAATAGGTATTTTCTGCATTGATTTAATACATATTTACTAAAAACTTTTCTATAAAAGTTGCCAAAACCGCCCAATGTGTCAAATATAATGCAAAAAATAATATATCACAAACAAAACGATACAGCAATATATTTTTGTGGATTTTGTTAAAAGGGTCAATAAACATCTCGAATCCAAAAAAAAAAAGAATTTTCTGACTATTTTTTGATGGATCAGGCTTTAAAGGGTTTGGGTGTTGGCTTGAAGTGCGTATCCCCAGTTCATTATAACATAGAGGTAATTAACTATCAAAGACACACTTCTTGCAAGCATCAAGGCTAACAACCATCTTGAAACTAGTTAGCTAGCTAATAACAATCTAAACTATAGCTTTCCCACTTTTTATATATACTACTTTATATATACTATATTTTTATATATACTACTATATATATATATATATATATATATATATATATATATATATATATATGTAAGATAAGATAAATATAAGACAAGTTTTTCCCATTGACTGTATAATTAATGGACGTAGTCTCCGCGACGTCACCCGTCTGTTTCTGAAACAGTCTTTTGAAGGAAAACGGCCGTCGTGGCCATATTGGAAATGAGGTGGGCTGTGAGACTCCACAGTAACAACCATAGGACGCTCCACAGTCATGTGATCTGAGCTGCGCCTCTGATTGGACGAACTGGCAAGCTTAATATTGTGGAAACTGCCGAATTAGAAAAAAATTCACCCCCTGTAAAGTGTGTACATTAGTGATTCAGATGGGAGACATTCTTTTGTACCAGGCTGTAAATACAAATAGGCTTATTTTGACAGTGAAAACAGCTTTTATTGGCTTGTGTCTTTGTGACTTCCGGTACTTCCAGAGCCAGCCTCAAGCGGACACTCGAGGAACAGCAGACTTTAGCACTTCCACATTGCCTCATATTTTCAGACCGGAGGTTGCCGCTTGTCTAGGGTCGCAACACAACCGCAACAACAGAGGTTGCCAGCTTTTTGTAAAGTCTGTGACCTCACTGTGACTGTGGTGATCTGTCAGTCACAGCAGAGACGCAGTGACAGGAAATGAAAAATGGAGAGTCGTTGCGATCGTTCAGAGCAGCAAGGTGGATCATGCGAATTTTTAGATAATAATGCTCAATGCAGCAGAGACAAACAACTGTCTGGCAGCCAAAACATATGATGTTAAATGAAACTAACTGACTAATGAAACTAAATTTGCAACAAGTGAGTTCATAAATTTCTGCTCCAGTGCCTCTAACCAGGAAAACTGTAAGTGCTATTGTAGGAACCTGGAAGGTCTTTTAAGCAGCGACTCAGCCACAAAGTGGAAGATCATGTTAAGTCACACAGCGTGGCTAAAGAGTGCTGAAGTGAGAAAAAAAATCTATAATCTGTTGCATGGCTCACTGTGTAGTTTGAAATGGTGTCTGGTAGCAACAGATGAGCAAAAACGATGTCTGGAGCTTCGTGAACAGGGTTTCCCTGTGCTGGCTGCTGCAGCCAGCCAGCCTGCGACGCTAAGACTCAGCAGAGGTTGGTAAGAAAGGCCCTGATCAGACCCTGAGTCCTGCAGGGTTTGTTAAAGGGGGACAACAGCCAGAGAATATTTTAAAGACTGAAGGTCGGCCCTTTAGCTCTACTCAAAGGTTCTCCTGATGCTACATTTCACATTTTGTCAACTTTGTGGTGACATTTTGAGGTCAGCCATTTGTTTGTCCAGCGTGACAAAAAAAGCTTCAACCCAACAGAGGATCTACAGCCGCTAAATGCAAAACTTTCTTGTCCAACACCTGTGCCTGACCTCACCAGTGCTTTAGCCAAAGACACACTCCAAAATCCCCTCAGAGAATCCTCTCCTGAATGATAACAGAAGTCTGTTTTCACTCAACATGAGTCATGTCACATCTCTGGGTCAAGTTGTTGGTGATTCCTTCTCTCATGTAT
Organism: Labroides dimidiatus; assembly: GCA_030710495.1. Classification (NCBI taxonomy): domain Eukaryota; kingdom Metazoa; phylum Chordata; class Actinopteri; order Labriformes; family Labridae; genus Labroides; species Labroides dimidiatus. Next base: position 11,286,685 of record CM061145.1, read on the forward strand.
CTTGTCTTGTTTGTTTTATTTTGTTACTCACTCCTGTCTCTCGTTTCAGGTCCATTGACTTTCTGCCCTTCTGTCTCCATGTCCCTGATGTGTCTCACCTGCGTCTGGTTGTCCCCACTCCTCAGGCGTTTTTTATTCTCAGTCGTACCTCCCTAATGTGCCAGTTCGTTTTGTATTTAACGTCAGCGTTCCAGCCATTTTTCCTCGTGTTGTGTCTCTAGTATATTACAGATCCTTGCCTGTTTTTTGACTCAGTCTTTGCCTTTCGTTCTTTGGATACCTCTGCCTGAATCCTGCCTGGACTTATTAAATGGATTTTATACTTTTTTCCTGACTCCCAAGTCCTGCTTTATGGTTCTTGTCCTGGTGTGTGACAAGTCAGCTGTACAAAACCTCACACGGAGAAGTCTATAACAGAGGAGGTGCACATGCAGGCTGAACATCATCACATAATGCATCTATCCTTTGTGAGGCTACAGGTGGAGCATAAAGTGCTACAGTGTTGGCAAATGAATAGATTAACAAGGGGAAAAAAAGGCAGCGTCAGCAGTGACATACAGCAAAGCACCAGTTACGTTTTCCATGTAGCAACAGATTCCATCTGCAGTATTTTGAAACTCCGCTTGGAATTTTTCTGCAAAGTGCCTCTTATGCTTAAAGTGAACCTCAAAGGAGGATGATCTTAAAATAAAAAAAAACTACCAGCTCTAAGATGTCAGATGCTGCTTGAGGCTGGCTCTGGAAGTACCAGAAGTCACGTACACACAAAGCCAAAAGAAGCTGTTTTCACAGCAGAAATAAACATGTTTACAAACTGGTAAGAAAAAAATGTCTCCCATCTAAATCACTAATTTCACTAACGATACACAGTCTACTGGGGGTGATTTTTTTTTTTCAAACTCGCAGTTTAGGTAATATTAATATCGCCAGTTTGTCCAATCAGAGGCACAGCTCAGCTCACCTGACTGCCGGGCGCTCTATGGTTGTTACTGTGGAGATTCAAAGCCCACCTTTTTCCTTTAAAAATCCATTTCAGAAACAGACGGGTGACATCGCGGAGGCTACGTCCATTAATCATACAGCCTAATGAGTAAACCTGGGAAAACACTAACCAATCCTAGTGTTTGGAAGCCAAATTATTAAACCAATCAAATCCCATCCTGCTGGTCTGTCCGCCTCCTGCGCGTACATTTCGCCAGCACACACTAGCCCTGATTCAATTCTTATAACCAAGAGGGATCCAAGTACGCCGAAGAATGGCAGAGAAACACCTTGATTACTGGTACGTAGTGTGAAGGGCAATAAACCAAAAAATGTAAGGATACTGAAATTTACATTAATAACCAACATCATTTTGCCCATGTCGGTATATTTGGTATTTTTTTAAAAAAAGGGAAAAAAAGTTGGTTTTGGTTGTGTGTAGGTAGGCTATGTATTTGTGTCCCTTTAAAGGGACTACATCAGAGACCCGTCTCCACCCCATCCAGTCTGTAACAAAATAAGAAAGAGACGAGGAGATGGGGGACCGTTCAAAATTGTAGTGGCTTTTGTGGCGGCTGAAGTTGATGAAGCTGGTGTGATTGAAGGAGAGGGTGAGCAACTTTTTCCAAAAAGAAACACTTCATCATCAGTTGTTTGGCAGCATTCTGGGTTCAAAATGTGTATGTGCCATATCGCCCAGCCCTTGTCACGATTATATGCGGTGGCATCTGGAGACCTACACGTCTTGGGATTATCATTTGTTTTTAGAGATTAAAGGGGCATTTTTAAACATTTTTCGACTTCCCTGATACTGCTCGAGGGCGGCCTACCAACCGCACAAGCCTGTGCTACAGTTATTGCATCAGGATGCCTCCCCTCTCCTTGGATGATTATCACAGACTTCTCCAGAAGATAGCAGTCCTGGAAACAAAAATTCACCGGCTCGAAGTGAATGCAGAGGTAAATGGACAATGTGGGAATGAAACCACTCTTCCAATGACCCAAGGCAGAGGAGAAGAGCAGGTTAACAGACAGCTAGTAAGCAGCAGTACCAGGATAGAGGACGCTTCTGTAGACGGCAATAAATCAGCCAGTAGCCCTCCTTGGAATTTACTTGGAGCAAAGCCAAAGAGGGACCTGGGAAGAAGGCTAACAGGTAGAATCCAGCACCCAGAGATTCGTGATGAAACTGATTGGCCTGCACTACCGTCCTCCAGGAGTGTTGTTTCAACCCCAGTACCAAGGAGAAAACAGACATGGACAGTGGCTACAACAAAAAGTAAGAGCAAACCAAACCCAGATTGTGAGATCCAGTTGAAAAACAGATTTGCTCCACTTCTACATGACCCGGACTCCCCCAAAGAATGCTTGTCTTCGAGCACCAGAAAAAGGTATGAAGCTAAATCAGACAGCAAAAGGCTAAAGAAAGAGCTAACTACTGGGCCCAAAACCCTGATAGTGGGTGACGGAGCTGTGAAGGAGATTAAACGCTTCTGCAGCCTGAAAAACACCAAAGTACTGTGCTTTACCAACGACATGGTGTCTGATATCTCAAAGAAAATTCTGAAGATTGTTGCTGAACATCCGTCTGTGAAATCTCTCATCATACACACAGGAGCACTTGATGTTGTAAAGCAACAATCAGAGATACTGAAACGGGACTTTACTGATCTGCTTAACAAAGTTCAGTCTCTTCAAACTGAAGTGTATGTGAGTGGACCTCTGCCAACAGTACGACGAGGAGATGAAAGATTCAGCAGACTGATGGTGGCTCAAGGATACGTGTGCTGATCGATCAGTCAACTTCATTGACAATTTCTACATTTTTTGGGAACGCAGACATCTCTTTAAGGTGGATGGATTCCTCCTTAACAAATCAGGAGCTCAGCTCTAACATTTTTTATTCTGTGCGTCAGACACCAGCAGCCCCTGCCAAGGACAAGATACAAGACAATCCAAAACAACAGATAAGATGGCACTCTGGAGGAGTGCTGACCCAAACAGAGGCCTTAGCTTCATTGCCATCATCCTCATCTCAGCAAGTGGAGCCCTCCTCATCCCCAACAGCTCAGCAACAGGAGTCTTCCCTGCCCCCAACTGGAGACTTTAAATTTTCAACTCCACAGACCCCACCTAGCCCCTCACTGTCTCCATCCAGCCCAGACTCCCCACTCTTGGATTTCTCTGATAGGATGAAAAATCTTGTCAATATTGGGATTCAGTTGACACCACGCCCAACCCCCCCTTTCTCTCCCTTTAGCCTCCCCAAACTTTCAGCGCCCCCCATTCCACCACGCCTGAAACCTCCATCTATCAAAAGTCACAAAGCTCCCCCACCCCCTGTGAAACACCACATCAGTGTGTCTGACTGATATGCGCCGGGTCCAGGTTATAACACTGATATATGTAATGTTTTTACCCAGGAAAAGGGTCAGGTCTTTGGCAGGTAAATCATTTTTGATCAATGATTTTATTAATGAGCAAAAACTTGATTTTATGTTTTTAACTTGAGACTTGGTTGAGTGAAAATAACAGTGCAGCTGTTCTTATCGAGTCAACCCCTCCAAACTTCAGTTTTATTAGTGAAGCCAGAGTTCACAGGAGAGGAGGTGGAGTTGCAGTTTTGTTTAATGACTCCCTCAAATGCAAACAGGTAACTTTAGGAGGTTTTGAGTCTTTTGAATATGTGGCTCTTCAGCTGAAGTCCTCCTCCCGAGCCATGTTCATAAATATTTACAGGCCATCTAAGTACTGTGCAACCTTTTTTGATGAACTATGTGAACTGTTGTCTGCAATATGTGTTGATGTTGATAGTTTAATTATTGTTGGTGATTTTAACATCCATGTTGACAACCCTCAGGACAGAGGGACCAAAGAACTGTGTTTCACTCTGGACAGCTTTGGTCTTATTCAACATGTGACAGAGCCCACACACAATAGGGGCCACACTCTGGACTTACGTATCTCTAAGGGTCTGAACATTTCCAAGGTTGTTGTGACTGATGTTGCTCTGTCTGATCATTCCTGTGTTTTCTTTGAGAGCACTATCTCAGTGCACACAAATATTCAAACAGAGACAATCCAAAAAAGGTGCATTACTGAAAACACCAGTGAAATCTTTAACCAGGTTTTCTCTTCCACACCTCCCCTGTCCTGGAGCAGTTCAGTCAATGAACTGGTAGAAAGCTTCAGATGTAAAGTTTCAACTGTTATGGATTCCATTGCTCCCACTAAGGTGAAAGTTATTCTGGGTAGGAAAAGATCTCCATGGAGAAATTCTACACAAATAAGAAATGGAAAAAGAGAGTGTCAAAAAGCTGAACGCAGGTGGCAAAAAACAAAACTTCAAATTCATTATGAAATTTACAAAGACAGAATTCAAATTTATAATTCATTACTGAGGGATGCCAGAAAATCATTTTTCTCTGAAATAATCACAAAAACTTTCATAACACGCATGTCTTGTTTGCTACTGTTGAGAGGCTTACCAACCCCCCTGTGTCAGTCGCCTCTGAATTCCATTTCATCAAGGCCTGCAATGAATTTGCCTCATTCTTTACAGAAAAATTTGAAAAAATTAGACAAGCAGTTAGTTCCTCAATATCAGGTTTGGGATGTGAGTTGTGTCCACCTAGAACCAATCTAAATACCATGACACAGTTCTACCCCATAAACCATAAAAACCTGGAGGACATTATATATCACTTAAATTCTTCTTCCTGCTGTCTAGATATTCTGCCAACAAGTTTTTTCATAAAAAGTCTCAGAAATCCTGGCGTCAGATCTGATACAGATTGTAAACCTGTCTCTTGCCTCAGAAGTCTTCCCACAGGCCCTGAAAACTGCTGTCATTTAGCCTCTGTTAAAAAAAGAACAACTTAGACAAGACAGTGATGACCAATTACAGGCCCATATCCAATTTACCATTTTTAAGTAAAATTATTGAGAAAGCAGTTTTTCAACAGCTGCATAATTTTATGTCAATGAACGACTGTTTTGACATCTTCCAGTCAGGATTTCGACCTCATCACAGCACTGAGACAGCTCTGGTTAAGGTGTTGAACGACATCCACTTAAACACTGACAGTGGTAGAGTTTCAGTCGTAGTACTGCTTGATCTCAGTGCAGCTTTTGACACAGTCAACCATGACATACTACTGAACCGACTAGAGAACTGGGTGGGACTTTCTGGCACAGCACTCAACTGGTTTAAATCCTACCTAATGGACAGAGACTATTGTGTGTCTATAGGTAACTTTACATCTGAGCAGACAAAGATAACATGTGGAGTCCCTCAAGGCTCCATCCTGGGGCCTCTCCTGTTTAACATCTATATGCTCCCACTGGCTCAGATTATAGAAAACAACAAAGTCAGCTACCATAATTATGCAGATGACACACAGTTATACATCACAATGTCACCCGGTGATCATGGCTGCATACAGGCTCGGGCTAAATGTATTGAACAAATCAACGATTGGATGAGCCTAAATTTTCTCCAGCTGAACAAAGACAGAACTGAGGTTGTTGTTTTTGGAGCCAAAGCAGAGAGATTAAAAGTCAGTGAGCAGCTTCAAACATAAAAGTTAAAAACCACTGACCATGCCAGAAATCTGGGTGTGATCATGGACTCAGACCTGAATTTTAACAAACACATTAAGACAGTTACAAAGTTGGCCTACTATCACTTAAAGAATGTGTCGAGGATTAAAGCACTAATGTGTCAGCAGGACCTGGAAAAACTGGTCCATGCTTTTATCTTCAGTAAACTTGATTACTGTAACAGCGTCTTTGCAGGTCTCCCTAAAAAATCAGTCAGACAGCTGCAGCTGGTTCAGAACGCTGCTGCTCGAGTCCTCACGAACACCAAGAAAGTGGATCACATCAGTCCAGTTCTGAGGTCTTTACACTGGCTCCCTGTCTGTCAGAGGATAGATTTTAAAATACTTCTGCTAGTCTATAAAGCATTAAATGGTTTAGGGCCAAAATATATCAGAGATCTTCTGATCCAGTACGAACCATCAAGACCACTCAGGTCATCTGGATCAGGTCAACTTTCAGTCCCAAGAGTTAGAAGCAAGCATGGAGAAGCAGCATTCGGCTTTTATGCTCCAAGTATCTGGAACAAACTTCCAGAAAATATCAGGTCTGCTGAAAATCTCAGCTCCTTTAAATCCAGGTTGAAGACTCACCTTTTTACAGCTGCTTTTAATTAAACAAATCATTTTAATATTAATGTTCTTGCACACCTCTGCATTCTGCACTGTGACTTTTATCCTTTTTTTTTCATTTTCCTTTCTTTTATTTTTATTTTATTTTTTTTTATGATTATTATTATTTTTTGCTCTTTTAATTAATTTTTAAATTGTTTCTTGTAATATGTTTTGCTGCTATGTGAAGCACTTTGAATTGCCTTGTTGCTGAAATGTGCTATATAAATAAACTTGCCTTGCCTTGCCTTGCCTTGAGTTTTAGCTTCACACAGGTAGACTATGCTCAGTCCAGGTTTTATGAGATATTACTGAAATTACTTTGCTCTTGTTCGTGCACTTGAAAGAAAACACATAATTTGTAAGATGATTAATATCTGTCATAAACAAAGCATTGAAGATCTGAGGTGCAATATATCAATGGAGCTCGGGCCCTTTGGTCTGCATTATTTATTTCTTATTTTTGCATTTTTTCAATACCAATAATTATCAAAATTGGGGTGAGGAATGGAAGAAATTGTACAAATAAAGGAGAAGATTGTGGCTAGCAAAGCTCCACCAGGAGTCTTTTCACAACATTTCTTGTCAGGTAGGTCATGTTCTCTGTTCATAGCATCCTAAAATCCCACTTTAGAAAAAGTAAATATATACTGATAGAATTTTACTTTGATTGAGAGGTAAGTCAAGCCAATAAAAAGTACTTAAATAAAACTCAGTGTCGTTCAGGAGGCTTTCTTAAAGTGCAGGAAAGTGAGATTTTCCCATTTAACGTTTATTCCATTGACCCTCTCCCCTATGAAAAACAAAGAAGTAATATCTGTTTTCAAACCTTGTGTAGTTCATGATGAAGATGCTAACTCCTCGTATGGGTCTCTCTTTTTCTTACTTGTCCTTTTTACTGTGCTCTGTGCACATTTCCCACATTTGTTGGCGGATGAGACATGTTAAAATCACATTTGAGTGTACACATCCACCTCTTTCCACAAATTTGTGTACGTCAAAAATGCCCGCGCATCCGGGTAACTACCGAAATCATGACGTCAGTGCAAACGCTCTCAGAACTGCTTCTACATGTGCTCCGTTACTTGACTCTAAATGTGAACTGTGACTTTTTGGTCTTTGTGTTTTATAACTTACATTTTTATCCTGAGTTTGTAACCTGTGTGTCTATATGATAATAGATTTACCATTAGGCTACAGTGGTTTTTAGAGGTGGGCAACATAAGTATCATGAAACATTTTGCTTTCATGAACTTTTAAAGAAAATCAGAAGCCTACACAGAAGAACTATTAAATGCACGCGTTGTCTTAATACATCCTGGTTGGCTAATTGTCTCCAGAGTAAAGAAAATGAATGAATAAACAGAGTACAAACGGTGTGCTTAATTTACAAATACGATTTTTTAAAACTGTTCCAGTACTCCTGTTTTTGTTTTCTGAGAGGGTAAAAGTAATCTGAGTCCCACAATGGGCACTTGAACGCATCATTATAGCTTCAGACGCCCCAAAACTCCACGAGTTGGTTGGCTTCGCTGGACACTCCTGCAGCACATGCGCAACCCCTCCTCAAATCCCTCCAAACGCACTGTCCTGACATCGACACTGTGTCAGGAGGAACAGTTACTGTCAGGAGTCCTGGCTGCCTGTCTGTGTAGGTCACTTTCATTTTTTTTAACCATGGACGGCTCTGATAAAGCTCATATTAAACAAACAGCGGGAACGAAGGAAGATCTCAAAGCTGCTGAAGCGGCTTCTGTCCCCATCTCCGGTGAAGGGTCCTGTCTGAAGCGCATAAAAAGTCTAATCCCGCCGGTGTACCAGAATGAGCTCCTACAACTTTTTAAACTAGCGGGACCAGTGGTAAGAGTTCATTTAAACGCACCTCACTGCCTATAAGTGCGTTATTGTCTGTTTCATGTTTGTTGCGCATGTATGTGGATGTTAACAGGGCTGTGTGGAGGGAAACAGAAACTAACTTTGAGTAAATATTTTAGGGTGTTTGAATGGAGCCAAACTCGTGAACCAATGCGTGAGATTGATTTCATTTACTGTATTCTTGCTTCTTTTCACATCTCAAGCCCTTTTACTGAGGTTTTATTCCCTGGATATTGGTCTCAGGGGGCTTGGAACATGTCAAAACAGAAGGAAATTGGTGGAAAGAAAATGTGATCACTAAATTTAATAGATTGGAGTGCGAGAGACTGTGAGAGAGGAATAACTTTGTGTCTTATATAAGGAGCATCTGCCATGAAGCATCAGGTGAGGCTGCCGCTGAGCTCAGTGAGCTGCTGCCAACACCAGCTTAACGTGGTCCCAAGAACCCAGCTTATCACAGATAATGACGATAACTCCGTGTTCATCGCTCATGGAGCGCCAAATTATGCCATTCCAGTCATTGTTTCACTTTAAGCCAATTTATCATGAGAGGTCAGCTCCTCTTTGAAAAGGCGCTCACCCAGCATCGCGAATCAGCTTGAAGCTTTAGGTGAGTTAGTGATTCTTTTAATGTTACACCCAAGTACTTACACCCCTGTTAAGGCTCATCTTCTGTGTAAATGTCATGAAGGAGTAAATGTGAAAGCAGACTGAACCTCTGGGGCAGCAGCAAAGGTATCATAGGGTGATAACATGGTAGTTGGACCGAACTCATGTAACATCCTTTCAATCTTTTAGAAACATTTTAGGGAGCAGGAAATCGAACCAGAAACCTTTTGACTGCCAACAAAACATCCTGCCTCTTAGCTGTGTTAGCACACTTCTGCAATGCTGTCACGCCATGTAAAATCCCACAGAGGAAGAAGAACGACACTGTTACAGGATGGGTGTGAAAGTACAGGATGAGATCTCTGTGGATGGAGTGTGAAGTGGGATGTCACCTGAGCTAATATCAACCATAGACCATTGCAACAGTATCAAACACAACATGTCCAACTTGTCTCCAATAAAACTTTGTCAGAACTCATGAATGAGGTAAACAATGGCTTTCTTGCTTCAAGGCGGCTTAAAACAAATTTGCATTAAATATGAACATTTTTTGAAATCAACTCTAAGTTGATCTGAGTTGAAAGAGACCTCACACTGGGACACAGTTTACATCTGACAAAGATGCTGCTGTCGTCTTTCCTCTCAACAAAACTAAAGTGAGGGGCATATTTCCAGCTGTTGAATGTAAACGTGTACTGCTCCATCTTTCAAGCTAGCCAGGGTTAGAGGTATTTGTAACAAGAACTGAAAACTGGGAAAAAAGAAGACCCAAAGCATTTTTTTAACCAGGCTGAAAAATGTTTATTTCTGCTTTTTGGCTTTGTGTATGTGATTTTTCAGCATTTCTGCAGTTGACCTCAAGTGAACTCTCTGTAGTTTTTGCACTTCCACATAGTCTATATATTTATTGCTCCTTGATGTTACCATAGATATTTGTCATTCTTCAAGTCATTCTTCAATTTTTAATCAACACCATGTTCTTTTTTTACAAATTTATGCCCTAAATTTCAATTCTTTCTCCTTCACAGCTGACCTCCTTGTTTTAGACTTGTAGCCTAGAAAGCAAAAATCTGCAGATTTTGGCATTAATGCCTTTTCATTTCACTGTGATGGTCTGTTTAAGCTTCCTGTATCAACATCTGTTAGAACTCCTGTCATAGATTCACTCAGTGTATTTTGCTAATTCTGTGTTCCTGTGTTCCAGGTCATTTCCCAGTTGATGATTTTTATGATCAGCTTTGTCAGCACTGTGTTCTGTGGTCACATGGGAAAAACAGAACTAGCAGGAGTGGCGTTATCTATTGCGGTGAGATGTTTTTAAGTCCTGTGTGTGTTTTGTGCGTCATCCCAGCCTCTAAGCGCTGGGCTTTAAATGCCGTCTCTTCAACATGAACGTTTTTCACTGAAGCATGTGTTTGTTTTGTTTGTAGGTGGTGAATGTGACGGGTATTTCTATTGGCACTGGTTTGTCGTTGACGTGTGATACCCTAATATCTCAGGTACTGCTCACTGAAGGATGTTCTTTCACTGTATTCGTCTTACTTGGACAAAAACAGTTGCTGCTGAGTTCCCAGATTGTCCTGGGGTCTGCTTTAAAACAATTCAACAATAAGCTTTGGTATCAAGTTAGTTTTTATTCCCAGTCTTACCCATCTTTATTGGTGTGATTAGTGTTTTCCAGCATTGCATGTTTGAGTATCTCTCTGCTTGTTTCATGCAGACATATGGGAGCGGTAACTTGAAGCGTGTGGGTGTGATTCTCCAGAGAGGGATTCTGATCCTGTTACTGGCCTGTTTCCCCTGCTGGGCCATTCTCCTCAACACTGAACCTCTTCTGCTCGCTGTCAAGCAGAGCCCAGAAGTAGCCAGGTAGGTAATCATTAACCTCCAAACAACAGGCGCTGTCAGCAACTCATTTACTAAGAGATCTTCAGGAGCTGTGAACATTTGAGGAAAACAAAAATAAAGGGGGATGACTTTGCAGCTTTACAACAAACCTCCATCACCTTAAAGTCTGTTTCTTTCTTTACATTATAAAAATACTCTTGGGCTGGTTTCATAACAGAAATAAAGTGATGGGATAAGTGGTGTGGAAGAGTAACTGGGTTGTCCTACATCACTGAATGCATCATTCCTGGAGCAGGAGCTTGATTACTTGTAGGACATCATGATAATCTAGAAAAGCAGCTCCAGCTGTGACAGAAGGGGAACTTGATGCGCTGGACTCGCTGGGATGCCAGAGACTCGACAGAACACACACTCTTAGACTTCTGATGCAAAACCAGCCATTAATGTTTGTGTTAAAACTCATCCTTTGAAAAAAAACTATGCGAACTGACGAGGAGGCCCCATCAATGCCACCATACAGTTTCTCACCAGATTCTGGAGCCAGGTGAGCTTATCCCTGCTGACTCTCCCGCTCCTGAAACCAGTCCTCATCCAGTCTTCTCATCTTTTTCCACTCTTTAAATGTAAGGGTTAGCTTCCTGGGGTTATGTTTTATCTTAGACCTTACCTAACCTGTGACAATACAAAGCCATTAACTGCACCTCAAGCACATGCAGGGCCAACCTGTTTTAATAGTCTAATTTTGTGTTCTCCTCAACACATCTGAACTGGAACAAGAGGAAACACTATCTGTCCTCCAGTGCTTGGCAGGTTTATTACAGGAGAGCTTACGAGCTTTTGGTGACTCAAGATGAAGGCTGAGTTCACTTTAGGTGCTTATTCTTGGATTTGACGAACTTGTCTTCACAGACTGTTGAACCCTTAATTTCTCCCCTGAGATAAACACATTTTAGTCCTGATAAGTTAAAATTGAATAACAAAACAAACATTTGAACAACATTAGTGGCACTTATAGTCATTAAAGTAACCACAGTGTAATTTATTATCAATAAATCATAATTATATGCGTACTTTTGTATGAAGCAATACTTAAGGTAAAGGATATAAAAAGCTGTGACATGTTTTCCACAGTTTCACAGGCTTTAATGTTTGTTTTCTTTCTCTATGAAGCCTCTCCCAGCTGTACGTGAAGATCTTTATGCCAGCACTGCCAGTGAGTTTTGGAGCCTTTGAAACCTTGTTTATTACATAAAAAAGAATAATGATTGAATACATGATCATATTTCAGACAGGTTATGTATTTTTTGCTCAGCTGATACACTAACACAAGTCCTAATTTTTTTGTTTTTCAGGCAGCTTTTATGTACCAGCTGCAAGGGAGGTATCTTCAAAACCAGGTAAACCCAAAAAAAGACGCTTAAAAGCCCTGTGAGGAGATATAATAATAATAATAATAATAATAATAATAATAATAATAATAATAATAATAATACATTTTATTTATGTAGCGCTTTTCAAAGACTCAAAGACGCTTTACAGAATAAAATTCAAATAAACATCAAATATAGACATGCAAAAAAACAAACAAATTCATTCCAATCAAGCATAAAACAAATCTAAAATATAACAGTTAAAATTACAGATAAAAAGCAAAGTTAAAAAGGTTGAAACAAAACATGTGGAGTTAAGAGAGGTTATAAGTTAAAAGCAGTGCGGAACAGGTGTGTTTTTAATTGTGTCTTGAAGGTGGTGGGGTCAGTTATGGTCCGAATGTGTTGTGGAAGTGAGTTCCAAAGGGAGGGGGCAGCAACAGAGAAGGCTCTGTCCCCCCAAGTGATCTTGAAATAGGCTCCCTTTTATTTATTTGCCTGTTCATAATCCATAATTTAAAATAAGATTATCAGCACCAAAATCAATCATTTCTAAATTATATTTCTCAGAATTTGTGGCGAATCCATAAGAGAACACAAATCCATTTACGACATATAGACTGAAAGTCCCTTTGACAATACTACTTAGCAATGGAAAGTAAGATCTGTGCTTTTTCTTGAAGAAAAAGACTTCTTGGATTTATTTTGTAGTAATGATGGACACTGGATCTGGGCTGTCCAAACAAAAAATATCAGAAAAGCAGAAGAAAGCTACAACCTCAATTCCAAAGAAGTTGGGATGTTGCGTAAAACATAAAAACAGAATACAATGATTTGCAAATCCTGTTTAACCTTTATTCAATTGAGTACGCTACAAAGACAAGATATTTATTGTTCAAACTGATAAACTTTATTGTTTTTTTGCAAATATTCACTCATTTTAAATTTGATGTCTGCAACATGTTCCAAACAAAGTTAGGACAGAGTCAACAAAAGACTGGGAAAGTTGAGGAATGCTCAAAAAACACCTGTTTGGAACTTTCCACAGGGGAACAAGTTCATTGGAAACAGGTGAGTGTCCTGATTGGGTATAAAACAAGCACCCCCGAAGGCTTAGTTGTGCACAAGGAAGCATGGGGCAAGGTACACCACTTTGTGAACAACTGTGTGAGAAAATAGTCCAACAGTTTAAGAACAATGTTTCTCAATGTATAATTGCAAAGAATTGATGAATGTGATCATCTACAGTCCATAATATCATCAAAAGATTCAGAGAATCTGGAGAAATCTCTGCACGTAAGCAGCAAGGCTGAAAACCAACATTGAATGCCCGTGACCTTTGACCCCTCAGACAGCACTGCATTAAAAACCAACATAATTGTGTAAAGGATATTACCACGTGGGCTCAGGAACACTTCAGAAAACCATTGTCAAAGACATATATCAACAACACCCAGAAACACTGCCGGCTTCTCTGGACCCGAGCTCATCTGAGATGGACTGACGCAAAGTGGAAAAGTGTGCTGTGGTCTGACGAGTCCACATTTCAAATTGTTTTTGGAAATCATGGACGTGGTGTCCTCCAGGCCAAAGAGGAAAAGGACAATCTGGATTGTTCTCAGGTCAAAGTCTCAAAGCCAGCATCAGTGATGGTATGGGGGTGTGTTAGTGCCCATGGCAGGGCTAACTTGACCATCTGTGAAGGCTCCATTAATGCTGAAAGGTACATACAGGTTTTTCGAGCGACATATGCTGCCATCCAAGCCACGTCTTTTTCAGGGACGTCCCTGCTTATTTCAGCAAGACAATGACAAGACACATTCTGCATGAGTTACAACAGCGTGGCTTTGTAGTAAAAGAGTGCAGGTACTAGACTGGCCTGCCTGCAATCCAGACCTGTCTCCCATTGAAAATGTGTGGCACATTATGAAGCACAAAATATTACAACAACAGAGACCCCGGACTATTGATCAACTGAAGTTGTTCATCAATCAAGAATGGTAAAGAATTCCACCTCCAAAGCTTCAACAATTAATGTCCTCAGTTCACAAACACTTATTGAGTGTTGTTAAAAGGAAAGGTGATGGAACACAGTGGAAAACATGACCCTGTCCCAGCTTTTTAGGAACGTGTTGCAGCCATCAAATTCAAAATGAGTGAATATTTACAAAAAAAACAGTTTATCAGTTTGAATAATAAATATATTGTCTTTGTAGTGTATTCAACTGAATATAGGTTAAACAGGATTTGTAAATCATTGTATTCTGTTTTCATTTACATTTTACACAACGTTACAACTTCATTGGAATTGGGGTTGTACAAAGGAGAGTGATAGAACATGGACATTATTTTTGATAATGCCCACTTGCAGCAGTTATACTGCAGTGATCTGTTGAGGTCACGTTAGCTCTGCTTGGTGAGGTTGTAGTTGGTAGATGAGCTCTGGTAAAACATAACCAGGATTCACTAACGTTATGGACACGTCTCAGAGCACCAGGCTGTGAGTAACACTAAACAGATTGTCTGCTCACCATCTGGACACTGAACTACAAACTGAGTTTACAAAGTTTGATTGTTGTCACGTTTCAAACAATAGCTCAACATAACTACAAATAAATATATCAAATACATTCTTTGACAAGAGTCACTTCCTCACTACACTGGAAAACCGTCTCTATCCCAGAAAAACACATGAACCATTCCAGTCAAAGGTGTCACTGCAATCAACGGCAAACAGTCCTCACAGTGCCATTAACTCAGAGCTGTGAGTGTGGACTGAAGTTAATTATGGATCCTATAGGAAGGTCTCCTTAAGTATGACATTTTGTTGTGTCTTATAGGGAATAATATGGCCTCAGGTCATAACTGGAGCCATTGGAAATGTCTTCAATGCAATCATCAACTACGTCTTCCTCTACTGTCTGGATCTGGGTGTTGCGTGAGTATTTAAAACTGTTATTCTGTGGTACAACTTATCAAATTGTTAGTCATTATCACCGTGTGTGTCATGTTCAATTCTGAGCTCATGATGTGTGTGGTGTCCAGGACTGTATTTTATCTACAATTCTACAATTCTACAATTTCATTTAGCAGACACTTTTTTCCAAAGCAACGCATCCCGTCAGAAACAAAACAACTGTGCAGACATGAGAGTATTTAGTGATACCTAGCTGACAGACTCTAGACTGAAATGCTCCCCTTCTCACCCCACCTGTCTGGGTAGTGATGGCGTACCTTTGGGGACATAAACTCCTATCAACACAAATGCTTTTGCACACTCTTCATCATCATCATCATCATTATCATCTTGAAACCGACACATTTAAGTTTGCTTCACAGCTACCATGAAAACAAACGCATTGCTTTTTTGTCTCTTCTGTGCTTCAGTAGAAACATGAAGGTGGAAGAGATACAAAAGTCATTCTGAGTTAGAAAAAAAATATATTCCATTTTTACCAAGTTTGTGACTTTGATAAATACTACACTCTGCACATTTAACAGCTGTTGTCAAAATTTATTCAAAAGATTATTGTTGACTTTTTTGTCTTGTACCTTTTTTCCCACTCATAGTGGATCTGCAGCAGCGAACGCCATCTCTCAGTACTTGTTGGCTGTGATCTTGTATATTTACATCTACTGCAGGGGTCTGCATAAGGCCACGTGGGGCGGTGAGGCATTTTCTTATTCTTGTGGAGCAGAAATGTCCAAAGTGTGGCCAATCACATCCTTAGTTAAGTATAAGTGAGAATTTTCTTTCAGGTGAATAAACAAAACTTCATTTAATTCAGTTGTGTCAAAACTACTTATGAATTATACACAAGCTGCTAAAGCTCTGTGAATTCTTCTCGACTAAAACACTGTAGAAACTCAAAGACTCTTAATGTCAGCATGTTTAAACGAACTGTGAGAAAACAGTCTCGCTTCTAGATATCTGCCTGATCCTAATCCACATTTTAAAATGAGATTATCAGCACCAATATAGGTTATTTATAAATGCTATTTCTTAGCTTCAGGACCAGATTGGTTTACAGCACGTTGAAGTCTCTATGACAACATCCTGCCAACTGACAAAGTTTGGTAGTGAGAAAAGAAATCTGTGTTTTTCTCTGCTGAAAACGATTTCTGTGATTGTTTTAGTTGTGATGGTGGACACTGGAGCTGAACTGTCAGACAGAAAAAGGACAGAAGAGAAGAAGAAAGATAAACAGGAGAGTGATAGAGTATGAGCTAAAGGCTAAAACACAAACCACAGGCTAAAACATGAGGCTGTTAACCCACTTATTTCACAAACATGCAAATTACACCAGTTTGAAACTGTATAAGACTCTTATCTTAGATAACGGTAGACATGGGAATTAATAGCTGCATAAATCTCTGTTTATCTCACAAAGACAAATTACTCAACGTAAAAATCCTCTGGATCCCAAACCCACCAGGGGATCAAAAAACAGCTATTTTTAAATGACTGGTGACAGAGCGATGGATTCTCTCAGCAGCGAAAAAAAATTACTACATCGGTTACCTGCCAATTAATTGATTGGGCTCTAGTCTGAAGAACAGAAGCAAAGAGCTGAAATCCAGGTAAATAAATGATAAATTGTTAGCAATGAGTCTATAAGATAGAGCATTCACACATTACTTCAATGTTTGGAGTAAAAAATATTCCACTTTTCTTTGGGCATTTAAACAAAATCAAAAGTGGCATTATTGATCAGAGTTTGGAAGTTTAGAGCTTGGACTGAATAAGTTAACTTTTCCTCTGTCTAACCATTAGTTTGTTTAATATTTGACACACTCCGTAACTGTGTCATATGTAAAAAAAAAAAAAAAGCCAACAGGAATGACACAGGCAGTCAGAGGAAACATGTAGACTCTCTGTTGAAGGCATGTATGTAACATGAGTGATAATAAACCCGCAGTGCAGTAATTCTGAGGTTTTGGACAGTCATTCAGGTATTGAGTGACTCATTTCAGTTCACTTTCTATAGAACACCAGCTGTGTTTGCATATTGTCTGAGTTTTAACATGTACAGATGGATTTAGTCAAGGATGATTTCACAGGTTTATGAGTGTTGAGCCCTGACAGAAAGTGAAATTTGAAAACCCACAGGTTGGTCCATGGACTGTTTGCAGGAGTGGGGACCCTTCGTCCAGCTGGCCATCCCCAGCATGCTCATGCTGTGTCTGGAGTGGTGGATGTTTGAATTGGGAGGCTTCCTTGCTGGAGTGATCAGCGAGGCGGAGCTTGGAGCTCAGTCCATCGTGTATGAGCTGGCTGTGGTAGCATACATGGTAAATCCTCCTCATGATGATGATGTGTTGAATATAAACCCTTTACTTCAATGTTTTTATATTCCAAACTAGAGCACCTTGAATAATGTCTCTGTTTTCTCCCACAGTTCCCGTTAGGGTTTGCTGCTGCTGCCAGTGTCCGGGTGGGGAATGCTCTCGGTGCAGGAGACATCGAGCAGGCCAAGCTGTCTTCCAAAGTTCCCATCTTATGTACCTGTAAGGACTCATGCATGGTGCATGTTACCTGAAACAACCTCTCTGTGAAAACAGAAAATCATTTAAAAGACGAACAATCAGGCGCCAATTGGGCACCAGTCGGCCACGTAGTGAAGTTATGTGCACTCCATGTACAGTGGGCAGCCCCTGTTTTCACTTCCCACCCTGATTCCTGTTCAGTCCATTGTCCTATCCTTCTATTAAAGACATGAGAGCCAAAGCACATCGTAAAAATATGACTGCAGATGTCATGAGACACAAAGCATTAAAAAGTTTGAGTTTTAAAAAAGGTAAAGTGTCAAATTGGCTGAAAACTGTAGTGAAATGTAGAAATGTCTGCAGTGAATACGCTGTAGTACAAGCAGCACTCAGGAATGTAGGAAGCTTATTTCACAGATGGGGGGCAAAGAAACTAAAGACTACTTCCCCTTCCTTAGTTTTGATCCTGAGAACACTGAGAGAACCTCTCCCTCAAGACCTGAGGGGTCTAAGTGCTTCAAAGCATAAATAAATCAGTGAAACCATAGATAAGGTTCAAGAACAGGAAGTTCTTCATAAGCAAGTGATAGGATTTTAAAATCTTCAACACACACGTGTCTGATCTCAGAGTTTTGAGGAGCAGGAGTGTACTGTGCCTCACGTTTGTGATGTTTGTGAGGGCTCTGGTTTCAGCTCTCAGTACCGATCTGATTACTTTTCCTTTTTTTTCCAGAGACCTTTGAAGATGCCATTACAATAGTCCAGCCTTTAGAAAATAAACACAGAAAAGGGTTATCTGTATCTTGTTTAGACAGAGATCGTTCTATTCTTGATGGAAGTTTTTGATAATATTAAGCTGATTCCATGAAGGTCTTTGAGAAACCTTGAAGTTTTGGGCAGAGTTGATAACTGAGCCAAGATTTTCTGTGATACGTTCATAACAATGCCGTCGATTTACAGAAACCCCCTGACTTCTTAATGTTCTTCAAACTGCAGAAAGTGTGTGTGTGTGTGTGTCAAATAGTCTTTAAATGTAGAGTCCAATTTAAGGAAAATTACTGCATTTCGAGAAAGTAAGGTTCACAAGACTCTGTAGTGCATTAATTAAATTAATGATAAAATGTGTTATTTTTTTCAAGACAGATCTGTAATTTATCAAAAATATTTTGTTAAAGCCCCAGTCCTAAAGAAAACACATTTTTTCGTCTTTTAATGATATATATATATATATATATATATATATATATATATATATATATATATATATATATATATATATATATATATATATATATATATATATATATATGTATATGTATGTATGTATGTATATATATATATATGTATGTATGTATGTATGTATATATATATATATATATATATATATGTATGTATGTATGTATGTATATACATATATATATATATATATATATATATATATATATATATATATATATATATACATACAGGAGAGCAAGAGCATGGGCCAAAATCTGAAACATGAGCTAAACTGTTTGTGATAATGTTCATTTCAGCCCACATGCAGCAGTAATTCTGCAGTGATCTGATCAAACTTGAGAGTCTGTCAATAAAATGAAGAGTGAGTTTACATTAGCTCTGATTGGTAGATGAGCAGGACATAAGGACTTGCTAACGTTACCTGTTAGCGCACTGATACATCAGACACCGGGCTGCCAAAAGCACTAAAATAGCCAGCTACTAAACTACAGTACAAACTGACAAAGTTTGCTTGATGTCATGTTTCAAATAACAGCGCTGTGTAACTGTTGATAAATACCTTAGCTTGATATGTTGTATCAGGTGAGAAGTTGTCTTGAACAAATAAACTACCGTCATGTCATCATGACAGTGTGTGCGCAGTTCCAGCCAAAAGGTGTTGCTGCAGATAGTCCTCACAGCCTCGTTTAGTATAATTATTGTTATTCATGAATACTCAAATTTATTGTTTTACAAAGAAGCAGTTGTTACAGTTGTTGTTACAGGTATTTACTTGTGTTCCTGAAGAGAAAAAAAAAGTGTTTTAATGGTTTTGTTATTTCTGATAAATTTCTGACTTTTCAGAGAATTCCAGTTTTCTGGCTCAAATTTGAGAATAAAAACATGACCTCAGTTTGAAACTCCTTACTCCTGTTCAGAAAGGTGAAGTGAAAGTAAATCTTTGAAAAAGAAAGAGTTAAAACACCTAATGAAGCTGGGGGGGTTTCTATTTTTTTTTTATAACAGGTTGTCTAATAAATTCGTTAAGCACTGTGTATAATTGGAGAGGAAAAAAAACTGGACAACAAAAAACCACATCTATACATTCTGTGTATGTCAGCTCATAAATTAAACTGGCTCTAACATCCTGGTTCTTTTTGTTTCTTGGCAGTCATAATTGCATGTATCATTGGGGCTGGTCTCAGCGTCTCTAGACATGTCATCGGATGCATCTTTACGTCAGAGCAGTAAGTAAACCCCAGGACCTTTACTTTCACTCACTGATTTATTCATTCAGGTTTTTGACCCAAGCATGGTCACAGTCCACGTGAAAAAGCAGGCCTTGTTACATATTGGCCACCAGACTTTAATACGTTACATTAGATCCTCATCCTTGTGCTCACTAACAAACCAGGACTGCCGCATCATGTATGTTAAACAGTGTCTGTTCATGTTATTTCAAGTATTACATGAAGTCACGCTTCTTTTCAAGTTTTTTTTGGCACCAGATTTCTTTGTGATGTTTTTATTTAGTGAACTTGGAATAGATGTCAACATGCTGACATGTTGACAAGCAGATTCCTGCCAAAGCATGCGTGTTCTGTTATTGTGACTCTCAGCTGTCCTGTAGAAATCAGAGAGCTGAAGTGAAACTGAGGAAAACAAAAAGAAATAAAGCTCCTTGAACAGAAATGAATAAAGAAAAACTTTTTACTTTTAAAACTTTTTTAAAACTTGAGAGCTATTTTGCTCAACATACTGCGTAAAGTTACATCTTTAGTTTACTTTTTTATTGGTAAATCAGACCATTGATGCACAAAAATCAGGGTGTCCACACATCCTTAAAAAGTCTTAAATTCATAGAAAAATAAACTGAAATGTTTTAAGTTGGATTGTTGTCATGTTTCAAACAATAGCAGTGCGTTACTACAAATAAATACATTACCTTGTGACTTTGCAATCTGGGAGAAATTGTCTTGAATGAATAAAAGAAGTGTTAAAAAAAAAGCTCCACAAAGAGTCATGTTTTTATGACAGTGGGTGATGGCGCTCACGGGAAATGGAGTCTTTATCCTAGAAAAATATTTCTGATCTCGGCTAAAGGTGTCACTAGCTGTGTTTCCATTACACTTTTTCACAAATTAAAAGCGATACATCTGAAGTTTTGATAAAGTACACTTGTGCCTTGCTGGTGTTTCAATTACAACTAGAATTGCGCACAACTCGGGTAAAATGTCGTCCCGTGATATTTATTTGCAGGATGCGGAAGAAGGAAGAAGGACTGTAACTGGTGGTAACAATGGATACCCCAAACATTTTAAGAGCCAAGGGTTGGGCCAAGGGTTGGGCCAAGGGTTGGGCCAAGGGTTGGGCCAAGGGTTGGGCCAAGGGTTGGGCCAAGGGTTGGGCCAAGGGTTGGGCCAAGGGTTGGGCCAAGGGGATGATAGCGCCGATTCGTGAACATTTGTGTTTTTATTGACTGGTCACTGTTGGCCATGACCACGCCAACTCAAAACAGGCACGAATGAAAGACTGAATGAAAATCATCGTCTCCAGCTCACCTCCTCTCTCACTCACACACACCTCCGCCCCTCCCTCCTGCTGCGTTATGAGATGTCAAAAACACAAACATCTGTGCTGAACATGTAATTAACAGCAGAGCTGTCATAATATGAACGCCAGAGTCCGTAAATGTGGCAGTGGACACGTACCAGGGACTTCTGGGAGAGGATCATGGCTGAGGAGGTGAGGGAGGTGTGTCCGTTATTTATGTCCGGTGAGGTGTTTTTACAAAAAAGGTGTTTCCATTGCACTTTTTGATAAACTTCAATATTAAAATTCTGAAGAAACACCTCATGAGACTGTAAAAACTTGTATCGAAATTTGTGGTTTCTATGGTGAAGTATCTAGAAGTTCAACCGGACGAGCAAAACCGGCTATCGTGATGAACTATAGGTAGTCATGAAAAAAGGTGGAAGGTAGTTTGGTCTCACACCAAATGGCAACAGTTCAATGTCAGGACGACACTTCCTTTCTTTGACAGTAATGTGAGCAGAATTACACCATCGCTGATTTACAGATAAAGCCAGTCCCCCACCTTTTGTCTTGCCACTAGCTTTGGCGTTTCTTATTGTATCAGAGTGATGTCAGGTAGATCCACACAGGAGTCAGAGATGTTTTGATTTAACCAGGTACAGTAAAGCACATGAGGTTTCCCTTATGGAATACTTTCTGGGTCTTGCAGGACTTTCCTCCTTCCTGATCAAGGACGGCAAACACCCGATTATATCATGTCTTATAAGATTATCCTGTCAGATTATCTTGTGGTCTGAGGTGTGTTAAGACTGAATTTGTCTTGATAATCAGTTTCAAAAGGGGTCAGGGCTGACAATTATAAATATTAAACTTGTTCAATATTTACAACCAAAAATCTTTATGTGTGGTGAAAGCTGACGACTCCCGAGTCATGACTGTGAGTTGTGATGTACAATGGAATGTAGCCAATCAGGAGGCTAGCTGACTGAGGAACAAGGAAGCAGACAAAAACAAAATCAAGCATGGCTGACCTGACACGGATAGTTCTTGAGGAAAGTCTGTGTTCCCGCCTTTTCCAGGATTTTTTTTTCACAGTCTTTTCTTTTTTAAGTTTTGAAATTTTCCTTTAAAAATAGTCCCAAGACCACCATCATTCCCTCTTCTATGTCCTCTTCCATGTTGTGTTTTGTGTTTACTGGTTGTTGCTGTGTTGCTGTGTTTCTTCTTCTATGTTTTTGTTAGATCACATTTGTTCACATGAGATTTCTGTCATATCACCCAGCCCTGCGCCTCAACCTGCTGGATTCTCATCAGGAATCTCTGTCTGCTTGTTTTTCAGAGAGATTCTGCAGAGGGTTGCTGATGTCATGATTTTGTTTTGTTTCATGCATGTTTTTGATGCAGTTGCTGTGAGTAAATTTCATCACAGTTGTCATAATTTCTTAACTTATATTAACATAAACACGATAAGAGCTGAGCAGTTGTCTGTTGTCTTCAGGGTGTGACTGGAGGTGTTCTCAGAGGAGCGGGGAAACAGATGATTGGTGCTATGTGTAATTTAGTGGGATACTACTTTATTGGGTTCCCCATCGGTGTGTCCTTGATGTTTGCAGCACAAATGGGCATTATAGGTAACAATAAACCTTTAAGGTACAACTCCTTTTTAATCTCCTGTTTTATAGTTTGTGTCAAAAACCTGAAAACTCTTCCCCCGTCTTTGTGCAGGCCTCTGGACAGGACTTGTCGTCTGCGTGTTCGTGCAGTCCCTTTTCTTCATCATACTGGTGTTCAGACTGGATTGGAAGAAAGCTGCTGATGAGGTAGGTGACCGCATCCCTCGGTCAATTGAATCTCTGTTTTTGTTTTTGTCTTTGTTTGAAGTTAAACCTTTCTGATGTGTGTGATCAGGCCCGTGTGAGAGCAGGTGTGCAGATCAAAGAAGAAAAAGAGATGGCGCAGATGGAGAGCACAGGTAAGCTCTGACACAAAGTGAAGCATCCACATTTAAAGAAATCTGTTATCACTAAAGTTCCTCCATCAAACCCACAGATTCAAACCACAACCAGGCCGAGGTCAGTGCCACTGAATCTGTGAATGCAGAGGACATCAGACAATCCGAGGCGCAGATTCAAGAGCAAAATAAATCCTCGAGCACTACGGTGGGAGACGTTCTGTCAGTAACACAGCTGGTCTTACGGCGTGGTTCGGTATTGCTGTTCATGCTCGTCGTCCTTTTAGTTGGAGTCTTCGCCAGTGAATTCCTCACCAAGCTGTTGCAATGAGACCTCCAGTTGTTTCAAATCAGGAGTTCAGAAGTGCTCTGTCATAAAGTTTCAGGAGCAGGAAGGGGCCCAAGACAGGGGTTCACTGTGTCTCTAAAACAAGCATCGCAAGAAGTTCAACATATAACTCAGAATCACTTTTCCATTAATAAATCAATTAATCCAAATCAATAGATAATAGTCGAATTGTACTCCTTACTGTGGAAGCTATAATTAACTACAGTTTAACGGAGATACTAGTGCTGGAGATCCCAGAAAATCATGGCCTTGTTTTACAGCTTTGTGCTACATTTTTACAGAGTAGTGAAAGTGCCAATTACAAAAAAATAAATCTATAAAGAATAAGCAAACAAAAGTAGAAATATTAAGACAAATAAAAGAAGCAATGTGCTGATAAAATAATGCAACTATAAAAAGCAATAAATCCATCAAAAAATATCAAAAAATAAATCTATAAAAGAAAGGCTGATAAAAGTATAAATATAAAGAAATAAAAGAATTTAAGTAAAGTACTTTCATAAAGCACATTACTTTAACATTGTAATCAGTAAATTGCCATTAACTTTTAGATGCACTTTATTGCTGCTTTTACTGCGCACATTAAACACCACATTGTTTTTGATTTAACTGCTTATATTACACATAAAAATTTTACTTTAGAAGCGAAGGAAATATGCGCAGAAAAATGTGCGCAGTAGGAATGTCATTGTGCACAGGCATAGAAAGAATCCCAATGGAGAAGAAACATGTTGGCAGGAAATTTGACAACAGAACTTAAGACCTGCTGAAGTTACACATCCTTGTAAATCCATGTATCATTCATTTAACTGATCTTCAATAATGGAGCAAGGAGCAAAACATTTTTAAAAAATGGCTCATTTTCCATTTTTCTTTTTGAAACAAAAAACAAATAAATGAAAGTTCATTAATTCCTGTTTGTTAATGTAGATCAAACTAAGGAAAGTGGAATTTTTAATTTGTCTTTATGTTTCTACTTCTATTAGCCTTTTCTTTTAAGGATTCATTTTTTAATTAAAATTGCTTTATATAGCATCATTATTGCATTTTTATTTATACATCTTTATATTTTCATTATTTTCTTATTCCTTTATAGATTTATTTTTGTAATTTGGCTCTCTCGATACTCCATACATTTCACCTTAAATCCTGATATATGTTAAAAACTAGACAGTGTGAGGGTATACTATCTGATCTATCTTTTTTTTTTTCAAGTTAGAGGACCGAAACAAAGCACAGAAATATTTGAGCATCCATAATGAGTCAGTAGAAAGACTGTTTTGTGATGTCTACCAGTATGTTTTGGTTTGTTGAATATTTGTGTAAAATTCTGCAATCAGAACAAAAATGAAAGCTGACAAACTTGATGTCATAACTTTGTCATTGTCAACTAGGGATCCCTGGACGACTGATATAACAAGTTTAATCAAGAGTTTTTCGTTTGTCTCTGTTTGACTCCACACAGCATGGAGTCGCTCGTGGAGTTAAAAACAAAAAATCCAAAATGTGTCTAAAGGTATTATTTTGAGATGTTTACATACTGTGGGGTAGGCAAGAGGATACACTTAGACACATGCTGTGATTGTATTTTTATAGATATTAAGTAGATAAATGTTCAATTGCATCATTACACCACATTAGTGCCCTGATATCAGGGCTTTTTTTTGCTGCAAGAGCAACATAATTGAACTCTGATATCCTTTTTCTTTTTAATTCCTGTCACTTTATTAAAGTGGTTCAGTTTCGTATTTATTGTTCAAAAAGTTACAACATGTACATGCAGTATAAATTCTCCTGGGTCAATTGAGTATGATATGGAAGATGGCAATTATAGTAAAATCAGAAATACCCAAGAATTATGTAAGATGAACATGTATAAATCATTTCACGGCCACTTGTATTTTCATTGTAGTAATCTGACATTTTAATAAACAGCAAAATAATCTTTATAACTTTTGTTTCTCCACTGATATGCTTTGTTTAAGCTGCTGTTTCTTTAAGGCTCTCCTCACCACAAACCCCCTTCCTACTGATTGGTCAACCCTCTGGAACCATTTTGAGGACATTGTAATGAACAGACTGTTTTTTTTTTTGCACACATTCAGTCTGAACATCCAGCCTTGTTACTTCATATCCATGTTAAAAATATAGAAAAGCAGAACGTCCCCTCTTTAAAGCAGAATTACCGACCCAGAAGTGCAGCACAGGTCATGTTAAAAACTGAGTGTGAAATGTGGCATCATGTAATAAAGGAAGAATACAGGTTCTCAAAGTCTGTGCAAATTTTTTTATTTTTTTTTTTAAAGCTAGAAAGTCAGGCGAGTTTGGAGGACAATGGGGCAAAAAACTCAGCATAAGACATTTACTTCAACCGATGTTTAGATTTTGCTGTTTCCTAAATTAGTTACCTTGAGGGTCTTTAACAAAGAAATGTGGAAAACTGATCATACATTTTCTGATGACAGTGTTATGTAAAAAAAAAAACTCCCATTCTTGCTTCTGTTTTTACAATAATGGATGATTTATGAAATATCATATAGCTTTTTATTTTGGAAGGCATTTTGTGACCCTGCCATCAGTGTTTTGCAACCCTGCTTTGGGAACCACTTTTTAATGAATATGACAGGTTTTACAACAAGAAGCAAAAAATTGAATGGGTTATTACAGTGGTTCTCAAATAGGGGTATGCAAGGACACTCCAGGGGGTACACAAGATTCAGAAATGTAGATTTGAAAAAAAAGACACCAAGCAACATGCCTTTCACACTATTTAATCAATCAATGTTTGAATCAAACATAAGTTGAAGTTCATACATTTAATATCACATTCAGTCTCACACCAAGATGTCAACACAAATAACAGCATCAACAACACAGGCCAAAAAGGCAAAACCAAAATGGACAAAATTCCATCAGTGTTTAGAAAAATATGCTTTACTGGGATTTATGTCCACAAGCTGCAACTCACCCAATGCATTGTGACTTTTCTGTGAGGAATTAGCCAACAGTAATATGAATACAATACAATACAATGTAATGCAGTATGATACAATATTTTAAAGCAAATATTTTATTTAAAATTAAGTTTATAGCTGTTTTTTGTGGGAAAGCTTGATATTGGATAATTCATAAATCAGACACTAATAGTACAGTTGTTTTATTTATTTATTTATTTATTTATTTATTTATTCGTTCATACATTCATTCATTCATTCATTTATTCATTCACTTTTAAAAAAAAAAAAAAGGTTGAGAGCCACTGGGTCATTAAACTAACCATGACACCTCAAGCATCTGAATATTACAATACAGCTGAGCCCATGCAGGATGGAGTTATGGTGTTAAGTCTCAGGTGTTTGGACTCAAAGTAAACATATATAAGATTCTATGCTATTATAATACAAACTGCTAAAGTGGTGCATTGAGGC
This sequence comes from Labroides dimidiatus, assembly GCA_030710495.1. Taxonomy (NCBI): domain Eukaryota; kingdom Metazoa; phylum Chordata; class Actinopteri; order Labriformes; family Labridae; genus Labroides; species Labroides dimidiatus. The sequence continues at coordinate 11,313,546 of CM061145.1, forward strand.
AGTTTATTTAGCTCCACATCTCATAAATGGAAAACATGGTGGTGCAGTGTTTGATATAAATATACAGAATCGAGCCAATGGTCCTGTGTGTGAAGCTGAAACATTATGACAAAAAAAGATAAAAGCAATTCCTCAATAAAGATAAATAAAAGAGTCCATCAACACAAACACTCAAATCTTCCCAAGTGTATTTGTCTCATTTCCAGTCAGCACATATCTCTTACTACAGTGAGCCCAACAAACCTGACAACTACAGGTTAAGCATAATCTTCCTGAAGGTTTCCTTAAAACAAGATATATTCAGTTCAAGATACTTCTCAAGAGCATTTAATTTAAAATAATAGTAATAAATTCAGGACTTGGTGGGTAAATGTGACTTATTTCATTTGTGATGAGTAATTTGACCAGGAATGATCAAATATGTTTGGTTAAACTTGAATTGTTGTATATCAAAACCCATTTCAAAGTAGTTAAGTGTACAGACACATAGACAGGAAGTGAAGAACATGAACAAAGTCACAACAAGTCATGACTGTATCCCTCCAGTGGTAACAAACCAGGACTTGAGTCAGTCGAAGGAAGGCCTGAGGAGCCATTCGTAGGAGTTACTTGTTTGACCACTAGATGGTGCAGTTTTTCTTTATCCTGGTTTATAAATTGCTCTGAATCTTTCATCTGGCACTGAAATGAACCCAAGCATCACCCAAAAAGGTCTTAATCTTTATTGCTTTTTGTTCTTTGACGAAAACCCACAACACTCTCAAATAATAAGCTGAAGTCAGGACCTGATGATGGAAAATCTTAATGAGAAAATACACGATTGCCCACATGCCATCACAAAGAGACTAAGACTGTGAGACTGTGGAGAAAAGAGAGTGAGAGCTGTAATCATGATGTACATGAAGATCAGAAATCAGATCAGACAGACATCTGCTGAGAGAGTGAGAGAGAAGCTGAAAGAGAAAGAAGGATAGAGTTTAAGTGTTGTAGTGATGATGATGATGATGATGATGATGATTTTAAAGTTAGTGAAGGAGGAGAGAAGGAAACGGGAGTTTTTTTTTTTGACTGACAAATATTTGTGGCTGCACGGTAGTGCACCTGTTAGTGCTGATGCTTCTAAGCAAGACGGTTGCCGGTTCGAATCCCAGTTCAGGCACGGTGTGCCTTTCTGTGTCACGCTGAGAGAGCGCCGCTCCCGCTCCTGTGTCAGAGGCATCTACCTCCAGGATGAATTGTAGCGCTGGATCCAGATGTCGGGGGCACTTGTGAACATCTGGAGTCCAATTTAAGGTAGAGGTGATGGAGGTGAGGTGGTTGAGGGGACTTGCCACTTTGAAAAAGTCCAAGATAAACCTCTTATAAAAGTTAGCAAATCCTAAGACCGCTGAAGCTCTTTATGGGAGGATGGGGTGGGCCAGTCCACTACCGCCTGTATCTTGGCTGGGTTGGGCTGGAGTTGCCCCTTGGCAATGATGAACCCCAAAAACTGCACTGAAGGGACATAGAATCTGCATTTCTCTGGCTTCACAAAAAGCTTTTTCTGCAGGAGGCACTGGAGGACCTGACATACATGGAGCTTGTACTCTGAGAGGGAGCAGGAGAAAATGAGAATGTCCTCCAGGTACACGAAAACAAACCTCTGGAGCATATGTGGATTATTTGACAACAACTGAGAATATAATATGTGCATAAGTATGTGAACTCTTGTAGTTAGTAGCTTGTGGCTCCTCCTTTTGTTTCTATTACTTCAACCAAGCATCTTCTGTACCCACTAACCAGTCTCTCACATCTTCTTTCTATATAGAGAAGTTAGCTGCTGACTGAGATCCCTGGGCTAGAGCTAGCCATCGCCTAGTTGCATCCCCATCTTTAACCAGGTGATCGAAAACCTCACGTAATTCTGCCGTTAATAACTCAAAAGACGACAACACAGGTGAAGCACCATGCCATAACACGGTGGCCTATGTCTGCCTTACCACGTAACAAATTAACAACATAAGAAATCTTCGCTCAGTCAGAAGGATAACTTCAGGGCTGGAGATCAAAAAATAAGTTACAATTTAACAGAAATTGCTCACAGGAACCTAGATCTCCTGCATAAGATTCGGGGGAGGGAACAAATCGCTCTTTATGAGGGGGTGTAGGGAGAGCTGGTCACTCACTGGGGAAGAGACGCCTGTCTCGCTTGAGGAGGGATTCACTGGAGGATCTAGTGCAGTGGTGAGTGACTTGTTGATGGAGTGTCTGTAGCGACTCCACAATCTGTTGTAAAACCTTGTCATGTTTCCCGAGGAGAATACCTTGCTTAGAGAGTGCTTCCTTTACAGCCTCCATTGTAGAGGGTTCCATCGTTTGGCAAGAGTATTCTGTGATGGTTTGTTAACCAGTAGAGTGGAGTTGAACCCAGAATTCAGGTGGAGGCAGAGGAGGAAGTTTGAGGGGTTTTTATTGCACAGAATGAATGAATGTTTTTTTTTTAATAAATCTGGTGGAGAGCTGTGGCTGTGTGGCAGTGAATCGGCTACAGGCAGGAACTCAAGGAGGCACTGGAAAAGGAGGAGAGACAATGAGGATTAGTCGGGTAGATTACTCGTAACATGTATAACTCACTTAGAGAACTCAATACTTGATACAGGCCGTAGTACCACATGGCAAGCAAGAATACTCCGGCGTCATCTCCTCCTCAAACCAAGGCTTAAGAGCCGGTGCTGATGAGCACTGATGCGAGGCAGGTGTGACAAATGAGTCTCAAAACCCTCCAACAGGGAGTGGCCAGTGGGGGAAGAGAGAGAGTGGAGCTCCATGCAGCCGAAGGGATCATGACAGTTTTTTGAACATTCCTCAACTTTCTCGGTCTTTTGTTGCCCCTGTCCCCAGAGGCACAGTTTTCTTTTTAAGCAAATTCTTATGAATGCCCTGCCAAAAAGGATGAAATGTAATTAAAATAAAGATAGATAATAGGACAGCTCATCAGTGAAAATGTAAGAGGTAAATTAATCACTACAAAACAAAATAGACCAAAGCAGTGAACAGAAGCTGAGCCCATCAAGTTGAAAGTTATGAAACACATAGTCGTTAGTTTCCAAGATTCAAGCATGAACTCCTTCACACATGCTGACAGCACTGAAATAACTGTCTCAAACAGTTAGACAGTGCTGGTCTCCAGCACCTGAGAAGAATTTTTTTTCTGCTTCCTACCAGAATTATCAGGATTATGACCTTTGATCATTTCCACTCTCATTCCGAACGTAACGTCTGTATTTGTTATCCCTCTGGCTCATCTGCTAGTCTGTCTGCTGAGTACAGGAGGATCACCATGGCTCTGAACATCCCCGGTGTGGTTGCAGTGATGTTTTTTTACATCCTGGTTCTGGCGACTGGGATTTGGGCGGCCCAAAAGTCCAGGAAGGCTGAGAGGAAGAGCCAGGGGAACAGGACAGAAGTGGTGCTCCTTGGAGACAGAAATATCAGCTTGGTGATCGGGATTTTCACCATGACTGGTAAGATGTCAGAAACTTGTGCTGATAATTTAAACCTAAAAAAGTCACAGTAAATTTGATATCATTTGTGTGTGTGTGTGTGTGTGTGTGTGTGTGTGTGTGTGTGTGTGTGTGTGTGTGTGTGTGTGTTGTGACCCTGCAGCTACATGGGTTGGAGGTGGTTTCATCTTGGGTACGGCTGAGGCTGTTTATTCTCCTAAATTGGGCTTAATATGGGCCCTCATGCCCGTTCAATACTCTGTGTCCTTCATTATAGGTAAGTCATTCAGGCTGAGCTGGTCATTTCAGGAATCAACATTTTTTTAAATAGTTACAGTAAACTGTATTGAATTAAAGGGAAAGAACTTGTTTGATAAGCTGTTGGATATCAAAAACTACCAAAAAAAACAAAGAAACAAACAAACAAAAAAAAAACTAAAACCAGCAACAAAAAGATACATTATTATTATTTTTCACTTCACTTTTTCACTTGGTGATTAACAGAATAAATTATTATCATTATTATTATTATTATTATTATTATTATTATTATTATTATTATTATTATTATTTACTACACAAGGTGGACTTTTCTTTGCCAAGCCAATGAGGGACAAGAAATATATCACTATGATGGACCCATTTCAGCTCAAGTATGGAAAAGTACTGAGCAGTGCTCTGGTTCTGCCCTCCCTCCTGATGGATGTCCTGTGGGTGTCCTGCACTCTGCTGAGCTTAGGTAAACAAACTGATCTACTAAGTAAAAGTCAAACAAATGGACTTGATATAAAGACATCTCTTTGTTTGTGGTTCTGTCCAACAGGAGTCATAATGAGTGTGATCCTGGACTTACCGTACAGCTACTCTGTGTGGATCTCATCAGCCGTGGCCATCATCTACACTTTGTTAGGAGGTCTGTACTCAGTGGCCTACACTGATGTCATCCAGCTCGCTCTGATTTTCTTCAGTCTGGTGAGTTACAGCACCTCCTAAAGCAAGATAATCACTTTAAGCAGTAGAGTACCTGTGGTACGTGCCCGTCCGGCAAGAATAGACTCGCAGCGAAACAGCCGCGAGCAGCGTAACAGCCGCGAGCAGCGTTGGTAGCTCGGGCCGGAGACGGACCGCGGTGCGGGCTGTGTGAATGCACTTGACTTGAATGGCAGCGAAATACAGCGCAGTGCTGACGGACCGTGGCGCTGACGGACCGTGGCGCTGACGGACCATGGCAGACCGCCCCGTTCACATTCATTATCTCAGGTAACCATAGTGAGGCTCTCCTTGGACCCCCGTAATCCTCAGTTTACCTTGGTCTAAAAGACATAACCCTAGTGTTGATTGGAGTAATTTATCCATCACCGGATGGAGCTCATTCTGCCACACCCACTGCCTTCATTAAGCCGTTCCAGCCACCAAATCTTTCCCTTCCTTCTCTGAGCTGCCTGACCACTCTGGTGTACCCCCCAAATATTCTGACCTGGCACCGGTTTTCAGTTAGAATCCAGCCCATGCCATGCCCCTCCCCTCCCCTAGACAGACCCTTTGATTGGACTCATTAGCAGCGGGACTCATACACCCCTCCTTGTCACCAGTAGGCACTGGATTTTTCTTCGTCAAGAAAAAGGATTCTTCTCTTTGCCCATGTATTGATTATCGTGGATTGAGTGACATCACTATCAAGAACAATTCCCCGCTGCCTCTGATAGACCCCTTTTTCGAACCCCTTTGTGACGCCCAGATATTCACTAAAACTGGATCTATGGAATGCATACCATCTTGTCAGGATTAAGCTGGGTGACGAGTGGAAGACTGCTTTTAACACTCCCCTGGGACATTTTGAGTATCTTGAGATGCCATTCGGATTGACTAACGCTCCCTCAGTTTTCCAGTCCCTCATGAATGATGTTCTCAGACATGTTGACCAGATTTGTCTTCATCTCGTCCCTCGAGGAACACCAGCATCAAGTCCGCCAGGTTCTCCAATGCCTTATGGAGAAGTGTAAGTTTCACGCCTCCTCCGTCAGTTTCTTGAGCTACATTATTGCTAAGGGACAGCTGCAACCAGACCCTGTCAAGATTAAAGCTGTGTCCTCCTGGCCCACACCCAGCACCTGTAAGGAGCTTCAACATTTCTTGGGGTTTGCTAATTTTTACAGACGCTTCATTAGGGATTACAGTTAAGTGGCCACCCCCTTAACTCAACTCACCTCCTCCTTCTATTCTGCTCCGTTGAACCCCTGAGGCAGCTGGGGTTTTCTCCTGGTTAAAGGATCTGTTTACCTCTGCTCCTGTCTTATGCCATCCTGACCCTGAGCTTCAGTTTATTGTTGAGGTGGATGCCTCTGTCACCAGGCTGGGGGATGTGTTGTCCCAACGGTTTCCAGGCACTGTCAAGATTCATCCCTGTGCCCTTTTCCTCCGTCGTCTGTCTACTGCTGAGAAGAATTATGATGTTTGAAATCGAGAGTTGCTGGCTGTAGTCTGGGCACTGCAGGAGTGGAGGCAATGGCTGGAGGGATCCTTGGTACCCTTCATCATATGGACGGACCACAAGAACTTGTCTTACCTCCATTCAGTGAAGACGCTGAATCACAGACAGGCTCCACCCTCTCTTACAGACCCGGTTCTTGTAATGTAAAACCTGATGCTCTTTCCCGGATTCATTCAGCCCCCTCTAGCTCTAAGGAGTGCTTTGCGTGTTTTTCCCACTTCCTTCTCTTCCAGAGCTGTTGGCGGTTCCCTTGTCTCCTCTGTGCTGGATTATTTCTGTCTCAGTGGTACCTCGGCCATCAGAGATTCTGTGAAAGTTACTGATTATTCTCCTCGTGAGTTCCTCAGCTTCGAGCCCTTGTTGTCCTCCTTGTTCCTAGTGTCCTCTGTTCCTGTCCTGCCAAGCCAGCCCCGGCTCTGCCTCCCAGCCACACTCTCAACACTCGGACTCAAACCTGCAGCCTCACCTGTGACTCTGTGCTTTGGATCAGTCACTGGACAAACGCTCCCTCACCCTTTCCCCTCAAGCATAATAAAGTCTCTTAAAACTTTATCGTCTCCGTCGCTGCATCTGGGTCCTAGGTTACGTTCTGGTCATCCAACCGTGACAATCTTAATACAACAAAGATTGTTTTCTTGTGATAACGAATTACTTAATAATGTGTTTGTCTTGATTTCTGTCATGGCAGCTCTTGTAGGTTGAAATCAAGACAAACACGTTATTAATTTAATTTATCACAAGAGAACGATCTTTGTTATATTGAGATAATGAATAATAAGTTGTTATCACAAGATAACAGTGCATTTAAAAAGAAAAAATCCATGGCCATTCTCGTCTTCTGTACATTATCATCCTTACCATTGATCTTTTACTTCCAGTTGTGGTAAAAACCTTTGAAACTACTGGAGTTCTGAATAAACCAGTCATAAAATGTGTTCTGATTTTCAGCTCAGTCACAAAAATAGACAAACACTCTGCTCAAAGTAATACCACAAGCAATTGTAATTTTTCATGTTTTTATTGAACACACCATGTAAACGTTAACAGTGTTGTGTAATTCCAAAGGGTTCACATACTTTTTTACCTGCAACTGTAAAATAATATTTTAAGGACTTCTCTGTGACACAAGATATTGTTCTGAGGTTTTTTTTTAAAGTAGTTTTTTTGGCTGAAGTGGTAATGGTTGGTCCATACCTCTACACAAAACAATACGCGTCTTTGAGTTAGTAATTGTGAGGGGAAGAGTGGAAGTTGTCAAAAAGTTCTTGAATTGTTTATTAAAACTTACTGGGAACCTTGTAAGTAGCTAAAATGAGTGTGATGTGCTAACTTTTCTAGGTTCTGGTAAAAAGTTAATTTGTTTACAATCTGGAGCAGAGTTTATGATTTATGGTTAAAGAAGGGTAACGAGAGACTACTGCTATTTTTTAGGACGTGTTAAATGCTGCTGTTGCTCTAAGGGACTAATTAAATAAGGGAAAGATCCAGAAGCCAACATCACCACCAAAAAAGGCTGGTTGGAATTATGGAGATTGGTTCAGTTCACAGATGTTTGGTTTGAAGATCTCAGTTTTTCTTTGCAGTGGTTCTGCGTCCCGTTTCTGCTGCTCAACCCAACACCCAGCAGCATTACTCTGACGGCTTTTAACAACACGCTCCAAGAACCCTGGGTCGGGAGGCTGGACTCTAGCAACCTCTGGAAGTGGATTGATGACTTCTTGATGCTTGTAAGCTGAATATCCAAAGTGGAGTATCAGATTTTCATGTTACCACAGACTCAATAGCAACATTTTTAGCCAGTTGTCATCTGTGAATGACAGAATAGGAGAAACCCTGAAGTTACTCCAGCAGAACAGAATAATCAGAATTTTCCATGTTTAGTTATCATGTTTTTTCTTCTCCTTTCTTCTCTGCTCTGTTTATCCATCCAGGCTCTTGGTAGTGTCTCATATCAAAGCTTCCACCAGAGGACGCTGTCTGCCTCTTCATCACTAACTGCCCAGTTGACATGCTATGTTGCTGCCCTTCTTATTGCCATACTGGGAATCCCCTCTGTCTTGATCGGAGCTGTTGCTGCGTCCACAGGTGTGAACAGACCAAGAATCCAGACTGTTAGATTGTGACAGTTACTTATTAGCATTTTTGTACCAAGCTTCTGTGTGATATAACAGAAAACTACTTAAATGACTGCATCCTCTGCAGACTAAAAGCAGACTTTCTATTAAAAAAGAAACATAGATTTATAGTGCTGAGTTTAACTGTAATCGACACAAAGTGGACTAAAAATTTCAGACAGATACCAGACAAAGAGCTTAGTGAGAGACCCTCCATTATCAGATTTCTTGAAGAGTCTTTTTTTTTCCAGAGGCACAGGAAGTTTGGATAAACACAGCTGCTCAGGGCAGCAGGAGTTACTCCTTATGTAACACGCAGACATTTTTTTCTTACTGTCCTGTGATCCAGTAAGCCAGCTTTACTGCTTCTTAGACAGTCATATTTAATAGATTACAGTCTTTGTGCAAAAAAACTTTGATGGTTACAAGCTCTTTCTAGTTTATCCAGGAAATAACCATAGACTATATAGAATGGACAGCGTAGCTCTGCCTTTTACCATTGTTTGGTTTTGAAGCCAAAAATCCCCTGTCACAGGCGCCGCCATTCTGCAGTCAGAGTCTGTGCAGTACACACTATGAAGGACTCTGGGAAAATCTGAGTGGAAGCGGGTTATAAAAATATATATTTATATATTTTTTTCTTTCAACAGTCTAATCTCTTCTTAATGGTCCTTCCTGATGTGTTTACTATTCCTGAATAAACTGCATAGAACAGCAGCTGTCAATCATCATTAAACGAGATGTAAAACCCTGTTTTTAACGTCTAATAACTAATGAAAAAGAAACATTTCAGAAAAAAAGAGGACTTGAACACAATGCAGCCCAATAATATCTTCATATCACCACAGCCCATCTGGAATGAATAGAGAGACAGAGTGTTTGGCCTATACTGCAGCCAGTCACTAGGGGGAGCAGTTTTTGTGGCGACCTCACTTCAAACCATAGACTGTATAATTAATGGACGTATTCTCCACGACGTCACCCGTCTGTTTTGAACAGACTTTTGAAGCAAAAAGGCCTGCACGGCCATATTGGAACTGAGGCAGGCTGTGAGTCTCCACAGCAACAACCATTGGACGCTCCACAGTCACGTGATCTGAGCTGTGCCTCTGATTGGACCAACTGGTGAGCTTAATATTGTGGAAACTGCCGAATGAGAAAAAAATTCACCCCCCATACAGTGCGTGCCGTTAGTGAAATTAGCGATTCAGACTGGAGGCATTCTTTGTACCAGGCTGTAAATAGGCTTATTTTGGCAGTGAAAACAGCTTTTTTTGGCTTGGTGTGTTTGTGACTTCTGGTACTTCTGGAGCCAGCCTCAAGCGGACACTCAAGGAAAAGCAGACTTTAGCAATTCTGCATTGCCTCATATTTTCAGACTGGAGGTTGCTGCTTGCTTCAGACCGAACGAGATAAAGTCCTTTTTTTTTTTTTTTTTTTTTTTACTCAAAATGGTTTTAGGATTAAACCCGAAAGTCCTGTTGTGTTTCAGCCTCTTGTTTACATAGAAATGGCGTTTCAGCTGACCTAAAACGCAACTTTTTTGAAATGCCCTCCAGAGTGGAATTTTTCTGATGCGCTTCAGTAACTGATGCTGTGTAGACAGCAAGCCGGAGTTTTCGGTGGAAATGCTGATGTCACGCTCTGTTTTGCATGTGTGAATTCCACTTTCATTGTGGGAAATTTTAATTGCCATGCACAAACCAGACAACAATAACAGTAACAATGGCGGACTACCATGCTGTGCTTGCGCTGCTGAATCTGCTGACTGCCTTTCAACAAACTGTGCATCTGTTGCTCCATTTCTGCTCTCAGATAAGACTATAGACTGAATAATTAATGGACGTAGTCTCTGCGACATCACCTGTCTGTTTCTGAAACAGACTTTTGAAGCAAAATGGCCGGCTCGGCCATATTGGAAATAAGGCGGGCTGTGAGTCTCCACAGTAACAACCATAGGAGGCGCCACAGTCACGTAATCTGAGCTGTGCCTTTGATTGGACAAACTGGCGAGCTTAATATTGTGGGAAAAAATTCACCCCCTGTACAGTGCGTGCCGTTAGTGAAATTAGCGATTCAGACGGGAGACATTCTTTGTACCAGGCTGTAAATAGGCTTATTTTGGCTGTGAAAACGGCTTTTCTTTTTGGCTTGGTGTGTTTGTGACTTCCGGTACTTCTGGAGCCAGCCTCAAGCGGACACTCGAGGAACAGCAAACTTTAGCGCTACCGCATTGCCTTATATTTTCAGACTGGAGGTTGCCGCTTAGATAAGAGGCACTCAATATATACCACAGATGATCAGCCCACCTCTTGTTCTGCGGCAGACTACCAAAAGACTCTACAGTTATATCCCCACCTACAGGCCTGGCATGCATACCACAGCGTTTTCAGTCCCTCAGTGTTTCCGTGTAAACAAGGCTTTTTTTCTCTGTTTTTTTTTTTTGGCGTATTCAAGTGAAACACTGTTAAATGTTGAAACGTGTAAACAGGGCATCAGAGGAGCGATAAGAGGAGTAGTTCCGGCATCACAAAATTTAATTTACCTTCACAGTAAAGACAATATGGTGTATAAAATTCAATAAATAGTTAAATATATAGAATAATTACCCAGACAAGAGGTTTTTTGAATTTATGAAATTGTGGGACAACAAAAAGGAATACTTGAATTTGATACAATAGTCATAATGTTACTCAACTCATTTTTTTTTTTTTTTTTTTTTTTTTTTTTTTACTAATTTGTTGCCACATATCAAGCATGTATATCAAGTCAGCATGTTGGCAGTTAAATGAATCTATCCTCAAAGAATTAAAACCTCTTTCTTCTTTATACTTGTTCATGTTATCTTACCACTGGTCTAAAACTTTAGGTTAGCCACAGGTGCAAGGACAGTTGTTGTTGAAGAAGGTGAAGTAGAGAGGTGGTCGGCTTTAATGCAAGACGTGATACATTTTTAGTTAAACAATCTGCAATTCATGATTTTATTTAGTGTCAATTTCCTTAATCATCAATAACCTCTGTAATAATAATAAAAATATATATATTTCAATAATATTTTTTTTAAAGCTACAGGAAGCCACTGCAAAGGAGTTAAAGAGCCACATGAGGCTCCAGAGATGCCTGTTGCAGACCTCTGGTCTATGAAAATAATTCACTGAGATTAAAACCTTTTTTTCAACCAATGAGAACATGAGGTCTTTGTTGTATCTGATTTTTTTATTGACTTTGAGTTGGAAAAAAGTGCAAAAAGCGAAATAGAAGCAAGTGTTAATTCCTTATTTTTCATTAAAAAAAAGTCTTATTAGACTCAAAATAAGTCCATGTTCATCTAACAGGTCCAGAAAAATGTGTTAACTTAAGGCATTAAAAGATAAAAATGATGCCTGATCGATTGTAAAGAGTGGGAAAAAAAATTCTGCCAATTGGGCGAAAAAAAATGTGCTCTTCAAGTTTCTCCATACAAAAACAGTCTCAATTTTTTATACTAATTTGAAGTAATTCATGTGTCATTTTTGTCTCTAATATATTGAAATAAGACATTTTTTCTGGATTTTAGGTGAATTTGGCTTCAGTAAATGAGCCAGATAGTTTTTCTTCAAGTTATTTTTGTCATAAATGTGTTCAGATATATTTCACAAGAGGGTTATTAAATTGTCTAAAACCAACCATAGATAATGAGACAATAGAATAGAATAGAATAGAATAGAATAGAATAGAATAGAATAGAATGTACTTTATTGATTTCAAAGGGGAAATTCAGGTGTTTGGCAGATGAAATTATAAAAATCACATAAAGCAAACATAAAAAACATGAAATAAAGCCTGTTGATGTCTATGCTGCTCTTGTGTGTCTCCAGCAGCGCATTCCAATGTATGCATTCAGAATAGTCCCCTCAGAGCCTCAGGTGTCCATCTCCTGACTGTGAGGGTAGTTGTGGGCTGCCTCAGTACACAGGGTCTACAACAGGTCAGCAGGAAAACCAGGCCACAATCTGACCCACCCAGTGATGGCAAGGCAGCAGCTCTGTAGGCATCCCTTTGCACCAGCAACTCCGACACACTTCTTCTTCTTCTCATCTGGAATTGCGTGATATCCCCCAGATTTGCTCCACTGTAACACAAGAAGCTTCTCTCTTAAATAAACTCTTCTCCCCACAGACATATCCATTAAAATCAAAAATAAATAGCAAAAACAGACTAATTATTGAGAGCTGACAGACTATGATGCTTCCACTAGAAGTGCATTGTTAAAAAAAAAAAATATAATAATAATATGCAGTTCGTTTAAAGGTCTCAGAAACGGTTTTACATTATGCCTCATTATCTGTCACGACATGTCTTTCTTGTGTTTCAAGGTACAAAAATGATCATGAATTCTGTGTAATGTGGAGGATCTGCAGCTTTTTGAATGTCTAACATTCTTGCAGCGATCTAGGAGGGTGAGGATGCTATGATAATGAGCACAGTTTGGCTGCTTTTCCTGTTTTGGTTGTTGCAGAAAGATGCAGAGGCAGAAAAACACCAAACAAACATGGCCAATGCTCAAGGAAAACCCATGCCTGTGCTCAGCCAATTATTCAACCATAAATGTCATCATATGTTGGTGGAAGTTCTGATGGCGTGACACGTGTCACATGTTGCTGGTTAAAACCCTTTTATGAGAGTGCTGAGGCAGCTTCAGCTTTGTACAGACTTGCTTTGGTGCTTCGCTGCTGTAAGAGAATATAAACGTTTGATTGCTTTTGAAACCAACTTCAGAGCAGTTGGCTTGTTCGGTGCTAATTTCTGACATCTTGCAACAACAACAAAGCAATATTACAAGAGAAAATGACAGCTAGTTTCCTGAAAAGTGTGACATAAATCAAACGGATGTCATCTAACAGCTGTGTATGTCCCTTGTCCAGACTGGAACCTCACACAGTACGGATCTCCACCTCCATATTTACGTGGTGAGGACAGTTTGGTCCTGCCCCTGACCCTACAGCACCTCACTCCCTCTTACATCTCAATCATTGGGATTGGGGCTGTGGCTGCTGCTGCCATGTCGTCCATAGACTCTGGCCTGTTGTCTGCAACGTCTGTTTTCTCTTCTAATATCTACAAGAACATCTTACGTAAACAGGTAAGGAGAAAAAACTGAGGTGGTGGCATTCTAAAACCATGTTTTGAGTTTAAGAAATCCTGATTTCTACTTAAAGACAGATTTTTTAAAGGTTTTTGGAGCTTGAATAAATGTATGATCCTGTCTTATGTTCCCAGGCGTCAGACTTTGAAATGCGGTGGGTGATTCGTGTCACAGTGGTGGTGGTGGGTCTGGTCGCGACGTCCGTCACCCTCTACGCTAAAAGCAGCCTGCTTTTGTGGGTTCTTGGAGCAGATGTTTCCTACACCCTGATGTTCCCTCAACTGATCTCTGTTCTTTTCTTTAATGTGACAAACGGCTACGGCGCCATGGCTGGTTACATCATAGGACTGGCTGTCAGGATTTTGTTAGGTGAGAGCGCAGTCGGACTTCCCGTTGTTCTTTGTCTTCCTGGTTGCACACATGAAGATGGCATCTTGGTCCAAAAGTCTCCTGTCCGGACGGTTGCTATGATCTGCTCCTGTGTTACCATCTTGTTTTTTTCCTTGCTGGCCTCATTCATGTTCAACCGCAGCCTGTTACCTGAGAGGTGGGACATATTTAAAGTAAAGCATGTCACTGTATCATCAGCAAAAGCTGTCACACAGGATCACGTGGAGGAGACAGAGAGTGAAGCTGAGCATCATGAGAATGGACTTGGTGTTGCCTTGCAGCTGTTGAAGTCAGAGTCATGACCATTTCTCCTGTGCTTTGAAAAGATGCGAATCTAGATTTCATTCAAATCGGTGCCTGTTTCTGCAGGATTCAGTTTACTGTTTCTGCAAGTTGATGCCACTCAGGAGTGATTCCAGTGTCTGTTGGGGCCATAGACAAAAAAAATCAGCAGGGGCCCCTCCAATCAACATAAATCATCATCCTTTTATAAATAATTGGGCATCAAACTTTTTCTGTGTTCAAAACATTAACACTTTAATTTTCTAAAGCTCAAATGTGCATAATGAAAACAGAAACATTGAAAACAAACCATTTATAAAATATGATGAACAATGAAAAACAGAACACAGAGAACTAATATAATGAAATAATTTAGTCAAAATCAAACTTGTACTAAACCTTTAGACAGTTACTGTTAATATTTGGAGAAGACACTTTGTCCGTTCTTTTTGTGGGTTAAGACACTTCAGCAGTGATCCTGAGGAAAGATAATAACACAATACAATATATTAAGATCATAATTTGACAAGTAATTTAAGTGCAGTTGAAATGTTTTCACATTATAAAACTACAGTTTCTAATACACTTGGATAATTAAGTACACTTGTTCATTTTTTTTAAAATTATATTTCATTGCATTTATAGATTAACTGTTAGCTAGGTCTGACCAACTTCATTAGTTAGCCGATATTACATTCATAAAGCTACTGTGTAAATTTTTGTTTTCCCCCACCCCTCTCCAATCACTCCCATCACTGGTAAAATGGAACGATAAAAAGTTACTCTAAAAATGTCATCAGTTTTATTAAGGTTAAATTGCCCAAGAAGCAGCTGACTGGTTGTCTAGTGTAGATAGAGAAAGGTGTAAGTACTGGCTTATAGCTCATTTTCTTTTTCTTTCTTTCTTTCTTTCTTTCTTTCTTTCTTTCTTTCTTTCTTTCTTTCTTTTTTTTCAGTTTGCTGCTACCCAGTCAGGTGCAGCCTGTCTGTGTACAAACGAGCTCCCAGCAAATTTATTGTTACTGAAGAGTCACTCTTTCCCCACCATTAGTTAAGGCTGGGGCCAATAAGCATCCATTCATTTTTATTTCATGTTTTATCAGTATCTGCTCCACTTACTGCCGTCTTGCTTTCTTTTTTTTCTCTCTTTTGTTTCTTGCTCGTAGATGGATAATTTTTCTTTATTGATTTTTGTTTCTTTCATTTAAAACTTGTTTTCACAAGAAAAAAGTGCATTCAACGTGTAGCAGTGTGCCGAGTGAGTGCAGTGACATGAAACAGCTGAGCATTCAACATTAAACAGCATGAGCCAAATGTAATATTGAAATGATTTTATTAATTGATTATTTTATTTGTCATTTAATGAATGAATATTTCTTTTTTTATGCTTGCAAAACATTTAACATACTCTACACATGTAAAATGTTTTTATTTCATAGTTGATAAGCTGTAAAATCCTCTGGTGACTGTCTGTTACTTTCAGAAAAAAAGTGAAATATTTGAATAAGAACATTTTTTTTAATATATTTTCATTCAAATCTAATGTAATGGGGTGTAATCCTGGTTCATACATGCTACCAATCTTTTTTTTTCCCACCAATAGTACAAACGATCTGTTTTCGCTAAGGGCCGGATGTATACAGGCCGAAATAAAAACTACACACAGGAGCTTTCATACAATCATATGATATTTGATTTAATTATTTTTGAGCATGATAAAGTATAAATATAGAGAACTACATTCCTCTCAGAGTTATGTAATTATTTTTGTTTCTCAACACGTCGAGCCAGTGAGCTATATTTTCCTCACTTAAGTGTAATATAAGTCTTTAAGGACAGATAACTTTCAGCAGCTGGCCTCGCACCACTGTTGGCTCTGGGAGTTTAAACATGGTCATTTCAGTCTAATGATTCTGAGCTCACTGTATTTTTCACCTGCGGGACACCGTACTCACATAGCAGAATGAAGTAACGATCTGAGGTAATGGTCTCAATCTGAGCTCTAAGTTGCGAAGACTTTCCAACTTGTCCGTTGGTATGTAGGGGGATGACTTTTTGTCAGCATGTGGCTGTCACCATGTACGACTGTCAGTGAGGAATAACGCTGTATGGGACCTCTTGTGAGTTGGGATGTGGGTCAGTCTATTTTAAAACAGGAAGGCTTGACTGACTTGCGTCATAAATTTAGACAAGAATCTCTGACCCACATTTTCTTTGTGATGAGACTGGTGTCGCGCAAATCCTGACACCCACCCTGTTACTCAAGCAGAAGCAGAAACTGAAATAGTTGCTGAGTGTTTGGTGGCTTGCCCCTACGTAGCAGGGGAGCATGTTGTATTTTAAGCCAATGAGACAGCTGTTTCACATTTCAGAAAAAGGTTAAAGCAGGATCTAATGTTGCCCTGCTCATAAACAACCTTAGACCCAGTAAGTGTTATGTCATAGCCAAAGTCAGTGGCACTTTATCCCACAGCCGGTCCCTCTAACTTCATTATTTCCTTCTCAACTCACTGCACAGGATCTAACGTTAATGAAACACAAAGCCAGGTCCTTCACATGTACCACATTACGTTGTGTGAAAGTTGCAGCTATGGCAGTAAAATCAACACATCTATGCGCCAAAATCTACAGGAGCAATACATTTAACGCCATATCACTCAGGAAGGTCAGGAAAGAACCTTGGATAACTGGTATTTGTCAGCAAACGGATATGCAAGGGGAATAAAGTGTATGACAAGTGTTGTCACAGAGGTAACGCAGGCAGGGACGCAGGTCATGTTGCAATGTGGCACCACGTTTAGATCTTCTGTCTCCTGACTGTTAAAAAACCTGTTGACATACTCGTTTCATGAACCAGCCTTTAAACAGTCTCAGTCTGACTGTTCGGTACAAAATTCATATCTCTTCCTGAAGTTTGCTTGCTCTGCCTTGAGTGCCCTTCCACTTTCTGCCAAATGACAAATCCAACAAAAACAAAACAAACATTTATTTATTTATTTACATTAAGATGTCACTTCCTGTCCTGCTCGATCTGCGCAAATCAATGCATCATTACTCCGATGACCTGGGAGAAGCAGCCGTAACGCAATAGAGCAGAGCCACAGTGAGTTAGCACCCTGACTTGAATCAGATCAGCATCAGAATAGGAAATACTTTATATTATTATCTCCATTTTCTTGCTCTTAAAATTAACTGCTGCTTATGCCACCAGCTGCAAGCTATGGCTGTAGCCACTAACAGGGGCTACATCTCCTGCTTGTTTACTGCTGAGATACAATATGCAACTGGAGAAATCCCTAAATGAGAAACTGGTGCATCAACAGACTGATGAGCCATGTTTGATACAGCTTTATTGTCACATTTGGAGTCTATATTTGAGGGTCCTCTTGAAGAATCCTGACACAAATCTCTCACGTAGAGGAGGGAGGGTCCTGGACACAGGAGCGAACTGTTAAGCCTCCCTGAGGTCCGGTGGGCCTCACTAAACACTGGTAAAGAGAGGTGCCAGCTCCATAATCCTGGTGATGTGCTGGCTCTCGCTGAACATGTATCCCTGTTGACCTTTGAGCCTGAGTGTTGGACATGAGTTTTCAGTGGTGTACTGTGTCATCCATGGGAACGGCGTGAATGTTGAGTTGAGGGCATAATGGGTTGAGTTTCTTCACTGCTGATCATTTCCACTGGAGCACACCTACCTTGTGTTGTGTCCTGCTTCTTGCAGAAGTTGTAGGTCACAAGAGGACAACACTTTGACCTCCACAGAGTATTCCAAGTTCAACCTCAGTCGAAGTTGGACTGCAATTAAAGCCAAAACTGTAACACAAGGTGACAGAGGTAAACTTTGATTTTTTGACTTTCAGCTATAACCATAAAAGGCTCGAAGAGGCAATAAGCGGGCATGCGCTCCCATGTGCTTGACCGGGCATTTCACAGCCGCCACATGTGCAGCAAGGTGCCCCTTAGCAAAAACCAACAAAAAAAACCCAAAAAAGATTGGAGAATGTATGTTTAAGATACCACCATGCATTTCCAGAAGGTGGCGCTATTGCAGTAGCAGAGAATTGAGCATATGGATGTGTTTGATCATGTGTGTGAAATCTGAAGCAGACAGGAGTTTATATGAAGGAGCTACAATAAGTTCCTCGTTCATGACTGATGGCAAGACATCAGAGTTTGACGAATGGCAATGGACACACTGTTTAACTATAGGACATGACCTGATGATTCTTTATGAAGGCCTGAAAGACATTTATGAGGACTACTGCAAAGAATATGTTGAAAAAAAAGGAAGAGTTTTGAACCACAATGTATAACAATAGACTGTATGATTAATGGACGACTGAGAAAAAAATTCCCCCCCCCTGTACAGTGCGTGCCGTTAGTGAAATCAGCGATTCAGACGGGAGACATTCTTTGTACCAGGCTGTAAATAGGCTTATTTTGGCCGTGAAAACAGCTTTTTTTTTTTGGCTTGGTGTGTACGTGACTTCCGGTACTTCTGGAGCCAGCCTCAAGCGGACACTCGAGGAACAGCAGACTTTAGCACTTCTGCATTGCCTCATATTTTCAGACTGGAGGTTGCTGCTTGAGGAAAACATACGAGTTTCTGTTGACAGTAGGGGGCACTGTACTTTAACGGGGGAGAAAGAAATAAATGTTTTCAGGTTGTGACATTGAACAAGTGTGTTAGTTTTGGTCCAGATTCAACCTTGTACATGAGAGCTATTAAGTTTTTAATGTTACTGAAAAGAATTGTCAACTTTGGCTGCCTCCAATGGCCGCACCAATTAAGATAAAAAAAATCCTTTGATAACTTTTAATCATCAATGTGTCTAGTATACACATTTTCTTTTTTATATTTGAACAAACATGGAACAAGTTTGTTCAAATATAAACCCTTTAAATTGCCAAAATCCGACATTAACTAAAATTTCAGAACTTTCTGTACAGAATTCACTGTGACTTTATTTTGAGTCTTGGCATGATAGTTGTGCAGGTAAAATTTCAGGCCCACAGCTGAAAGTAGTCTGAGGGGTTGTAATTCTAACTCAATAGAAGGCGCTGTGGAGCATGTATCGGCACAAAAACACTGGAGTCATAAATCTTTGACTGGATTTTGAGGCTAGAAGCGTTCACATGTAAGTTGAAGGCACCTTATTTGCGGTTAAAGTGGCAGAAGAAATAATAATAATCCTGAGGGTTTCAAGAAGGCCTTCGCCCTGATTTTCAGGCTCAGGCCCTAAATATTTTCCCTCCTATCTAATCATCTGCTCAGCTCTGATCTATCACTCTGTTAATTTGTTTTCTGGTTACTTTAACTCCAGCATTCCACAGATACCCGACAGATGTGTCCCTCTCTGTCTGACATGATCTTTAAGCCTCCATGTGGCTTTGTATAGTAAACTTTCACTGCTCCCCTGTGTCTGCCTCTGAACATGTTTATCCATCACACATTCCTCCAGTTCCTGTTTTTACATTCTTGTCATTATCCAATTTGTTTTCCTGATTCCTGAGTTCTCCTGAATCCTGATTCAAAGTCTCTAAGTCTGTCTTTTTTGGGGGGCTTTTACTGAGCCTAAGGTTCCGGACATCTATCATCACCCTGATCCTCTCAGCTCCAGTCACTGTCTTTATTCCTGGCCCAAACTTAGGCTCCATAACAGAAGATGCACTGCCAACATTCTGTCTTTTCTCTCCATGCCACTGCCTGATCAAACCTGCCTGCACGTTGACAGCTGCTGAAAGACCTTGTCCTCGTAAACTGACTTTTAACTCTATCCCCTCTCTACTCGTGTCTGCATTTTAGTCCAACTTCATATCTGAGCCACTCAGTTCATGACAAGTTTAATGAGTTCTTGTAATCTGTATCCCGTGCTGGACCCAGGCCCATCCTTCAGCTTGAATTATTTAATTGGTGCTTAGGGTCTCATTACAGTTTAGGTCTCATGAGCGGGTTCTTTTTTCTAGGAACAACCATCATAATCATAATGAACTCAAGGAATTAAACGTATTAATCTCTGTGTAAATTTGACTTTCGAGAAGACAAAACATGTGACAACAGAATCTGGCACTTCATTCAGGGCAATAACAGGTGATACGTCTCAGTTTAACTGGGGCAAGTAAACATGTTGATACAGTAGAGGAACATACTGTGAGAGACCTGTGAACTGGTTTTGAAAGCCTTGACTTGGTGGTAATCGTAATTCCTTTTAATGACCCATGGTAGCAAAGAAGACCCTTTGTAAGAAGTCGTTGATACTCGTACAAATGAAAGTTGTTGCTGCTGTTACAGTTCGACAAAGTCATTCAAAGAACACCAAATCAAAGGTCCTGTTTACTTATTTTTACACAAAGTCTTCCATTGAAAAGGCCGTGAGGACTGTCTGTTTAAAGTGGACTGCAGTGACACTTTTTGGCTGGAATGATGACATGACTCTGAACAAGGCTTAACAAGGTTTGTTTAAAAAACGAATAGAGATCGAATCGCCTTTTGGACTCTGCCTTTCTTTGTTCAAGACAACTTTACAACGCAACGAGGTAAGGTATTTATCAGCAGTTACACAGAGCTATTATATGAAACGTAACAACAAGCGACTTTTGAAATTTTGTACAGTAGTTTAGTAACAGGCACTCTGACACGTACTTTAGCGTATTCTCATGTCCTGCTAATCTATCGAGCAGAGCTAACATAACCTCACTCTTCATTTTATTGACAGACTCTCAAATTTGATTAGATCACTGCAGAATAACTGCTGCATGTGGGTTGGAATGAACATTATCACAAACAGTTTAGCCTGTGCTTTAAACTTTAGCTCATGTTTTAGCCTTTAGCTTGCATTTTAGCCTTTAGCCTGTTCACACATGTGTTTATGAGTCCAGAGTGGGATTTTGATCGTTTGTGTTATACCTCAAACAGATTGGACAATATATGTGAAAGATATTATCATGCAATTCTAGAGGGTGGCGCTATTGCATTAGTACAGAATTGAGCATATGGATGTGTTGGGAGGTAGACCTTAATCATGTGTGTGAAATTTGAATCAAACTGAAGGTTAAATGAAGGAGCTACAATGAGTTCTTGGTTTATTGCTAGATATCAGAGTTTGATGTGTTGCCATGGACACATCTTTTACTACAGGACATAACCTGATAAGTGATGCTTTCTGAAGGCCTGAAAGACAGAAAAAGAAATATTTCTAAAAATTGAGGAGTTTTTACCTTTTAAGCTTTGATGTGTCTGATATACACAAAAACAATTCTAAGATGAACGGAAAAAAAACTCTGGGACAAGCTTGATCAAATGCGTACCCTAAAAATCGCAAAAAATTGCATGTTTAATTCCAATTTTTTGAACTTCCTGTTTGAAATTCACCACAGTAGTAAGAGACTTTCTTGAAGGTCTTGGCGTGCTGGTTATGCACACCAAAAATCAGGCCGTAGCTGAAAGTAGCCCGAGGGGCATGTTTTGTTACGACTTTGAGCATGTTTAAGGCATACAATTTGGGTTTAAAGTGGCAGAAACAAAGAATAATCCTTAGGATTCCAAGAGGGCCTTCGCTCCGATTCTCGAGCTTGGGCGCTAATAGGCTGTAGCTTGATGGCTGGAGTTAACATGTTGTGTAATTTGAAACTAGGCAGTAAAAAAAAGCCACGTCTTCACAAAAAAATACAGAAGGAAATGAAAAACTATCAAGACCTTACCTGGATGCATTTTGCTGGTGCTTAACTGTCACAGCTTTCATGTTTTGTTTTTTAGTCATTACTATTTGTGCAACAATAGTTTGTCATACACTGTATTACCAAAGGTATTCACTCACCTGCCTTGACTAACATTTGAACTTAAGTACCATCCTATTCCTAACCCATAGGGTTCAATATGATGTTGGTCCACCTTTTGCAACTATTACAGCTTTAACTCTTCTGGGAAGGCTGTCCATAAGGTTGAGGAGTGTGTTTATAGAAATTTTTGACCATTATTCCAAAAGCGCATTGGTGAGGTCAGACACTGATGTTGGTTGAGAAGGCCTGGCTCAGTTTCCGCTCTAATTCATCCAAAAGGTGTTCTATCAGGTTCAGGTTAGGTCACTGTGCAGGCCAGTTAAGTTCATCCACACCAGACTCTGTCATCCATGTCTTCATGGAAAGGGGCCTGCTCCAAACTGTTCCCACAAGGTTGGGAGCATGGAATTGTCCAAAATGTGTTGGTATCCTGAAGCATTCAAAGTTCCTTTCACTGGAACTAAGGGGCCACGCCCAGCTCCTGAAAAACAACCCCACACCATAATTCCTCCTCCACCAAATTTCACACTTGGCACAATGCAGTCCATAACTTACACCACTACATCTGATGCTTTGCATTGCTCAGCCATTTACATGGCCTACCACTTTGTGGCTGAGTTGCTGTTGTTCCCAAACTCTTCCACAGCCCGGTGCTCTGAAACATGTCTGTAATGTGTAACGTTCGTGAATCCTGGTTATGTCCTACCAGTGCTCATCTACCAACTCCAACCTCACCAAACAGAGCTAACGTAACCTCACTCTTCATTTGATTGACAGATTCTCAAGTTTGAACCATAGACTGTAAAAAATAAATAAATAAATAAAAATAATGGACGTCATCTAGCTCAGCTTAAACTGACATCACTACACAATAGCTCCCCCTGGTGACTGGCTGCAGTATAGGTCAAAAACGCTGCCTCTCTTTTCATTCCAGATGGGCTGTGGTGATATGAAGATATTGGGCTGCATTGTGTTGAAGTCTTTTTCATTAGTTATTGTTAAGAACAGGGTTTTAAATCTTGCTTAATGACTGACAGCAGTTGTTCTGTGTAGTTCTTTCAGGGATAGTAAAATATGCCAGGAAGAAAGTTAAGAAGAGATAAGACTGTCAAAAGAAAAAAAAAAAATCACCCACTCCACTCAGCTTTTCTCAAAGTCCATCATAGTCACTGGCTGCACAATGGTGATGTCTGTGACCGGGGATTTTTAGCTTCAAAACCGTACATTGGTAAAAGGCATTCTGTGTGGTTTGATCAGATCACTGCAGTATAACTGCTGCATCTGGATTGGAATGAACATTATCACAAACAGTTTAATGCATTCTCTGTCACTCTCCTGTCAAGCTTTCTTCTGCTCTGAGGTCCTTTATTTATTTATTTATTTATTTATTGTTTTAAAATTTATTTATTCATTTATTTATTATTAGTCCAACTCCAGTGTATCCAGTAATACAAAATAAATCCAATATTTTTTTTTCTAGAAAATAATACAGATCTCAACTTTTTATCCAGAATATATCAGGAGGTATGATAACTGAACTCCACATCTGAAAATAACTTTTTGTGTTTCTGTCTGTGTGCATGGTGCATCAGACTGATCTGATAGTGAAACTGAACAAAGCAACCCAGACTTTTTTTGCATGAGGTTTCAAATCCTCTTTCTGCAAGTGAAAAAATAAGTTCCTGCATTCCTTTAAAATGCAAAGAGCGTTTTCAGAATGCAAGTCCTCAGATGCAGCAGAGGAAATGCACCACACACACCAAAGACGTCATGGAAAAATACTGCACTGCCATGTATGAAAAGCTGTCCCCTGTGGCGTGGCAGAGGGAGCCGGCTGGTTTTGTTCATTCATTATTACATTGATGCTACTGCTTATTTGCTTTGCAGTCTCTGTTGAGCAATCACTTGACAGCCAATGTGACATATATGACATGTATGCTACAGCTCAGCAGGTGTTTGCTGTAAATGAGATTTAACTGCTCAAAGTCTCAGCTCAACACACTTCTACTCCACCATAGTTTAATTTAAGGTTGAGCCATGATAACGTGTAAATCCTCTGCCTGGTCTCCTTTTAGTTCTCTCAACACCAGCATCAGTTATCTTGTATGTTCTGGTCACTGTAGACATGTTTTAACTAGAACTGGGAGTGTCTCAGCTGTCAAAGCATGGAGGGAGCACATGTATTCATGTCATTGCATAAGTGGATGAATACCTATAAACACCTTGAAGCCAGCCCATTCTTTACCCCTCTCTTAGCATTGCCCTTCTCATTAATTTGACATTGAGGCTTCTCAAGTTTCATCAGTCATACATCCCTTCAGGATGATCATGTCAGTTATTCCCCTGGTGAGAAAAGGACCTCCTGATTGGTTAGCAAAGCTTTTATCATGTTTTAGAGTCTCCTGTCAGACGGAGCAGTTAACAAGCAAACAGCACACTGAGACTGCAAACGCATTAAGAAATGCCCCTCACTTTATTATTACTTTGTGTTATAACACTTCAAATACACTTGACCTCTGAAAGGGAAGCTTTGCTTTGCTTTTTAATCATACAGCAAGTTTGTATACCCCAGGAAATAGCTTCACACTAGAGGAGGAAACAGACTCACAAAGTCCCTCCTAAATGTCCATGAGCTTCACAACTTTGGGCACAGCTCTGTAAGGAACAGTCTGTGGTCAAAATCTGGAAACTATTTTCTGCCTCTTGTATCAACCTCCTATGGACTCACTACACTGCTATTTGGTCTCATTACCAGGAGGCTGTTACATATCATCTTCATTCATTCCTACATAATATGATACACTGTAACCCCCTCCAAGTGAAGTTAGAGTTTATATATATATATATATATATATATATATATATATATATATATATATATATATATATATATATATATATATATATATATATATATATATATATATATATATATCGTTAACACAATTTCTAATCAGCCAATCACATGGCAGCAACTCAATGCATTTAGGCATGTAGACATGGTCAAGACGATCTTCTGCAGTTCAAACTTAGCATTAGGGTGGGGAAGAAAGGTGATTTAAGTGACTTTGAACGTGGCATGGTTGTTGGTGCCAGACGGGCTGGTCTGAGTATTTCAGAAACTGCTGATCTACTGGGATTTTCACGCACAA
Organism: Labroides dimidiatus; assembly: GCA_030710495.1. Taxonomy (NCBI): domain Eukaryota; kingdom Metazoa; phylum Chordata; class Actinopteri; order Labriformes; family Labridae; genus Labroides; species Labroides dimidiatus. The sequence goes on from CM061145.1 coordinate 11,338,361, forward strand.
CCATCTCTAGGGTTTACAGAGAATGGTCTGAAAAAGAGAAAATATCCAGTGAGCAGCAGTTCTGTGGGTGAAAATACCTTGTTGATGCCAGAGGTCAGAGGAGAATGGCCAGACTGGTTCAAGCTGATAGAAAGGCAACAGTAACTCAAATAACCACTTGTTACAACCGAGGTATGCAGAAGAGCATCTTTGAACGCACAACACGTCAAACCTTGAGGCAGATGGGCTACAGCAGCAGAAGACCACGCCTGGTGCCACTCCTGTCAGCTAAGAACAAGAAACTGAGGCTACAATTCACACAGGCTCAACAAAATTGGACCAAAGAAGATTGGAAAAACATTGCCTGGTCTGATGAGTCTCAATTTCTGCTGTGACATTCAGATGGTAGGTTCAGAATTTGGTGTCAACAACATGAAAGCATGAATCCATCCTGCCTTGTATCAACGGTTCAGGCTGGTGGTGGTGGTGTAATGGTGTGGGGGTTATTTTCTTGGCACCCTTTGGGTCCCTTAGTACCAATTGAGCATTGTTTCAATGCCACAGCCTACCTGAGTTTTGCTGCTTTCCATGTCCATCCCTTTATGACCACAGTTTACCCATCTTCTGATGGCTACTTCCAGCAGGATAACACTCCATGTCATAAAGCTGGAATCATCTCAGACTGGTTTCTTGAACATAACAATGAGTTCACTGTACTCAAATTGCCTCCACAGTCACCAGATCTCAATCCAATAGAGCACCCTTGGGATGTGATGGAACGAGAGATTCGCATCATGGATGTGCAGCCAGCAAATCTGCAGCAACTGCGTGATGCTATCATGTCAATATGGGCCAAACTCTCTGAGGAATGTTTCCAGTTCCTTGTTGAATCTATGCCATGAAGGATTAAAGCAGTTCTGAAGGCAAAAGGGGTCCAACCTGGTACTAGCAAGGTGTACCTAATAAAGTGGCCAATGAGTGTGTGTGTGTGTGTGTGTGTGTGTGTGTGTGTGTGTGTGTGTGTGTGTGTGTGTGTGTGTGTGTGTGTGTGTGTGTGTGTGTGTAGAAAGAAATGAAAATATATATGTAAAGAAATTAAGTATTATACAGGGATAATATTAAGTGTATACTTTTAAAGACCTCATATACTTCATATTCTGTGTCATGAGGAGCATTTATTGATATTAGAATGTGTAAATAAAAGGGGTAGGGATAAATAAGTCTTTATTTCCTCCTACTTTTTTTCAAGCATGTAAATCTACAGCACATGCAGGATATGGTGGATAGTTTTCATTATTTGTCTTTTATTGTGGATGCATATGTTGTCTATGATGAGTATTTCTGGTTTTTTGTTTTGACGACCTCAAAGGAAGCACTGTCCAATAACAGCACTGGTTTGATTTTCATATCAGAAAGCATGTTAACAGATCAGACAGTACAGCAAAAAGGGAAAGATCAACAGTTTATACAGCAGGCATGAGCAGCGCATCTCACACACAGACAATCTACAGAATGAGAGACTCGCCTATTTTCCCAGTAAGGAGTAAATGAATGTTTCCAGGAATACACAGAAGATGAATGTGGGCTGTGATGGCTTTGCACAGCTATATTTATGTCTCAGGTATCAAAACAATCTATGGTAGCTCCTCCATATTATTTTTCAAAGGCAAAAGTCTAATCTTTAATAATTTATGGAGAGACTTCCTTGTTACATACAATGCTTTTAATCTGAGGTTGTTTCCTGGACAGTTATTTGATAAATTAAATTGCATTCATAGCTCGTCTGTGCTGAACTATTGTTGGGGGGAAAAATCAGAAAATCATACAGGCTGAAATTAAGACATGTTAAAAACTAAATAAAGTCAGGAAACAGAAGTATTTCCTCTTGAGTGATCTTCTTTCATGCCCCTATTCGTTGTTTCCTGGGAAGATCAGGCCTCATAACAATTATTACATCCAAAAACATACTCTGTGGAGAAAAACATTTAGAACCAAGATATATACGACATAATAAAATAACAACAGGTTTCAAAAGAGTCAGTATGTCTTCCTCCCTCTCTGTCCTATTGTGTTTACACAGCTACAAAATGTAAATCAAGGACTTGTTGGAGGTATACAAGATCATGTTCTGTTACCTTCAACCCCGAAACCAGTCATGTAGGTACCATAAACAAGTGAAGTGAAGAGTGATTCATGTGAATATTTTTTTGGCTTGCATGTGCCTTTAACCTCTTTCATAAAGAATCAGTCTTGATGTCTTATGACCTCTGCATTTTAACAACAGTCAAAGAACTTATTTTGGATGGGAGAGGCCAGCACTGGCATTTCAAGCAGCCATCAAACACACACACCTATACACACGCTGTACACTCATTGGCCACTTCATCAGGTTCTCCTGTTCAAAGAGTTCATCTGTCTTGACTAAAGAAAAGAACACTAAATGGCTCCATTTTGACAGGATGTGAAAGAACATGTCTGAAACAGACAGGTGTTTATATAAGAGCTGTTTGACACCTGAACAAACCACCTGAGGTGTGGTTTACTGGATTACTGAGACATTTGCATTTGCAACCTTGCTAAAACCAATAAGTGATTAAACAGATTGTTTTTAAAATACTACTCACAAACTAAGAGTGGTAACTGATACCAGTCAGGGTTCAGGAGGCAGACACCGTCTCTACCTTTTAAGAGCTAGCTGAACTTTCCTTTTTCATAAAGCTTATAGTTAGAGCTGGGTCAGGCCTGGACCAGCTCTTAATTATGCTGCTATAGGCTTAAACTGCTGGAGGAGAACCAGTTTTCCTTTATCAGTCTCAGTAACGTTAGACCTTCATTTCCCATCAGAGTTACTGATCATAGATCTTTGTTTGAGTCTCTGAGCTCCATCGTTTTGTAACTTCCTCTTGATTGTTGCTGTGGACCTGCCAGACTCCAGCTGGTACGATTATTACAGTCTCACCATCATTACTAAAACAATGCACATTTATAAACTCTCTCTCCAGCCCTAACAGGGTCTCAGCGGATGTCTACCACGAGTTCTAGTTCTTATCTAATCTTGATGTTGGATATTTGTTAATAATCTAACAGTATCAGGTCTAGGCTCGTTCTTTATGAAAAGCACCTTGAATTAACATTTTTTTTGTCATTTGGTTCGATATGAATAAAGATTGATTGATGTTTAAGCGGATTATTAAAACAAACAATCAAACGGCCTCTCAACTGTAAAATCTGACCTAGGTTTGATTAAAGACTGACATGTTATGTCTGCCTTCTAACAACAAAAGAGGAAAAATGTCCCAAAACAATACATGTTGTAACTGCACATACGTACACTGACTGACAGGTTTTCATGTTTCATGGGTTAAAGTATGTAACATAGCATGTTTCGTGGGTGTGGGCAAACAACGTTGCCGTACAGAACAATCATATGATGAACTATTTTTGTGCCTCCTCTTGCAATACGTGCCCTGATGCTAAACAATCCTGTCTCTCTTCACCTGGTTTTAACATGCGCCCTGTGTAACCTGATTACAAGTGCACAGCTCTAAGCATGGCTGTCCAACCCTGGCATTCATATGTCTCCAAATTCATATCAAGTGACCACTCGTAATCTGATCTCACTCCCCTGCTCGATATGCAAATCGGCTGTTCGCCTAAAATCAACATTACTCTTAAAAACACAGGATAACATGAATGATAATGAAGCTAATAATAATTTGCAAGACCATCGCAGTTGGTTAACAAAAGAGATGACATATAAGAAAAGGCAGGAAAATGTCACAAGAATAAAATATTCTGTGTGTTTCTCTTACCCTCCTCCCCCACCCACTGCCTCTCTGAGATTAAAGCCTGGTTCACCTCCAACTTTCTTAAACTAGACAAATTCAGCTCTCTGCACTGACTGTAACCAAACAGAACGAGCTGCATAGATGACTTATCAACACAGTGGGACTGAAGTTGACATGCTGTTACTTATCAAATAAAACACTAGTTTTCATCTCTACCTCTCAGTTTCTATCTGTGTGCATTCTTATATCACAGTGTTTTAAGGAACATTTCAGAAAGATTCTTGTTTTTCTTCTATGTTTCTCCAGACTTTTCTATAACCAGTGTTGATGTTCGGCCTACAAAAGCCTGTGTAGTTACCGCTGGCTGCTTCGCCAAAGCAAATTTTAAATCATTACACCACATGCTGGTGGTAAACTACTGCTGGTGCTGCTTGTTTTTTTTTTTATTACCCTCAAGGAGAAACAGTAGCCCACTCTGCCCTGAGTTTGTTCAGTTTTTACAGCAGGACATGAACATTAAAAATCAGGAGTAACAGATGACATCCACTTTGATCTATTTTGAGGTCTTGTTATCAGAAAGATATCACAAGCTACAGGCTAAATGTAGCTAACATGATGACTTTATATGACAGGACACACTGTAAACTGTTGTATGCACTTGTGTTTTTAAATGTCACTTAACATCATCTCTTTTTAAGGAACACATGGGCTTTTGACATTTTTTGAAACTTTGTTTACCTTTCAAGCATGCCTGGATGACACAGTGAAACAACAGGTATTAAGAGGTTATAAAGCAGGCATATACCTCAACGTGAACTTCTCTTATCTCAGTCTTCATGCAGCTACTCTCAGCACACTTTGAGCTCCAGCATAACCAAATTTAGTACATTTGATAAATTGTCCGACCAGAGGAGGCTGATGTCAGGTTTTTCTCCTTTTAGATAGAAACCATGTTGGGTGACTTTGCTCATCGGGTGTCCTGAGCTGTTCAGGTTCCTCCCACAGTACTATCATTCTCATCATCATGTCTCTATCCATTCATTCATGCATTATCTTGCAGGAAGCTGAAGTATCAAAGCCGTCATCGGGCAAGCAGCAGGGTGGACTCTGGACTCATCATGTCTCGTCTCCTGTGATTTGAGATGCTGTAAGGTTACAGAGATACCTCACTGACCACGCTTTGCCAGATATTAAACCTGTTCCCTTTTAGTCAGAAATCCACAGGCTCAAAAATGGGTTGAACCTGACGTGGTCTGCCATACTTTTTTTTATGTACCCTTCATTTTTTTTTCCAGAAAAAAATGATTTTTTTCTCTTCAAATTGTCAGTGGGTTGGGTAGGGGCTGTCAATAAATATGTTCCAGATGCACAGAACACATGTGGTGACATCATCCAGTGAAAATCATTGAAATGCAGAAAATTAAGACCCCCCCCCCCCCCCCCCCCCCCCAATATTTCCATCTTTACTTCAATGGCAATCAACTATGAACCCAAATTATGACATTAGTCAGTTCTGGTTCAACCCATTTTGGAGCTCTCCAGTGTTGCATATTTTGTATCAAAAACAAATTCAGCACCTGTATGTTTAAACTTTGAGATGTCCATTTTAGGGTTGCCTCTCCTGCACAGCTTTCTTAAGTGTCTGATTCAAGCAGACCATCAGCCTGTTTCAAGGTAGTCTTTCAAATGAGAGACTCATATGCCTTCAATGATCACAAGCCCAATGAGGGTGGTAACAGTGTTGGCAACTCCTCAGTATGGAAAGTTGCTACTGGTTGCCCTAGAAGTCACTAAATGACATCATTACATAATTTGCATAATTTGACATTTGCAGGTTATTGTCATGGACGTAGAAGAGAGGAATAACGTGAGTGAGACAAAAAGTGAGTAAAGAACACAGCGGATATGTTTGGAACTACAAATGAACTTTCTTTTTTTAATGTCGAAATATCAACCCTCCTTTTTTGGGGCTTGAGACCGGCAAAAGAGACCCAAAACTTGTCCGCCTGTCAGTGGTTTGGAGAGGGGAGGGCCCACGGCAGCACCTGCTGTTCATTGAGAAGAGTTAGATGGATATGTGCTTTCACATCAGAGTCCAGAAAAAGTTGCTAGATATGGATGTGTTGAGAGGTGGACCTAGATCCAACATTGTACATGCAATCTGTAAAGTTTTTCATTTTTTCAGAAAAAATCCTCAATTTTGGCGACCTCTCCTGGCCACACCCATTAAGGTACAAAGAATCCTTTGATAGCTCTTATTTGTCAATGTGTCCAGTATACACAGTTTGTGAAGATAATGGGCAAAAAACGGTGGGACAAGTTCGATCAAATACGTACCCTATAAATCACTAAAATCGGAGGTTTAACTCCAATTTCCTAACTTCCTGTTCAGAATTCATGATGGTCGTAAGAGACACATCTTTTTTGTAGGTCTTGGTATGATAGTTATTCATACCAAAAACCAGGCTCGTAGCTCAAAGAAGGGTTGCAGTTTTTATTCACTTGGGGGAGCTGTGGAGCACGTATCAGCACGAAAGAACTGCAGTCATACAATGTTTAGGGCATCAATTTGGGTTTAAAGTGGTAGAAATAAAGAATCATCCTTAGGTTCCAAGAGGGCCTTCGCCCCAATTCTCGGCCTGGGTCCTAAAAATATGGACAAAGTCACTGAGTTGGCAACACTAGCACTTTTGGATCTTGGGATGTACCCAAGCAGCATCCTCTGGCCATGAGAATTGAAGACAATGCAGCAGTGCTGAAAACTGCTGTTTGTTGAGTGTCTGCTTAGGGCTGGCTCTGGAAGTACAGGAAACCACATACACACAAAACCAGAGGAGATGAATTTTACAGCAGATATAAATATGTTTACAGCCTGGTACAAAGAACGACTTGATAGCATTATTTTTTTCTAGTCTAGAAGATATTGAGATGATGACTTTGCCCAATCAGTGACACAGCCCACCTCACCAGGGGGACAATCTGTAGCTGTTACTGAGGAGGCTCAAAGTCTGCATCATGAGTTAAGCATTTCTAATGTGGTTCCTAAAGAGTGACGACATTTGTAATGTTTGTGATTGTGACACAATGGATACTATGTATTACCTATATTACCCAGTCTATGGGTGTACCATAAAGAGGGATTAGAGGATAGACCAGGTCTTTGGAGCCTAAACCCACACTTATCAGTGTTGCAAAGTTGACTGTTCATTTAACTGAAAAGAACAACATATTAACTCATGCTAGACTCATAAACTGGTCTGGACCGAGTGAGATTCAGAGTGACATCTTCCATAGGTTAGCATTTATCAACTCGTGAAACATGAGAATTTCCAGAATCATAACATCACATTTTTAATAATACACAGTGTCCCATAAGTTCATGCAACCCAATGGGCAACACTTTTGCCTGTTTGTCTCCAAAATGGGTTACACCTGGTCAGCCAGGTGTTACGAGGTTGTTTAATTAGTTCATCTGTTTGTGATTGGCCTACAAATTTCTTGGTTGACTATAAAGCATGTCACTGAGAGAAACTTTTTGGTAGTGTTGCCATGATGGCCAAACAAAAATCTGGAAAAACTGCACTTTCAAAGCCTCAAGTCTGTGCTCAAGCCATTGCCTTGTGCAGGGCAGGGAAAACTTGCAGGGAGGTCGCTGAGGACCCTGGCAGAAGCATACGATGGGTGAAGAAGTGGTGGTAGAGATACCAGAGTTGTGACTCCCTTGAAGACATGCCCCGTGCAGGTCGCCCCTCAGTTCTGAGTTCGAGGGCTAAGGACCTCATCTGCAAAGCCAAGAGAAAGAGACTGGCTTTTGAGTAAATGCATTCTGTTGAAAATTCACAATCTGAGTTAACTTATTAACATGTTTGGAGCAGGTCACCAGTCTAGTAAAATAATGATATGGACGAAGCATCCTTCTGTATGATGAGCTTGTTTCCAGGTGTAGAAAAGTTTAAACTAGAGCTTGTGGATGCAGCTGGTTTAGTCTACCTGTGTCTCCATCTTCTGATGGAGACTGCTAGCAGGATATAATGCTCCATGTCACAGCTCAGATCATCCCAAACTGGTTTCTTGAGCAAAACGATGAGACTCCAACAGCCTCCACAGTCACCAGATCTCAATCCAATAGATCATCCTCATCGTGGATGTGCAGCCCACAAATCTGCAGCAGCTGTGTGATGCTATAAGGCCCTCGAGTTGGTGTCATTACTGCAGGGGCCAGAAAGAAGAGAGTATACATGTATTTGGTGGGTTTTGTGCTGAACAAGTAGTTTTTTGTTAACTAAAAATCATTCCTTGATTTTCAGCAGGAATAGTGTGGTTTTTTTGATCCAGATAGTTTTTAATTTTCTTCTTTAGTTTGCCAGCTCTGGCTTATTGCTGGCGACAAGAACCAATCCGCCTACCCTAGTGTTGCAGCAATTCAATGTATAAATATTGTTAAATTCAAATTGTTACAATTCTATCATGTCAACATGGAAAAAAAGAATCTCTGAGGAAGGTTTCCAGCATTTTGTTCCATCTATGACACAAAGAATTAAGGTAGTTCTGGGGAAAAGGGGGGTCCAATCAAGTACTACCAAGGTGTACCTGATAAAGTGGCTTGGTGAATGTATGTTTTTGAGCAGAATCTCTTTATATTGGTGTCCAGGTTTATTTTTACATTGTAAAGACATCACTGCAATTTTGCAATCATCATTAAACACTTTAAGTGATGTTTTCTTTATTGTCCATAGCCTAATACCACTGAGCTCAGATTTCAAATATATTTCCACAACAAAAATGCCCCAGGTGTTTCCAGGTGGACAATGCCAGCAGTAACAGAAGTAGCAAACGTTCCTTTTTAGGCTGACAGGATGACAGCCATTGTGTTTCTGTCATGGTTTTGAGTTTGAATGCCATAGTGATGAAATGTTGAATGACTTCTTTGAAGAAGTATGAGGTGACTGGTGCCATGTAACTGTAGACCTGCTGATTACTTACACTGACTGTGATAGCAGAGGTCAAGTGAGCCATACTTGGGTGTTGGAAAAACCTGAAGTATGGGCAGAATGATTGGAATTCGCAGGTTCCACTAATGTTGATTATGAGCGATCATGTGTTTAAGCAAAATATCCCTCCATACAGGGACCATTTTGAAGAACTGTTTTGCATGCAGTCATATTTGGCTTTCCCCATTGAATGCTGAGAGCTTCATTTCCCTACACGTGGTCCACATTTTCTTTACGGGAGGTGGTTTAGTTTAAACTCTCAGTCTGGCTTGAAGATGGACGTCACTAAATCTGGACCTGTTCTTTAATTTGCCTCCTTTCTTGCGCTCTGGAAAACATTCTGTTGTGTTGACATATTTCTTTAGCTGTGCAGCTCATTGTGTTCACTAATCTCCCTGGTACTTTGTATACTGCTTCACATGAGGTTATTCTTCTTAAGAGCGGAAACTTTCTCTCTGCATATAGGACAGGTGTGATTCCCTTCAAACCGGACAGAGATAATCATTCTGAGACTTCTCCTAAAACACTCTGTGCCTGACATCAACCTTTCTTTTTTGACCTTTGTAAACAACATTTTGATTAAACAATGTTTTGAGGATGTTGGCAGTGTGCCTAATATTTGGATTTTGTTTTCCTGCTTGGGTTTAAGTATGATTATGTTCAGTGTCACCTTAGAAATCAGATATTTCAAATCAAACCAAATTTATTTATAAAGCACTTTTCAGACTTTTTCATGCATTATATTTCTTTTCTGATCCTGACAGCAGACTGGGCCATGATTGCAGTGGGACAGGTTTCACTATAAGCTGATATCATGCGGCAAGCCATATGAAATGGGTTTTGCTGAAGTCGTCTTTTGAATCAGGCTGTAAGCTTATTTAATCTTGCCGTAAAAATCAGCTGTCTTTAATTGGTATTTATGTGGTTTCTGGCACTTCTGGAGCCAATCTCAAGCTGACTCTGTTGCAATCAGTTCTAACTTCTTTCACAGCATTCTGTTTTTTTAAATAATAATAATAATAATAATAATAATAATAATAATAATAATAATAATAATAATAATAATAATAATAATAATAATAATAATAAAAATAATAAATTTTGGATGTTATTTTTACTTTTTCAATGGCCCTAATTGTCTTCCATTGTGTTGTGTATAGAATTTTAAGGGGGAAAAATGAAATTATCCTATTTTGTGATGAGGGTGTAACATAACAGAATATGGAAAAAGTGAAGTGCTGTGAATACTTTCTGGAAGCAATATACATACAAACTGCCAGACAAATGTGGACAAGTGTATTCCAGATTAGATATAGTCTCCATGACGTCACCAGTCTGTCTCTGAATTGGAGTTTTGAAGCAAATCATGGGAAGAAGCCATATTGGAAATGGGGTCTTAAGGCCTCCTCACTAACATCTACAGGCTCCCCTTCTGCCAGTCAGCTGAGCTGTGCCTCTGATTGGATTAACTTGTGATCTTAATTGTTTCTTAATTGCTGAGTTGGAAAAAAAATCCCCTTCCCCATACAGTGTGTGCTGATAGAGGAATTCACTATACAGACCCAAGCCATATTTCGAATTAGACTGTAAATATGTATTTTAATGCTGTAAAGGTTGACTTTTTGGCTTGGTGTGTATTTGTGTCCTGTACTTCCAGAGCCAGCCATCCTTCTTAGCAGTTTTTAACAGTTTTGCACTGCCTCATATTTTAGACTGGAGGTTACTGCTTGGTTCTGGACCTCCATGGTGAGAGGCCTGTGTGCTTAAACCTTTATGCTCACACATGTCCTAACAGCTGATTAAGTGGATGGTGCATTTGCAGAAAGGCATGTTGATGCCAGGTTAATAGTTAGTCTGTAAAGTTTTTGCCCTCACCTTCGACCAATGAACTGTTGCTGGTGGCGTTTGGTAATGTTTGTCAACTGACTGACATGCCTGTTTAATGGTTCCATAAATCAAAGGTTATATATACTAAATCAACAGGAAACACTTCATCACTGAAAAACTAAAGCTAATCTGAAAGAACAAACAAAATTTGGAAACAAAGTAAAGACCAGAACCCAGTGACAAATTCAAAACTACTGCAACCTTTGTGATAGCAAGGTGATGAAAAGAGCTTTCAGAGTCATTTTCTACAGCAGACATACGCAGAGAGTAAAACTTTTGAAAGAAAACAGGATTAGAAAACACCAGAGTTTTATTTTCAACAGAATCACACCCAAACAACCTTATATACACTCACAGGACAAGACTGGAAAAGTTACCCAGGGGTGGCCAAAGTCAGTCAGATCTTTAACCAGGTGATGAGACCAGCTGATGACTGCAGGGCATATGGGAAGTGAACGTAAAGCAGAAAATAAACTTAAGCATGAAAACTGAAGTTTGGGGAAGTGCAGGGTTACATATCCACGGTGTCTCTAACCTTTTAAACTTGCAGTCTCAACACAGATGTCAGGAATCAGTTTTACACACTTTTCATAAATCTTGCATCCTTAATCATTTTGATTCTCCAGGCAGAGTTAGAAGAAAACGGTAAATCATTTTCACTTTTTCATTTTTTTCTACTTTTACTGATTTATTCATTGTATTATTTGTTTTTATTTCTCTTATCATTTCCATCTCCTTCTTTATTTCCTTTATCTTATCTCTGGTCCTCGAGGCCTCAGTCTATTCAGTTAGGTTCTTGTGCTGCCTGGATTCTCCTCCCCTGCTGTTGTGTTTTTATGTGCTTACCATACATTTGCGGTTTACGTCTTGCTTATATTTTATTGATTCACTATCTTTCTGTTGACTTTTATTTATCTTGTTTTGTTTTGCTTTGTCTTTTGGGACTTCCGCTGTAAGAGCACTTTGAGAACGTATGTTTTTTTTTAAAGGTGCTATGTTTCTTGGAATTTACTCCATCTAACTGACTCCGTGTTCTTAAACAGCATCCGACTACACCAATGTTTCGGGTCTTAATAACAGGGTAGAGGCTGGGGTGTATTTTCTTCTCGTTATATATCATTAACTTTGCAGGGAGCTTTTTTCTGTTTAAATCTTTATTAGGTGCTACATTCTCTTTTAAGTACCCCAGTAAAGTGAGGAGATTGAGTAGTCAGTAATAACACCGATTAATGTGACTGTATCATGCCTGTTAACACATGAAAGACACATGGCATTTAAAGCACATTCCATGTATGTCTCTTATATAAACGTGTTATTGGCTGCGGATCAAGACAGCGTCTGGCAGGTTTGTTATGTAATTCAGGGATCAGCCGCAGAGAAAGTGTTGCATGACATGATAAGTGTCAGCTGCTCGTTTGAATGTTATCATAACATTCACATTCATATCTTACCTTCCTCACCACCTCCACACTTTGAGAGTTACCAGCTATCCCTCTGCGTACCTGGAGCATCCCGTGTTTAGAACTATTTTTCCCATAAATTAACATTACTGCTGCTTCACTGATTTCATATCAGACATTTTACAGGTAAGAACCTGTTTTACAAGCAAACCTTTTTCTGAGATCATGATTCAGAGATCGTGGACCAAACTTTTAGTGCCTGGCATGACCGTTTCCAGAGTGTAACTGAGTGTTGCTTTGTTTGAAAGCTACATGTGTCTACCGTGTTGCCTCCCTTCCTGGTGTTGATGCTGGTCTTTGTTTCTACTCTTCTTCCTCCTCTCTTGTGCTGCAGGTAGCCAAGTGGATGGCGCTGATTGAGGGCAGTCACGCTGACCATCCATACTGTGCCGTACTCAAGCACGACTCAAGCACCATTCGCCCGCTGGCCATATACTCCAACATGAACCAGACTTAAGGCACATGCATGACCGCCTAAGTCATCATGACATGTCTGTTCACAAGGAGCGCAGTCTTATCAGAGTCAGTACAATGGACAACACAAAACATGGCTACGACTTAAATTACTTTTAGGCTTATATTAAGTTGTTTTGGTCCGATACAGCCATTGTTTAAAACGACTGTCAAGAGGAACAGTTGCAGCGTTTAAACATCACGTCCTTGTTGAGTATGCATGCTTGCACTCGTGCATGAAGTGAACCGCACCGAAGCACACCTCTCCAAAGTGGGCCAAAAACAAGGAGGTGTACCATGTCTGAGCACTTGCGGTCACACTGGACAAACGAACTGGACTTTAGGGTTAAAGCGTGCTTGGGCACGGTACAGATGGCCAGAGAAAAAATGGAACACGGAACAATTCCTCACCTTTCCTCAGTCAAACCCAAAGATCTCCATTTTTAAGTTATGGAGTTGGATAAAAGTTTGGCTGTTTTCCAAACCATCTGCTACACCATCAGTGCCTACTGATTTGACTGAAATCCAGTATGTAGTAGGTTATATGGGAAAACTCAAAATCTGCAGTATGCCAAAAATTCTTGGATGTTGTACTGATCTGGGAAAATTTCTCAGAATGCATCGGACCAGTCTACCTGGCACATTGTTTCCCATAATACATAGCGTTAATGCCGTTTGACTATGCAGGTGGCACTCAGGTTTTAGGTGAATTGTCACCACCTACTGGAATGAGTTGGCATAACAACTATGTAGTAGTCGGTTTGGAAAACAGCCTTTGTCTTGAGAGAGTGGTTTTAAGGTGATATTTTTGTCTGAAGTTTCTCTTGATCAATTTTTGCATGAACTTTTTGAACTGTTGATTAACATCTGTTTGGTCATTCCTTGGAGTGAGAAGGAGAGGATCAAATTTATGTTGTGCTCTAGTTGTCTCTCAGCCAGGCACAAAAGTAACCTTACACTGACACTCCTGACACCGAACTCGCAACCTTGAAATATCGGTGTACCAATGTGTGGTTCTATAAACAGTGTTTGAGGTTTTACAGCCCAACGTGAATGAAAAAAGGCTCATCACTGGGGTGGGCAGAATGGGAACTCCTCAACCTTGCGTCCTTATTCATGCTGAGCTGAACATGCAGCCTGTGTAAGTTGACAGATGAGAGAGCAAGCAGTCAAAACAGAACAGAATGGGGATAGATCTGATGTCTGGCATTGTACTCATCTGTTCCAAACACCATTTAGCCTGTTTAACACTACTGGTTCTATCGCCAATGTTGGCTAAGCTACACATGGCTTCACTCATCATTGTGCATTCATGAAATTTAAATAAGAAGGGGAACAAAAGTGGTATAACACTCCCATATTCACCATCAATAAAAAAAAGGCTTTATAAAGTATTAAACAGAAACATTTAGGAGTGAACTAAAGACCAAGAAGCTTTGGATAAACCAAGGTGTGCCAGCTAGAACCACTTTGGAAACAGGGATCACATCACAGCTCGTCAGTCAACCAGAAAAATCAAGACATAGATGTCAAAGGTTTGATGACAGTCCCAGAAAACACGTTGTTCAGTTTTCAACCGTTTACCACACTTGTTTTTCAGTTATTGCTGTTGAGTGTTGAAAAAAAGAAAACAGTCTTGTGTTACATACAGCAATCGAATCTGACCAAAGACAGCACCCTTCTGTGCCAAGTCACACTTTGCTGTGGATCAAACTCCAGCAACATCCAGGAATCACTTTGTTTTGTACAGACAGAGCTGGGACAGAATAAGAGAGATGATAAACACACAGCCAGGGAGAACTGTTGCGCAACCAACATGTGCTGAAAAAGTAGCAGCTCACCGGCTGACACAGATGGACGGCTGCCATCATATCTGAATATTGGCAAATCTTCAGCATTTCCAGAAATAGGGCTTATGAAAAAGGATGTGCTTACTTCCACTGCACATATTATGTCATGATGTCAGTAGGAAGGGATGTACCCTGGCTTTTCCAGTCATGAAATATCAAAACAAATAATCACTGAAAACATTTGTAGTAAAATTTCAAGCCACGTCTTGGTTTCAGTATACCACGCAGGTGTTTTAACTTACAGTGCTCGCTTAGACCTCCCCTTAGAACGTGCTGCACACTGTTATTACACAATAATTTGCCAAGGGTGATTCCAGACTGAATCTGGCGCCGCTGATGGGCCCTAGAATCAACATCTTGTCCTTGATCCAAATGCTGCCCAGGTCTTCTTTTCAGTTTAGAAGTATAATTGAGTGATAAATTCATTGGTGCAGGAGCTGCTTCAAAACTGAGTTTTATTTCAGCTATAAAACAACAACAGGGCTCTGGACTTATGTTTCCCATTAACTGGCATGAAATCCAAGGTGAGCTCTGGAGTTTGCAAGGGAGTGCTATGCAGGAGCCTAATGTGATGGGTACAAAATATAAACATGATATTCAAAAGTAGAAACCAATTGACCTATCGTTACCCCCCCCCCCCCCCCCCCTCCCTTCACTCACTCAGATAAAACAATGAACATTCAGTAATTGGTACTATGGCTGGTGTCACAATAGGAGACATTTCACAGGAAGTCATTGATGTGTTTTACACACAGAAAGTCACCAAAAGGGTCTAAACTACACATTGGAGATCAATCATATTATTGTTGAAAAGGTCAGTGTAAAGCTTCATTTACAAGCCAAAACTTACAGGTAGCAGTGCAAATGTGATAAAACACATCTCACTGCCATCACCATCACCACTGAAGTTCAGGTTTTTGGCTCAGAATATGACAAAAAATATAACAGCCTTTTTACCATCTTTTCCAAAAGGGTCTGTGTTTGTTTGTTGTTACAGTATTTACATTGAATAATTCAGCAGAATGTTTGCCAACCTTTGTTATCTGGGCTATTACAGATGAGCTAATGAAGCTAAGCTCCAGAAGCTAATGTTAGTTTAACTAGAGCCCTTTTGACAACAGCTCACAATGATGGACAATCAAAAACTAGAACAAAACAGGGTAATGAACTTCAACAAACAAAGAGACATGATGAAAAACACAGCTAGGAGCTAACATTAGGCTAACATTAACTAATGTTAGCGATGTTATGTTGTACTGTATAGTGCTTTCCAGCAATGGTGACTTACCTTAGAACATACAAAAACATCCTTGTTAATTTTATTCACGTTGAGTTGATGTTGTGGTCTACCGCAAAACTGTATCACAAGAAGAAAATTTTCAGGGTTGAGATGTGGCTTAAAGAAAGGGTTAAAAAAATACACTCCTTCACCCAGCCTCTCAGGATACCTTTAGTTGCGTTAACACCATTTGACCATTTTAAAACTTAAAATCTTAGAAACTCCTCAAAAAAATCAAACAAAGGCTGACTTTCTGCAATGCATTTCAATGGATATCTAGTCAGATAATGTCAGAGTGTTTGGGAATGGCTACATGCACCATGATTGGCTCATCAAGTTGAGGGCGGGACTTAGCCAGAGGTCAATTCAAGAACATCTTAAAACTTTCTTTCTCTCTTTCTGTACTCATTTTCTAAAAGCACATCCTCTGCGGTGAGTTAAGTGGGGATCAGTAAATATTACTTTGCTGTTACTGTTGTCATAATCATCAGGGGTTAGATCGCTCTGTCTGGCTGTGGCTCAGTGTCTGCACATCCAAGTCGTAGAGTTACATCTGATTGAGCAGCTTTGGCAAACTCTCTCCAGGAATTGTGTCACATCTGTCAAATCTTAAACATGCAGGCATTGAGCCACAACCAGGCAGAGTGATCCAGCCCCTGCTGACTATAACAACAGTAATGTCAAAGTAATTTTAACAGACAAACATTTGGGAGAGAGCCCTTATCTACTTCACATTAAATGCACAACAGCTTATTTCACTGCATGCAAACAATAATGTCAAATAATACCTATTAACTCAGCTGAAGCGTTTAAGGATCATTTAACCCTTTGCACATGATTTGTATAGTAGATGATGACTCTCAGTTCATTTGTAAATTTAGCAGGCACTAAAGTTGCATGAAACAGGCCCCGTTTACATGACACCGTTTCACAGCCTTTCACTCGAAAACACACAAAAAAAAAAAAACAGAGGAAAAAAAACTGTGTTTACGAGGAAATGCTGAGGAACTGAAAACACTGTAGTATCCATGTCAGGCCTGTAGGTGGTGATATAACGATAACGCCATTTGATAGACCTCCACCGAAGAAGAGTTGGGCTGATCATCTGGTGTGTATATTAAATACGTCTTATCTGAGTGCAAAAGTGGAGCAACAGATGCACATTTTGTTGAAAGGCAGTCAGCAGATTCAGCAGCATAAGCACAACACGGTAGTCTGCCATTGAACCGTTGTTGTTGTCCGGTTCATGCATGGCTGTTAAAAGTTCCCACAATGGATCATGACATCAGCATTTTCACTGAAAACGCTGGCTTGCCATTGATTCGAAAAAGGTGGCTGTAGCAGCAGAAAAATTCCACTCTAGGTTTTATGTCGGCTGAAATGCAGTTTCTGTGTAAACAGGAGGCCGAAATGCAACAGTACTTTTATGTTTATCCTAAAAATGTTGTCGTGTAAACGGCCCCCTAGTTTCTGAAACTTTTGCAATTCCCAAATCAAGTAAATCTGACATTCTTATTCACAGGCCCTTATGACTCCTATGACTCTTTACTTTTGGAGGACACATGGGCTACCAGCAGCAGCTTTTTCACTCTTTTACAGAAAGTTCGACCTAGACTTGAACAAAAAAAGTGCCTTCATTCACAACATTGAGCTATTCTGAATCTGATTGGTGTTGAGGCACTGCCTATGCAACCTTGAGCAAACCTCTATGTTCCTAACTCCTGGAGGCAGTCATCCCTGTGCAAACCTCCTAACGTGACATATCTCCATTAGTGCATGTCTATAGTATCCTATATTGTCATTTTTGTGTGTGTAGCATAGGGCAGCACCACAGTGGAAAAAGGAAAATGGCCCTCAGGGATTGAAGAAGCATTTTTTTCTTCCCACTTAACAACTGTCACCGATTAAATTCAGAAACAGAAGTGAGCGAGTAAGGGGAGGCTTGTCTGAAGAGCACAAGAAACATGTGAGCATGCTTACTTTGAAAAGGCAAACCAAAGTTTTTAAAGTACCAGAGTACTTTTCTTTAAAGGACAATGTCCTAAATATAACCAAGACAGTTAATTCAGCCACCAAGCCATAAATAATCTCAGTGTCAATTCCCTGTAGAGATCTGTGTGTTTGTCCTGGGAAAATATGCAGGCGTCTTTTCTATAGATTTTCAGCATGAGACATTCTTGAGAAGTGTTGTTAATGGCAGTGAAAAGTCATAGATCTATTAACATGCCACCCACGCGTCATGTGCTGCTTATACAGCCATTATGAAGCCCCTGATCTCGATGAGGGCAATGTTTTGTCCAACGTCACTGCTGTATCCTCCCCTTTGGTCCAAGAATGTTGGAACACAAGGTAAAGTCACACACACACATCACGCTCCCTATAGACTGTCTGAGTTTCAACTCAACTGCTGTTCTGACCATAACATTGAGTTGAAAAATAAAAGTCAAATGATTTTTTAAAGGTATTAACCATCTGTTTATAAAATGGAGTTCTGAATTAAATCATCAATTGCAGCCATATTGGAAATGGGGCGGGCTTTTAGCCTCCACACTAAAAGTTGTCCACCTGTCAATCAGCTTCTGTCTCTGACTGAGCAAACTTGCATTCTTAATATCTTATGAACTGATGACACTTTGTACAGTGTGTGTGGTTAGAGAAACCATCTTTTCAGACTGAAGTCCCTCCATAACCTGCCCCTCACTATCTCACTGACCTGCTTCACTCTCATATCCTGCCCCATAGTCTTCGCTCCTCTTTCGGTAACCTCTTTTCTCCACCACAGAGGACATAGGACCAAGCCACGAACCTGGGGTGACAGAGCGTTCTCCATCGCTGCCACTTCCCTCTGGAACTCAGTACCCAAACACATCCGTGACTACAATGACCTTACCAAATTTTCTCAGCTGCTCAAAACCCATCTTTTAAGAACTGCTTTTAACTGTTGATGCTCCGATCATTGTTTTATTGTACTTTGTTTAAATGTGTCTTTTATATGTTCCGTAATCTGTAAAGTTTCTTTGAGTACCTTGAAAAGGGCTATAAAATGTATTATTATTATTATTATTATTATTATTATTATTATTATTATTATTATTATTATTATTATTATTATTTACGCAATGGAGTGGAGCCAGATCAGAGATGCACCTGGTGTATTCCTAGTTTAATGTTTGGATAGCAGGAGGGAGCTAAAAAAAAAAAAAAAGAGGGGGGGGGGGGGGGGGGGGGGCTGTAGCAGGATTTATTCATCTTTGTTACCAACGGTCGAAGTGTTTTGTTGAGGTTGTGTCAATATCAAAAGGGTTTCAGTCAGCTGAGAATGACATGGTGAAAAACTGTAAAAGTAATAAAGATGATCAAAGCAGTTCCAATTATGACTTGTCTTCATACAACTAATAAGCAAACCATGCAGCCACCCAACCAGTTTAACATACTTTGAATCCCATAGAATAGATTTAAAAAAAAGGCACAAGCATCTATGTAGTGTGTTATATAAGCGTCTCCACACAGCTTTAAGTGTGTTTCTCTCTCTGGATCAGAGGGTGGGGATGCAAAGCAAGGCTCCTTTAGCAAACAACAGCAGCCAAACACTGTCTGCATGAATCAGTCACAAAAGAGGTTTTCCTTTTGTCTCCCAATATGATAACCCGCTGCTTTTTGTTTTTGTTTTCGTTTTGTTTTTTTATTTACCATGCAGTAGTGAGAGCTTGAAACAAACCTTACATAATGTGCCGCTTGAACCTTGTCATTGCTTTGGTCATATTCCTCAAAAAGGAAAAAAAAAACAAGTGTGTGTGTGTGTGTGTGTGTGTGTGTGTGTGTGTGTGTGTGTGTGTGTGTGTGTGTGTGTGTGTGTGTGTGTGTGTGTGTGTGTGTGTGTGTGTTTGAGTGAAGTGTGAAAATGTTCCCCTATAGTCACTATAGGTCCGGACATGGGGGCAGACCTTGAAGAACAGGGCTGGTGAGTCTTTAAAGTGGGACCCATATGGAACTGGTCTCGATTGCAAGTGAGCACAAAGAAGAGAGGCTGAGAGAGAGAGAGAGAGAGAGAGAGAGAGAGAGAGAGAGAGAGAGAGAGAGAGAGAGAGAGAGAGAGAGGAGATATGTGCCTTTGAACATGTGGCTCTCTGGAAAAGTGACTTTTTGAAAGCCTCTGATAAGACAGCTTACGTGCAGAAAGGAGACTGTTTGTTATCATTTCTGTGATGATTTTTATTTCTTATTTGCATTTTTATCTATTTGTTGAAAATATGTGAAGCACTTTTATCTGTGAAAGGTGATAGACTACATAATCTTTACTTGTTCTCTTACACTTTACTATGTAAAGATGCAAATGGGTTAAGCAAACAAGAAGAGGTGTGCAAAAAAAAGAGCAAGTTGCTTGAAAGCTTGTCTGGTAGTGTAGAAGTGAACCCCCTTATCATAAAGCATCAAGAGTTTTATGTAAACACAGAAACTCACACACTGTATCTTAAAGCGGGGGTTTCAGAGCTTTTCCTGGCACAGGAAGACGACTTTTAAAGAGACAGCGTCCTCTCAGCTGCTGTCTTATTTTTTTAAACAAGAGGAGAAAGAAAGAACCAGTTAATAAAAATGTGCCAGGCTGGGGCATTTATGTCGTGGTGGTTTGTGCTTTCATTTTCTGTTTTTGTGGAAGCTGGATGGTGAGTTGCTGTCTTGTTTCTGCAGGAGAGGATCATGCACCTCCGTCAGGTTCACTGAAATATGAAATGGCTTTGTCTTTCCGCACTTGGGCGAGAAAATGTGAAAACTGACGAAAATATTTGGCTTCACCTGAACGTACAAAAGGGCCTTTATAGTATCCCTTAGACGCTAAAGCATACTCAGAAATACCCCCCGACTCTTTAATTCCCCTTTCCAGTTTTTTGAACCAAAGTCGTGCCTGTACTTTACCACCACGTCTGCTGCTCAGTGCTTCTCTCTGGCTCTTCCCATGTTATTTACAAAATGCTTGACACACTAAACCATAAGGACAGAACAAGGAAAGCTTTGTGGAAGTCCTGAGCAAGTAGGCAGACTGTGTGTGTCTGCACTCACACACCAGCTCAGTAATAAGAAGGGAGAGAAAAAAAATGATAAAAACTGGGGCAGTCTGTTTTTCTGCGTGCATATGTGGGCAGTTGAGGATCCTTGTGGCATCTGTGGCTGCTGTCTGCTCAGTGGCTGTGAAACACAGCAGCTAGGTGAGAGATGGAAGGACGCAGTGAGTCATTTCTGAAGGTTTTTCGATGTGATGGTAAAAAGAGTTTTCATATGAGTGTCTGTGAAAATAAAGCTGAGAGGCTCAGGAGAGAAAGTATGTCAGGAATGAAGGATGCTGCGGTGACAGGGGAGGCAGAGGCAGGCAGAGGAGGTCGTAGTTTTTATAATGAGCCGATCATGAGGTGACAGAG
This sequence comes from Labroides dimidiatus, assembly GCA_030710495.1. NCBI lineage: Eukaryota > Metazoa > Chordata > Actinopteri > Labriformes > Labridae > Labroides > Labroides dimidiatus. Next base: position 11,359,462 of record CM061145.1, read on the forward strand.
CCACCCAGTCATCCTCATGGGGACCAAAACCAAACAGGGACTGGGGTCTGCCCCGCGTTCTGAGCACAGCTAATTGGCTGCAGACAGGGGCACCCTTGCAGTCACCAATCAGGTAAGAGCTGCAGCAGCTTCCCTCAGCTTTCATCGTGTCTGACCCCTCCCACCCACTGAGGTTTAAAACCAAGAGAAGGCTGTGTGCTGATTCTAGAGACTTCCATCCTTCCTCTTTGAACCTGCTGAATGAGCACTGAATCAGCTCTGAATCCTCTTTTCCGTGGGGCACTTTGTTGAAAAGCTCCCTCTCTCTTATTCTTCTTCTTTTCTTCTTCTTTTTCTTCTTCTTCGTCTTTTTTATCTTCAATCCTCCAAAGTGCAAGAGATTGGAGACCACCTGTTGTTTTGTGTTTTGAGTTGCTCTGCATCTCTTGGCAGCTGTTAATACTGTGGATGAGTGTCACACAAACCTGTCTCCACCTGGACTGATTTACCATCTGGCCTGTTCTCTGTCCTGTGAGATAGCCCCCTCTTCTCTTCCCATCATCACAAAGAACTGACTCGTACTTTTAAACCTAGGTATGTATTCATTCCTGTGCCTGTTGTTTGTTTTATCAAACTTGTACATGTTTATCTCCATCTGTGCCTGAGACTGTGTTGTTGCCATCGGTCTCTGTGTGCGGTTTAAACTCGGTCAGGCTTGGATAGTGTAAGTGACAGTGCATACCTAATCTAGAAATAGCTCTGAGGGGGTACTGTTGTGGGGGGGTCAGATTGGACTACAGGGTTTGTCTTCAATGACTTCAGCTGTCCACCTTTGTGTTCTATAATTCAGTCTTGACAAGCTGTAATTTTCCACTGCTCATGGTCTGAGAAAAGAGAAGTCACAGAGGATGGATGAATGATCAGGCTGCAGAGTTAATATCACACCCAGTATCTCTTTTTTATTCTGATAGAAAAGTGATTTTTTTTTTTTAAGAAAATATCTTGTTTCAAAGAAATCTGTGTTGAAAACTGTTTTACCGAGGAATTCCTGAAAGTCATAACAGAGTGATGGTACAGGATGCAGGGAGCTGCTTGGACTTTTCTTCACCTCTTTGTCCCAAGAATTTATCTTTTATTTGCCTGTGGGTATTTTCATAGATAGTTTTCACCATGTGGTTTATAATCTGCCCTCTTCACTCAGCGTTTCCTGCTCTTTGCCTCAAACATGCAAATGAATCTGCCACTTCTCTCTCTTTCTCTTAAGTCATCCTGCGTGCAGGCTGACTCACCCACTCAGACTTTAACTTTAGTTTGCCCTCTCGGTGGTTCACCTTTAACATCCTGAATGGGTGCTTTTGAAGAACACTTTTGTTGCGCATCAAACCTCTTGAACGGCTGCCAGCTCAAGTTCGTTTCTGTCCTCCAAAAACTGAGGAGAGGATAAAACACGTCTGCTCAGTTTATCTGTCTTTAACCCTTTATTGTCAAACACATCATATTTGATACGCGAGTTCCAAAGACCTCTATCACACCAATGGGATAAATATTTTCATCAAAAACCTGTTTAAAAAAAAAATAAATTGTATTGCGAAAGTTGCAGAAAAATTAACAGAATAACATCTAAACTGTTACTTTAAAAAAAAAGTATTTTCTGCATTGGATGCATATTTACTAAAAAAAACACCCAATTTATCGAATACGATACTAAAATATATCATAAATAAAGTGATATAGCACGACTTTTTGTGGATTTTGTTAGAGGGGTCATTAACATCTCAGTTCCAAAAAATATTTTCCCCCCCAATTTTTTTTTTTTTTTTTTTATGTGTCAGGCTTTAAAGGGTTAAGAAGGGATTCTTGCAGGGTGACTTAAGCAGCGGTCATTAACTCTGGTGTTTACATTAATCGCTTCACATTAACTGAGCTCATTGGTCTGTTAGTTAAGCATCAGGGGATGATTTTTTCAGAACTCCAGATCACGTCTGGATTAGTTTCAGGGAACTGATCTCTGTCGTGATATGAGGTGTAAAAGTGAAAATAACACAGGAGAAGGAGCAGGGGTAGAAACCATTGTTTATTCATTCATAAGCCCTGAATGCTTCCCTCACTTCTTTCTCTCCTTCTCCGTGAAAGACAATATACCTGTTACCTGCACAATGAAGGGTTGCACTGCAACGCAGGTCCACATAAAGCTTGACGTCTCAAAGCCGTGACAGCTGTGAAAGTGAAGTGTTGGACTCAGGTCAGGGTTACTCGCTAATAGCAACTAACTCGCATTGACTCATTGCCAGAACGCAGGGTGTGAAGATGGTTGAGAGGCAAACAGCAAACACACGGTTGTCAGAGGGGGTATGTCTGAATGGAAAAGTACTGAGAGGCAGAGATGAGGGACCTGGGCGAGTGTGAGCGCGTGTGTGAGTGTGTGTGTGTGCATGAGGAGAGATGTGGTGTTATATTAGTCGAAAGTGTTACAGCAGAGCCACGACACACTTGTGCATCTGTAGGAAAGTGAATACGACATGAAATATTGAAAGTGAGCAGGCACTCATGGCATATGATACTCTGATAAAAGAGGCAATTAATCCTGCCCCAGTTTTCTAACAGTACGATGAGCCAAAACTGCCTTCATCCTCTGGCAAACAGCCAAAAACTCACAGTAAACGATGTTAAAGAGGCACCAAGACATCTAAGCTTTTTAAATCAGATCAGGTTTGTGACCTTCTAGAAAATGACTGTTGTCTTATGTGGCACAAGAAACAAAGAAAATTCAGGATGTGGTATTTGCTGATTCACACACCAGCGACTGTGGAAAGCTACCAGGTGCTGAATGAGCAGACTCGACAGGTGAGATTAACTGGATAATGTAGCGAGGTTAATTCTTAGCCTGGTGTGTTAAAGTTTTTTAGGTGCTGTTTAGCAGGTAAATGACAGGTGTTTACAAGAGCCTGAGGTTAAATTGCTTTATTGGGCGATAATGCTGACAGAAGATTCTCAGTCACAAGGACGTCGCTCCTCAACAGCTTTAATAAAAAGAAAGTCTGTCTGTGGAATGATACCACAGCGCTACAGTTGCTTGTGCAACAGGTTAGCCGGCTGTTAGAATAAATGTTTGTGCTTAAATGGCTTTTTATATCATTTTGATAACTAATAACATCACTTTAAAGGCCTGGCTGTAAAGTGGACTCAAGCTGGGTGTATTTCAGCAACACTTGCCAGAGACTGACTGAGAACTTGTATATTTAAAAGGAAAAAGGAAAAAAAAAAAAATCATTGTGTAATCTTTTTTTTTCATTAACCGCAGCGGTAAACGTTTTGCAGCCTTCAGCACGCAGGAGCCAAAAAATCACTTTCCAAGAATTTCTTGGCTCAAACCTCAGCATGCAATAAAGCAAGGCCTAAAACAAATGCAGATAATAAAAATAAAAAGCACGAAGCAGCGTAAACTAGGTGTGACTGAATCACTTTCAGTTTAATGTAGTTTCTCTTTGCGGAGTTTGGACCAGGACCTGCAGTAGTAATACGTGTACATAGTCTCACTGAGTGGAGACAGATGATCCATAATCTCTGGTCAGTCCTTTAATCACATCACATAACTGCATTAATAGAAGAAGAAAACGAAGAGAAGTGTGTGTTTATGTAAGTGTGTAGTGAGGGAGGTATATCATGGGTTTGTTTTCACTCAGAAATAGGTCAGTAGGCACAGATATCCCTGGAGACTCGAGGGCCTCTTTCCGCTCTGTAAAAAAAAGACTCGCACACTGCTACAAAGTCAGGGCCTCACTTAATCAGTCTGGTCTGTGAAAATCCTGCTTACCTCTAAAGAAGCGAGCAAGCACACGTACATACAGGGCTTCAGACATTTAACCTTCAACTTTTAACCTTTTAAACCTGCTGTGAAATCTCTGGGAGTTCCCCTCAGCAGCAAACAGGGGTCAAATCACAGATCTTTGGCCTATCTTGGTGTCTTTATGCTCATTGTTTTCACTTTAACAACACATTAGCAGGGATAACACCATCAATGGGGGGAGAAAAGGATGGGAGGAGGGCTGCAAACGTGAGAGTGAAAGGGGAATAGAGAGATAAGGTTAAATGTATTTAAGTCCTGGAAGATGGTTGAGTTGTGGTCCTGCTCCTGTTATCTTGACAAAAAGCATCTCTTGTAAAGATAACAAGACCCCCCCCCCCACACACACACACACACACACAAAGAAATCGTCAACATATTTTTTTTTTGCAGATAACATTGTAAGCTAAAACACCAGGGAGGAGTCAAATGTATTTTATTTTATTTTTTTATTCAACCAGATAGAAAAAAAACAACATTGAGTTCTAAACCTGTTTTGTTGGGGTGACCTGGCCAAGAGGTCAGCAGCACACCTCATAACAATAGTTTGTTACAAAATAAATTAAAAACAAAAAAAAAACAAAAAAACAACCATAAATAGGAATAAATTACAGATAAAGTGCTAAAAAGTGAATCACAATGCAAGTTTATTAGAGAAATGAGTTCAAATATTTTTGAAAAGCAAAAGTTAAAAAGTGAATATTTATATTGTGACCATAAATCCAACTCCAATGTCAATGTTTGTGGTGATGTCCGTCGTTGGTAACAGTAGCAGTAGAGGTAAAGGTTAAACAAGTGTGTTAAAACAAGCATTTAGCAGAAGTAGAAATGGTACAAATGGTATATAATATTATATGTTTGATTACTTTTTATACCAACTGTTTCTTTAATTTGCTAACTAAGGCCTTTGTGGCCGCTATCTTGCAATGTTTCTACAGTGGCACAGAGCAGACAAACTAGGAACGTACGTATATGTTAGCGAGTGGCCGAATGCAACAGCTGGAAGACAATGGTTGTGTCCAAAATCATTCCCTACTCACTATCGTAAATCAGTTGACTATATAGCTCACTCCCTCAGCTAAATTAAAACAACATTTCAGACACTTCTCCTTCATGGACGTCTGGGATTTACAGTTATAATTTTTCTTCAACCACTATAAAACGGCATGAATTTCAGTGATAACTGATATTGTACTTGGTGTATTTTTCCACAATAATCAGATACAATACATAAATGTATCACACATTATTGTCAGTATATAAATAAATACCAAACATATATTCACACCGCAGCTTATTTTGTATTTGAGAATTACAAGGTCAAGTGAGTGCGTCACCTACGATGCTCCATTCAGCGGTCAATGTCTCTGTTGTGTTTCTCTGCTTGGAGTTGTGGGATGTGCTCGTCCAAGAATTAAACAGGAAGTTCAGACTTGGCAAGTTTGTTCCAGAGTTCCAACTTCAGAGGTACAGGAGTCTGCAAAACAGACCTACTACTTTTGGAACAGCATTGGACTTTGCTAGCGTCCCTTTCGAGAACGTACCTACACGTCACATCCGGTTGCATTACTGGCAGTTTGTTGACATATAATTTCACCCAACTCATCCAAGGTTTCTGGGTTTCAAACAAAATTCTGTCACAATTAAGTATCTTATTTATATTTTTACATGGCAGCAACAGTTACTTACAGTTGTGCATCTTACTCTCCCCTGTTGTTTCAATTTTTTACTGGATGGGGTGAATTGCATTGTTGGACTGTAACTGTGAAAAGTCCACTCGAGTTATGTCCAACAGCAGACTTGGTAAAAGGGGAGGGGCCACTCCACATCCAGGGACTTTGACCAAATTTGTCTTGATGCGGACTTTGAATTGAAACAGAACTTTGGCTTTGATTGATCTTTGAATGACGTACCACAAGTCTGTAAGTCCAGATGTTTGCTGAAGTATGTACAAAGAGAAAAAGCTACGTAGAGCTAGGTGTTATTTCAGACAGCACTACAAAATGGCATATCCACTATATCGTGGATAGGGAGTGATTTCTGACACAACCAGTGTGTCCAAAAACAAAGAAATGGAGGATCATACTTTTAATGTGTCACAGGAGCTATTTGCCTGTCGCCTACCAACAGATGTAAGCGAGAGAGCATTTCAGACTAGACTCTGACCTCCAGATATCACTAAATATTCCCATTTCCACAAAATTTTGTCTTTTTTGTTTGTTTCTGGAAAGCAAAACTCTCAGGAGTAAATTCTTTGAATGTTTGCTTGTTTTATTCAAGGACAAAAGACAGCCTTCATAGAATTCCTCGATTCTTGCTGTTGGGCAAAACCTCGTAAATTATTTTTCTAGCCCCTGGAAGAGTTCCATATGTTAATTGTTCTGATGGAGATACGCACTGGTGGTTACAGCGTTGGCTGTTTTCCAGAAGAAACAAAACTGCACTGCTAGTTGTTTGTCACGTTGTGCGTGCTTTTGCACAGATGCACTTGACAAGGCATTAATGGGACATCTGACTTCTCGTTGTTTGGTTGGTAGTTCGTCCCTGATCATGCAAAGATAAGTCGGTCACCAGACCTCCCCGGAGTTTCTGATGTGTTAATTGTTTGTAAAATCTCATATCTTATAACAGTTAGTAGCTTTTGTCTTAGCTATTTTATTTCACCTCCTGAACAGTAAGGAGGGCTGTAACTCTTTTCATATATACATATATATGTCTATCGCTGGAAAATATTAGTGCTCTATCTTTCTTGAGGCTGTTTGAATTCTGTAATGTCTGGTATGTATAGCCTGAAACAGATTGCACAAACATACAGAACACAGAAGAACACATGAGCCACGTGAGTAAGCTTTTCAGGCTTTTGTTGACTTTGGCACAGTGCCACTCCCCTCAGCCCCTCACTCATTCCTTCCATGCCCTCGCATAAAGACACATACACACACACACACACACACACCAAAACATACACACACACACACACTTGCCTCCTACTCATGTTTTTCAAACCATTCCTTTTACAAACACTTCCTTTTTTTCTTCTCCCGAGCCTCCCAAGTGGTTATGTACACATTCTTTGTTCCTGGAGTTTTATCATCTGAGTCTCTCTTCAAGCTTTTGTTTAACAAATGTGTTTCTTCACGACATCGAGCCACGGCCGTGTCTTATTTTCCACCCTGACAATGATGGCTTTGTTTACAACTAATGAGTTTCTGTATAAAATAAAAGACAAATTATTCACCAAGAAACCGTCTCACTGTGATATTTTAGATAGAAGTCTTTTTCTGGTACTCAACACTGCAAACCAGCAGTCAAAGATTCACACTTGTCCCATCTTAGAAAACGAGCTTTGCAATAAACTGTACTTTAGCCGCACATATATACACAGTATATATAAACAAACATTTGTACGCACTAACTTGGCTCTGAGTTGTGTTCACTTCCCGATGTTTGGGGTCGAACCTCGGGCCGCCCAACCACTGAAGACGGGGGACAACATCTGTCCGCCATCTTTGTCAGTGCTGCAAAGTACTATGGTGAGACCCCTTTTGCCTCTTCAACTCCTCATCCTCCCCCATGCCTTACACATCTGCCTTCTTGTTATGATGTTCCTTCGCTCCAGCTTTTCTTTGCACCCCATCCTTCTTCAGGTCGTCCAAAACACCGCCGCTCTTTTCTTTGTCTCACTGCAGTCTTTTCTTTATCACTTTCCTTCTGTAAGAAGACACAGAGTCCCTCTTTCACCTCCCTCACCCTCCCCCAGAACATTCATTTGACATATTTCGATTTTCAGTATGTCTTTAGTCTAAATTGTTGTTTATCATTTGCACCTCATAGCTTCATGCTTATGATGGATGTTCTTTTTTTGTTTGGATCATCTTATGCGACACTTGAATGTGAGCAAACATTCCTCCCCCCTGCCCTCCTATCGTCCAGCAGTTTTTCAGCTATTTCCTTAAAGAAACTTAAAAAGAGAATTTATGTTTTTGTAATGCGACTGCTTATTTTTTTTTAAGTGTGCCGTGCTGATTTGTTTTTGCATTAGCAACTCTGAAACAAAAATGTTAATGCTTCTCCCTTCTGTCTCTTCACAGGGAGTGTTCTCAGAAGTAGTCCAGGATGGCTCTCAATGTTCCTGGTCTGGTGGTCATGGCAGGGTTCTACCTGCTCATCTTGGGCACAGGAATCTGGGCGTCCATGCGCTCCAAGAAAGAGGAGAAGAAGTGCTCTGGAGATGGCATGGAGATAACACTCTTGGCTGGGCGCAACATTAACTTGCTAGTCGGCATCTTCACTCTTACTGGTAAAGTGTCTGGGGGCGAGGGGTTACCTAAACTGATTGATAGCTCTTTGGTACATGCTAACAGCGTGTTTATGTGTTCGTGTTTTTTAAAGAATCACTTTTTTCTGCTGCGGGATTTAACCCTCAGGATCCCGAGCAGTTTCTGGTCGTGTTTTGCCTCTGTCTCATTTTTACTCTCTGTGGTTTCATTTATTCTCAGCAAAGTCCTGCACCTCTATAGATTCAGGAAAACCATGACTATGGACTGACGGAACTCAATCATGTCTTAAGTGTAACGAAATTTTAAAGCTTTATATCATTAGAAACAAAGAAAAACAGAAATTGAATTTCTCTAATTGAAAAAAAGAAAAAATAAATACTAAGTGTATACAACATTTTCATGTTTTTACAGAATTTATCTACTGCAAACAATTTATTTTCTACAAATTTTCAAAGCAGACATGAGAAACAAAGTGATGAAGAAATCCTCCCATCTTCTCCGTCCTGTTTAGACATGTTGCTATGTCACTTGTGATACATACAGGTACCTTCGTAAACGTGAGAATCTGACGATTATACCAGTTTTTTCAGTTTGCAAATGCCAGTCATTTAAATATAAAGAGTGGTATTTCGATCCCGCTGGCAAGACTGGGATGCTGGGGGTTAAAGAAACCAACGAAATGCACAGACTCTAGTTTACATCGCTTCTTCTGATCATTCTGTTTCTGTCTCTCTGCAGCTACGTGGGTGGGTGGAGGATTCATCCTCGGCATAGCTGAGGCCACGTACAATCCAACACTGGGTGCAGTTTGGGCTCTCATGCCTGTACCCTATGTCCTGACCTTCTTCTTAGGTGAGCAGCTCCAACCTTGAACCATAAACAACCCCCTGCTAGTCTTTTTGAGAAATGATGTCAGCTGAGTGCAATCAGGGCTAAAGTAACGGGATACAACGGGGTTCATGTAATTACTTAACAGTGCATGTTATCCTCATACTGCACCAACGCTAAGATGACATGACTTCATGCACTGTCACAGAAATGATTTTGCATATAAGTTTATGTCTCACAAAGTTCTTTAATGTGATATTAAGATACACTTTTAATAAGATACCAAGACACAGTTTAATAGGTGCTTGGTCTCATCTGAGTCTCTCATCTGAGACCAAGCACTAATAAAAGTGCTTAAAATAGCACCATGTGAAATCAGTTCAGGATTATGACTTGAAGCAACAGGTGCAAAAGGCTGAGTTCACCCACAGACATAACGCACTCCTTAATTCAACATAATGACCAACAAAGTAGTTCCTGTGTAAGCATTCGTAACAGGTGAAACATTCAGTGTTTAGTCCCCAAAGTCACAATAGCCTGAATGGTGTGAGTAATGGGAACTGGAAACACCAAAGTCCCTGATCAGGAAATACAACTTCCCCGCTCTGTCTCGGTCCATTGTTGGCCGAGTAGACGCAAGAGTTCAACTGAAAGTGTTTATTGTGTTATCTGGATTGAACACTTATTTTTCTTGTTCTTCACTCACTCACACACACACATACACACTTGTTTTCTTGCTTTCCTTTGGGTTTTTAAACAATGGGAATATTGCCACATTTCAAAATCGATGGTTTTCTTTTCTTTGTTTTTTTTTTTTTTTTTTTTTTTTGTGATTTTGTGAGCTGTCCCTTACCTTCCCCCCCTTCTTCTTCCTTCTGCTCCAGGTGGCTTTTTCTTTGCCAAGCCAATGAGAGAGAACAAGTATGTGACAATGATGGATCCCTTCCAACAGAAGTATGGGAACGTTCTGAGCAGTGCGCTGATCTTTCCAGCACTGGTTGCCGATGTCCTGTGGGTGGCACGTACGCTCGTCAGCCTGGGTGAGTTACTTCGCACTATAAAACTGTTTGGCACTTAACTCTAAGCACACAGTCATCCAGGCAGCCACAGATCTGAATTCAAATTGGCACAAACACTACAGTAAATAAATAAATAAGTAAATAAATAGCAGGGTGCTGATAGAGTATACTTTTTGGCAACATCCATGATGTTTATACTGCAGTAAAACAGGTGAGGGGAATAAAGGTGAAAATATGATATCACAAGACAACTGAAGTGTCATAATTAATGTCTCCTGATGCCACCTCAACCAATTACATCAGCTTTTAATGTTAAACCAGTTAACTTCAAAACATGTTGTCATCAAACGTTTCTCTTCATACCACACCTGATATCAAACTGCTGATACACAAGGATGAAAGCATAAACAGGACAACCAGTTGACTGACTGCTTGGTAATCCTTTCATTAAAACGCTTGTGTTCAACCACTGCGAAGCAAAGATTTGATCAGTCACAGTCAGAGTTATTCTTCCCTTTCTGTTTCTGGTTAACATTTTTACTACATTACAATAAATAAATACATAAACGAAGCAGTTTCACCTTTACGTAAGTTTTTTTTTGTAACTACAAAAGTTACAAAGTGGAGTGGAAATACTTTAAGAGGCTGTGAGGACTTTCTGTCTGAATTGGATAGCAGCGACGTCTTTTTGCTGGAATCTTGCGCACACTTTCGTGACGACATGACTCTTAACAAGGTGTGTGTTTGTTTATGAAATGAGATCGGCTCGTCTTTTTAACACTACTTTTCTTTGTTCAAGACAACTTTTTAGCGGCTACAACATGATGAGGTAAGGTATTTATCAACAGTCAAGTATTGTTTGAAACAGGACAACAAGCAATTTGTCAGTTTGTACCGTAGTTTAGCAGCCGGCTACATTAAGTGTCACTCGCAGCCCGGTGTCTGACGTGTCCGTAGGCTAACATGTAACGTTAGCAAATCCTTATGTCCAGTTCATCTACCAATCAGCGCTAACGTAACCTCACTCTTCATTTCATTGACAGACTCTCAAGTTTGATCAGATCACTGCAGAATAACTGCTGCATTAACTTGTGTTTTAGCCTTTAGCCTGTGCTCTATCACTCTCCTGTTTAGCTTTCTTCTTCTCTTCTGTCTTTGGCTCAGGATATTTTTTTTAGCAGTCGTAGTTTTGAAACAGATTTTTCAACTTAAGAAACTAACAGACAAACAATGAGCCACAAATGGACCAGCTTCATCAACAGGACACACAAACCTGTTAGGAAAACAGAAGACAGTAAAACATGTTATGATACATGCACTGAGGCGCACCCACACTCAAGCGATGTTCATCTTTGGTACAGATTTGGAATACAATGAAAACCCTTAACATTTTAAACACAATGCGGCTCTGTCACAGATCAAAACAGCTGCAGTGGTTAAACCGATTTATGTGCCGTTATTAAGGTGACAAGAGACCTCTCTGATGATAATAAAATGAGCTGATATAAATAGCATGGTTAGCTAACACTCGTAAAGAGACTACTAATATGAGGTCCAATGCTTTACTGTTTCATTTCGTGTGTGTGTGTGTGTGTGTGTGTGTGTGTGTGTGCTGGATGAACGTGTGCATATGCTCTGCAGTGTGAGGCAATGTATGTGTTTGGGTGGCTGTGTGTACATTAATGTTTACTTGTGTATATTTAACGCTGTTTTCTTTTCCAGTGTTGTTTGAAAAAGGGGGTTAAACATCGAGCAGCCTGTTGATTGTGAAGGTGATCAGTTATTTGGGAAAAGATCTGTGTGCCAAGGCGCCAAATTACAGACAGTTAATGTTCCATGCTAACACACCATTTTTTATGTTTATTTGTACAATTGTGTTTAAAAAAGTTACGGGAACCAATGAAATCCACTGAATCCTCTAACTGAAAGACCAGTGTAGCACCACATGCTGTGCTGACGCTCCTCAAAAGGACTGGTACGGAGGCAGGAATGTTCCTGGGACATCACTATCCAAAACCATAAAACCAATATAGAATCAGGAGATCCCTCACTCCTCAGAAAACCTTCTGTCGTTGTTTCTGGGACAGCTATGAATACATCCATGATGTGTGCTTAGCACTGCAAACACACACGCACACACAAACGCTTTACACTCCAGAGAGTGCGCTGAGCATTTGACCCATCACAGGGGCAACGTTGCTGGGAGACTGTTTATCCGTGTGTGGGTGGGTGGGGTATAAACTGAGCTCCATGGTCAGCCTGATCTGGTTCAGGCGTGTGTGTGTGTGGTGGTTCAGTGCCAGAAGTTATTTAACACATTTAAACACACTTTCCATGGGCTGCCAGTTATCTGTATCATATCAACAGTGCACAGTCTCGATCAAATTTCTTCGGGGAAAATGGGGGACAGGAAAGAAACGTTATGTGCGTGTGTGTGCATGTGTGTGCGTGTGTGTGCGTGTGTGTGCGTGTGTGTGTGTGTGTGTGTGTGTGTGTGTGTGTGTGTGTGTGTGTGTGTGTGTGCGTGCATAAATGCACATGCATGAGTTCTGAAAGTGGGCCATGGATCTAAAAACAGTGTGCAGTATGTGGGCAGCCCCTTCCCTCAGTCCATCCCCAGTGCTGCCCATCCAGAGCCCCCTAAATCTCATCTAACCTTCCCCATCCCTAAATTTAACTTGGATGGTAGCAGCACAGTTCAACATGGAGCAAATTTGGGATCTGCTTCTATTTCTGAAAAAAAAAGGAAAGAAAAAAAAAGACAGCTCATCTTTGAAAAACCTGAGGAACAGTGATTGGGGGTAGGGGTGGGGGGGGTGGGGGGGTGGGGGGGGGGGCTACATCATGTCCTTACCATAAGATACGACACGGAAAGAAATAACTCAACCCTGTTTTAATCAGAGAATTCATCCAGATATGTCAGCTGACATGGATTTCAGTTCACACATGGCACCACAATGCATCCACTGACCCTTAGCAGTTTGCATATGTGGTCAACTGATTTTAACTGATTACTCAACAGAGAAAATACAGCAAAACATGGGACAACTCAAAATGTTGAATATGACGTATCATAATAACAAAGAAAAGATGATTGAACTGAACTCCCCTTTATAGTGGTCTTGAGATTTGTAATCCATCACCGTCTGCTTTTTGAGCTAAGATGCATTGCTGTGCCAAGTATGAACGGGTGGTTTATGACTGTAGTGTCTACTGTCTTGTTACTCGGAGTGTTGGGTTTGTCTGTCTCCATTATTAGGTTTAGATAAACATTTAAGATTACACAATAAATAAGCTGGTAAAGATCCACAGTTTGGATTTCAAAGGTGTGACTGACATGGGTTGAAAACTTTTACAGCTGAGTATGTATGGTATAGATGGTGCAGAGCTAGTATGGGAGGGTGAAAGGTCAGCAGGGGAGGGGGGTGAGTGGCGATCGATGGTGCCGATCTGACACTTCTCTGTTTAAGGGCATTGTTGTGGTGTGGCTGCAGGCTGCGGCTGGGGGGACCCTGGCAATGTGGCAGAAGAGACGGTGAAGGTAGTGACGTTTTGCTTGCCTTGTTTGAGTAACAAGATGTCTTTCTTGATTCATTTGTTTAAATGACATAAAAACAAATCCATTTTAAACCCATTTCACTTCTTGAAGACACTTCTCTTTATTTTTTCTATATTATTAAAATTAAAGCAAACTTATAAGGAATTAGTAGCCTTAATTCAAAAGGGTGATTTTTCACCCTAAAGGGTAAAAGTTTTATTTGGAGTCACAATCAATAGGCTGCTTCTTTTTTGTGTGATTCATTTTTTCTTCTTGTCGTTATAAATTCATTATTACAGATTTTTGTTGGCTTGTTGCATTATCAGAATTTTTGGTTGTTTTAGTTTAAGTTAAAACCAAAGCAACTCGTACTTTATCAATGATTTATAAGGCTAGAAATCCAATGTTTTACACTTTGGTTGTAATAAGATGTAAAGAGTTTAACAAGACAATATCGTTTTCTAGCTTTTAAGTGAACTTAGTATGACTACATAAGTGTGGATGCATGTCTGTCTGTGTGAGTGTGTGTGTAAGTGAGAGAGAGAGAGAGAGAGAGAGAGAGAGAGAGAGAGAGAGAGAGAGAGAGAGAGAGAGAGAGAGGACCTAAAGGAAAAGGAGAGACTGAGACACTAATCAAACAGTTTAACATGATAGGAAGCAGTTGCATGTATCATTAGCAACCAACTGCTGTAAACTAGAAGACCTGCTGAAGCTCTGTTAGTCTGTGCTGTTCCATGCGATGCTCATCACTGTGCTGTGTTGTTCCAGGTGGAACTATGAGTGTGATCCTGGACCTGTCCTACGTCTACTCCATCATCATCTCCTCAGTAGTGGCCATCATCTACACACTGCTTGGAGGGCTCTACTCTGTGGCCTACACAGATGTCATCCAGCTCATCCTCATCTTCGTCAGTCTGGTGAGTAACATCTGTTCTGAACACACCGAGGCTGTTTTCCAAACCGTGTAGTAGTACACAAACAGTATGGGTACATCTTGACATTTCAGTTGCTAATATGCAAAGAGATGTCCTGATAGAGCATTTCATAAAAAAATAAAACAGCAGTAAAGATACAGGAGCAATACAATAACAGAACAGTTAAATTTAAGGAGAAGAAAACAAATGTACAAATAAATAAATAGAATTAAGCAAGGGAAGACAATAGTTGTTATATTTCAGTAAAGAGTTCTTTTAGTTAATTATATATTTTTGTGTGGTTTTGGTCCTTTCTTTATTTTCAATGATTTAAGGAATGTTTTAAATTCATTTAGGAAAACTACAAATTCAGAGAGACATTTCAGGGTCCAAAGGGGTTTATGAATAACACATTTAAAAAGGCATTAAAATAATATAACAGCAGAATCATCAGATTTTATTTTAATATTCCACCAAGAGTAATTTATTGAAAATAAATCTGGAACCGTTGTTGCGTTTTGGCCTCTCATTTACACAGAAACGGTGTTTCAGCCGACATAAAATGCAATTTTTTAAAACGCCATCCAGAGTGGATTTTTTCTGATACCCTGCAGCCTCTGTTGCCGTGTAAACGCCAGTCCTGAGTTTTCAGTGGAAACGCTGACGTCATGCTCCGCTTTACGCATGCACATTCCACTTTCATTGTGTGAACCTTTTAAATGCCATGTGTGAACCAGACAACAACAACGCTTCAATGGCGGACTACCATGTTGTGCTTGTGCTGCTGAATTTGCTGACTGCGTTTTGATAAAATGTGCGTCTGTTACACCACTTCTGCACTCAGATAAGACACATTCAGTATATGTTCAGCCAACCTCTTCTTCTTTGGTGGTGGGCTACCAAAAGACTTTACGGCACCTACAGGCCTGAGATGCATACAACAGCATTTTCAGTCCTTTCCGTGTAAACGCAGATTTTTTTCTTTGTGTTGTTTTTTTTTTTTTTTTTATATATTTTTGCGTTTTCAGGTGAAACGCTGTGAAACGTTGTCATGTAAACAGGGCATAAAGCAAGCAAATCCCTCACCCTGTGAATAGTTTCTCTGAAAATTGGAATATTTTCACATGATGTTCATGAGGAGCATGAAAAATACAGATTAACATAGTGTGAGCGATCTTTTTGTAATGCTGACATTTAAGTTAAGTCTGTTAAACAAAATCAGCTGATAAAGCTCCTTCTTAACAAACCTCATAGTGAGGTCAAATTCATCAAACCAGAGGAAAGTTTTAGCAAACAGAGAATAAATGCAGGAAACTAAAATTCGACTTGTACCTTATTTTCCAGTGATGGACTAAAAACTTCTCCCACTGAGCTCATAATCAGATTAGCTGTGTCCTTGTGTTTGTGTATACAGTGGGTGTGTGTTCCCTTCCTGTTGACCAACCCTCACTCTGTGGACATCTCACTGACGGCTTACAACGAGACCTTCCAGGCTCCCTGGGTCGGCACGGTGGAGCTCGACGAGGCTGGCAAGTGGTTTGACGACTTCATGCTGCTGGTGAGCGGAGTGTGAGAGTTCTTTGTATACACACACAGACACAGACGTCTCTAAACGTTGTCTCAAACACAGCTTATCTAGTATTTACATGACTCCAGCCATTACAGCAATTAAATTAAATAGAACCGAGCAGTTCAATTAAATGGGCTGATTGCATTAGATGAGCAAACAGCAGAGCACAACACCAGCAGGGTCATGAGAGGATTGCTCCTGTACAAATTCATTCCTGTCCCCCATGTCTCTCATGTCTCCACCGTGTGTTTGTGCCAGGCTCTGGGCGGTTTGGCCTACCAGGCTTTTTACCAAAGAATCCTGTCAGCCTCATCTTACACCCAGGCTCAAGTGACCTGCTTTGCCTCATCAGCTTTCTGCCTGGTGCTCGGTATCCCCTCCGTGCTGATCGGGGCTGTGGCTGCGTCAACTGGTATGTACTCCTAATATACAGATCCAGAAAGTTCTAAACACAGCTCTCTTTGGCTCAGAGTCTGCGTGAGCCCCAGGCGTCTGCATCTGAAGCAGTTGGAATTAATGTTTTGTTTTGATTTCTTCTCATTTCGCTGAATGAAACTCCGTTTATCAGATTTAGTTTATTGCTTGATTGAATTATTTTCCCCCTCTGTCTGTTGTGCATTCCTTTGGTTTTCATTCAAATACTCATCTGTCCTTCTTCACAGACTGGAACTCAACCAGCTATGGATTGCCGACCCCATATGAGCGTGACCAGGCTGGTTCCATCCTCCCCATCGCCCTGCAGTTCCTTACTCCCCCTTACGTCTCTGTCATTGGTATTGGAGCTGTGGCTGCTGCTGTCATGTCCTCTATGGACTCAGCTCTTCTGTCGTCCGCCTCACTTTTCTCATCAAATATCTACAAAAACATCATAAGGAAGCAGGTGAGGATTTCAGGACGGTATCAGTGCACAAACATTATTTTCTCTCTGCTGTACCAAGTATAGGCAAATGCTAGGGGCGCCGTGACCTCCAGGGCGCCATAAAATCAGGATAAACAAATCACTTTCAATTTAATTATATTAAAACTAGTTATTTCAGTAAACTCTAAGGATCATATCAAATGCATCTAGTTGCAATATATTGGTCAGAGGGTGCATTTGTAAGAATGCAAAAACAAATGGCACATGACAATGACAAATAGCCTCGCCAGAAATACCGTACAAGCTTTCTTTAGTTGTTCTCTAAAATTCAAAATGTTTCAGATCAATTTGTATTTTTTATTATTAAGAAGTATATTATTCACAACTAACGATAATCTATTTTTGTTCCTTTATAAAAAAGTATGTTATTCATTATAGTTGCAAATCCCAATATTGTCTAAAATAATCACAATCGCACAATTTTGTGACATGCTTTCTTATAAATGAAAGACGGTAAAAACAATGCTGTTTGATTTCTTTTGTACTTGTATGTAAATCACCCATAAAGAGGGGGCAGCATATAGAAGCTCACCACATTAGGTATGGCTATAACTACTATAGCTTTAGAGTAAAAGCACTAAATTAATGCCAAGCTATGTTGGTCATTTCGCATTTTTATAGCTACAAGTCTAAACTAGTGCTTGAGATCTGACATGAAGATATACAAAATATACTGTATCAATTCATAATAATTTGTCCCTTTTACTGATGATGGTTTGATAAATCATTGTGTAGGTGATTCAAAAACAAGTGAAAGACATAATTTAAAAGCTGAATGATGTTTAGTTTTTCACCTCTGTTTTGTTTTGTTTTTTTACAAATTTGGTCTTTGTTTTGTTTTGGCTTTGCAAAATGTTATATTAACCAGCTGTTTTGCAAATATGCCTTTTTTGGAGTACAAAGAAAACCTGCCTAATGAAACTTTAGTATTCTCTGTTGCTCCAAATATATCCTGATGACATCATGATCAAACTTGACCTTTTATAATTCATGAAAAGCATGCAATGTTATAATCTCTGTTGGGCATCCTGACTTCGTTTCTTCTGCTCAGCTGGAAGCATGTATTGTGTCTTGTGTTGGTAACCACTGGACTTTTACAAGAGTGAGACTGTATCATTATACTGTACCCTCACAGCAAAGCTGGAGGCAGCAACAAAGTAGCCATTGACTTTAGGATACTGCACATACTTTACCATAAGCCCACTGTTGAGCCATGTTTATGATGTTTGCTTTCATATAACAATGATCCATTTCATCATTTCACCCCCGAGGAATGTTCCCTATAATCAGTCAGCTCACTGTTGAGCTCTTATAGAGCTGTCGAGTTCTGTAACAGCACTCTGATTTTATAAGATCTGTCAGCACAGACAGACTCAAGATGGTCTTCAGACTCTTGCATTGTGCAAAGATGGGTTATACTTCTACGCTGGCTGCATTGTGGGAACTACATACTGCATTACACACTTATGTCGATCGTAGCTATATTCCCAGTCTCCGAGTTCGTGCACAGGAAACCATGACAGAGATGCATGTCAGGAAATACACAGAGGTTTCTGTGTAGCTACGAAAACCTGTCGTGTTTGCTGCAGCGTAGACACTGTGCAAGAGTAAAAGACAGGCTTCAGCTGTATGTGAAAACACAGCCTGCAAGCACAGCGATTGGTCCACAGGATATCCTTAATGTAACAAAAACCTAAAATTGGTCGGTAATGTTACAAGATACTGAGCCAAAAGTGTCTTTTATCTAAAACGTAAAAACTTTATACATTTATTTTATTTATTTATTTGTTTATTTATTTATTTATTAATTTTTTACATTTTGGGTCATTTTCACAAATCAGGCTCTAATGGTCCGTTCTCCTCTGTTCTCCCTCTGTTTGCAGTAGGATCAACTGCTCTTCAGCATTTATTGTTTATCTTCAGTTATGGTGGTTTCATGTTCACAAACAAGCAGACAAGCAGAGACTGTAGCTGGATCAGAAAGTAGCGACGTGACTTCTGTAGAACCTGTGCTGCTAGCTTGTGTAACGAGGGAGTACTGCAGTGTAATGCAGACACTCCAACACACAAGTTATGAAGTCACATAGGCCACTTCAGTGTTGATTCAGTTCAGGAGTATTAAGCAGGCTTAACACGGTGAAATTCGTCTCTCCTGGTGACTGACTTACTCTCTTCTCCTTCAGGCTTCAGACCGGGAGATGCAGTGGGTGATTCGCATCTCAGTGGTGGTTGTGGGGTTGGCAGGCACTGCCCTCACGTTCCTGGACAGCAGTGTTCTGGTCTTCTGGCTTGTGGGTGTGGACATGTCCTACACCATCATGTTCCCTCAGCTGGTCTGCATTCTCTTCTTCAAAGTGTCCAATGGCTACGGAGCCACCGTGGGCTACTTGATGGGAATCATTATGAGGGTGCTAAGTGGCGAGCCCCTCATTGGCCTCCCACCAGCCATCAAGTTCCCGGGCTGCCGGCTTGACAGCGAGGGGAAACTAATCCAGTTCTTCCCCTTCCGTACTGCCATCATGCTCATCTCGCTCGCCTCCATCCTCATTGTCTCCTGGCTGACATCTGTCATTTTCAACAAGGGAGTGCTGCCTGAGAGCTGGGATGTGTTCAAGATCAAACGCAAGCAGAAACCAGCAGCTAGCACCTCTGACCAAAAGAGGACCATCTCTGAGCAAGAAGAGTCATCTGTGGGGAAGCAGCTACTGGACACCACCAGCTGCTAAAAGGCTCGCCAAAGAGAGGGAGGAAGAAGACGGGCACTGGATGGAGCAGACGTGTTTGTCTGCTGAGTACAAATTCACAGAGGGGAAACAACGGAAAGGCTGGACACTGTGTGCTGAATCTGTGCAGTATCGCAGTGAAATTATGGTGATGGCATTTAGTGAGTGTGTGATCTGAGCTCCTCACTGGCACCTTGTTTCATTTGCTGCCTCTGTATCTTTTTTCACAATGTCCTAAACAACAGAATCTTTGGATCAACAGGAAAAAAAAAATCCATCAAATTGTATACTTCAGGTGGTTGCACAATATTTAGGCCCAAACCAGAAAATCAGCTTAACTTACATCTCTGTTGTTTGTGTGAATTCTGACATTTGCATTTGTTCAGCTCAACTCATGTTAAATTCTCACAATGAAACAACCCTTAATCAAGTAGATACTCCCTAAAAAGGTCAGATTAGTCAAAATCCAAAGACTGCTAAGAACAAATACCTCCCGATAAATTGAGATACCACCTTGAGATTCCTTTTTGACCAATCTTAATTCAGTTCCTGAAGACCACCACACTGTGGCAAAACAAAGACACGCACAAGGGATGTAGCAGTCAGTCCATGATGCAGTTGTTTACAGTCCACATCGAGAACTTCATAATTATTTATTATGAATTACCAATTTGCAGGAGAGACTAACCCAGACTGTGTTATAAAGCTGCTCAGAAGCCATCTTCTTTATTCTTTCCTGAATAATCGTGTTAGTTCGGTCAGGGTGTGAATCGTGACACTGTACGTGCAGCTAGCTTCTCTCTCAGTTTGAACCTCTGTGAACGGTTGCAGCTACGTGCAGCATGACAGGGCTCTCTTTCACACCAGAACAATGAACGCTACCCAAAGAACTTGTGCACACCCGGCCATGTTTCAAATACATGTTATTATTTAACCTTTTTATTTGTGTTCTGATCTCTGCTGCCTCAAGCTCTACTATGCAGCAACGGTGATTTTCCTTAGCTCGTCGCTTAGAATTAGACAACAGATTTCAACCTCATAAATACAACTCATCTATCCAATCATGGTTCAAACATCAGTGTGATTTTTTCTTTCTTAAATTATCAGCCAGCGCTGTTTTGTAACAACTGGAAAAACATGCTTTTTTTGTTTCTGTACAAACAACCTTAGAGTGAATCTGTGAATATGTGAAGAGGACTACAGATCTGTGACATATTTCACACCGAAAACCTGACTGATCAGACTCGGGTTGCAGTGCAATGCTAGCGTGGGATTTTGAAATCACCAAAACTTTAGAGGCGACACACACACTGTTGTAGAACTATTTAACACTCTCATCCTGCAGGTGTTATAATGACATTTTTCTCAGCTGCATTTTACTTGTATGATAAGTAACTGTATGCAGTCATCTTCTTCAACTATATGGAGAGGAACAATATCAAACATATCACTTCTGCTCGTCTCCGTCCATCAGTGTTAGACATGATCCTTTCATTTTGTCGTGGACTTCATAATGTATGGTTTTGTTTTTGTCACAGTTGTAGTTTACAGCCCAGTAATTTTTTTTTCCTTTGGGTTTGAGGCCCCATTTACAACAGTAATAAATGCAAAAATCACAGTGAAAAAAATTTAATTTATACAGAAACGCTGAGGGAAAGTTCCCACAATGAAAGCGGAACGCGCGAAGCGTGGTGTCAGCGTTTCCACTGAAAACTCGAGCTTGCTGTTTAAAAGGCAACGGCAGCTGCAGGGTTTCAAAAAATTCCAATCTGGAAGCTGTTTCCAATAATTTGTGCTTCAGGTTGAAACGCTGCTTCCGTGGAAAGGAGAGGCAGAAATGCAACAATACTTTTGCGTTTCATCCTAAAAACCACTCTCGTGTAAATGGGGCCTGAGAAAATGTTTGAGTCGAATTGACCCAAAGGTGTCATGACATGACATCTTCGGACTAACTCAATTATATCATCAGAACCTGTCATTGTGTTTTTAGTCTATGTGTTGTTGTACTGAACCTACATAATCATTGATGCAATAAGATCCCTGCTAATGTCTGACAGTCAGAAAAACTTCCTCTGCCATACTGTTACCTTTAAAATCACTGGAAACTGTTTTCACTCCAGCGCTTTTGTGCTGGTCGACGTAAGATGGGTGTATTATTTAGTCATTGTTCAAATACCTCATGGGCCGAAAATGTTTGCTTTAAGTATCATGACTTTTTACCTTTTTTTTTTTTTGACATCTATCCAAAGCATACCGTGTGAAAGTCGTTTTCCAAAGACTGGACACTGGAGACAGTGTCTGAAAACAGGACGCATGCAGGACACAATGCCTCCATCTTTTTATATGCCTGATTGTGATTTCTACCTGTATTATACTCATGTACTGTACAGTCTAATCATGATTTGTATATTTACACTTTGTATTTTTTATCAAAGTTGATCACTCTGCATTGTGAGTTTTAGAAGAGAAACACAAATGTGTATTTTATCCTAAGTTAGCAACGTTCAAGTCAAATGAATTCACCTTCAGTATGCAGCACATGAATGACACTTCCCCTTCACACGCTCACATCGCTGCTCGTTAGCATCAGAAGTGGTTCAGAGCGGGCGTGCTTTTCATCAAAGGAAATACATGTTACATGCAGATGAGTGACAGAAGAAGCCATGCAGAACAAACCTGCCTGAAAACATCTCCAGACATCATGTCTGAGTGTAACTTAAAGTAGTCGGAGGACCGTCGGCACAGTGAAGGATGGGAAGGGAGAATTTAGACGTCATCTGTTTTTTCATCACTTTTTGAGGAGATGGGTTATTGTTTTCCATGTGGGGTTATTGAGACATTCTCTTTTAAGTGCTGAAAGTCGGTAGTTTTATAATATACATAGGTGATGAGTTCTTTGTTGCATTTCCCTCCCAATATGTATTTGGTTTTTTTACTATTATGCATGTTGATTTGATTAACTGTGTTGTTTGTATACTGAACTTTTGTGAAGGCTGTTCTCTCTTGCCACTTGGCAAGGTCCTACTTTGTAATCGATTAATGTAAATCCCCATGGGGTGATGTTCTGTCAGAATAAAGGCTGAAACCAACAACTGTCTTCTTGCTTGCAATGAGTTCCACCACAAGGCATTCAAAGACATGTTTCTTTTTGAATTGATCAGTGCAAAACCAAATAAATAAAAAAGTACAGGTTAGGCTCCAGAATGCAGGGCTGTGCAACCTGCAGTTAAAGATTTTTAAGTTTTCTAACAGCTGGTATTGATGATTATGGCACTGACACTAAATAAAATCATTTTTAATCTCAAAATCATTAATTTGGCTTTCTGGCATTCACTAATGACTTACACAGATTTGTTGCAGACTTTGCATCCTTTAACACTTTTTTTGGAAGGAGATTTGTTGGCTGTCTCCTTCACTGCTCAAGGTTTTTTCTCACTAACCTTGCAGTAACTGCAAGTGGCAGTTCTCACAAGACAAGTGACGGAGTTTTTATATTATAATACAGGAGATTTATGGGAGAATACTAATACAGTAGGACGGCAGGAAAGAGGGGTAAAATACTGTAGTTTCCCAGCCAAAACGGAAGACTTGACGGCTATGTAAGCTTCGACTTTTCAGGGGGGGTTTTTTGTGATTCCTCCTGCCTGTTTATTTTTGTAATAAAGAGCCTTTTTATGATGTGAACTGTTGTGCATCTGGGTCTTCCCAACCAGTATTTTTGTCACTGGAATGGCTTTAATCCAGGTGAGCTGAGGCAAAATGGCTCCTTTGGTAGAAAAGATTGCAGACCCCTGCGATATACCATTTAGAGCAAACACAATGTCTCATTTGCTGTACAAGGGGAGTGTTCATTTTTGCCATATTCAGTTGAGGCAAGGTAAGTTTGCTTCATCAGGCACATTCATACTTGGAGCAATTCAAAGTGCTTTTATGTGTAAAAAACAAAACAATAAACATTAGAAGAAGGATAAAATTGGGAAAAGTTAAGGGTTAGAATGTAAAATTAATCAAATACGAGAGAAATGAGGTACTGGGCTAAAAAAAAGTCACTAATAAACTATTTAACCTGCCGGCCTACCAGTGTTTAAAGTGCTCTGAAGTCCAATACTCCAGAGTCCAGACAAACATAGATTCACCCGCTGGTCTCGTCTTTATCCAAATCAGTTCTCTTTAACAATCCACCCCTAAAGATATACATATGCATTTAGGCTCACAGTTTGTTCCGTCTGAGCTGGGCACTGTCCTAAGAAACCTCACACAGACAGGCCATGGTAGTTAAAGTTACCAACACACAGTGTCTGTGGTGTCACTATGACTGTCAGAAATCAGCTCCGCGCACACATAAGACTTTGAGCTCTTATATAATCAACAAGAGAGTTTATATACATACTGTATTCCCCACATTTTATCTCTCTCTTCAGCTGTGAAAGGTGAAAGGTGAAAATGACTCAAACACTGTTATTTTATATATTGTTAGTGTTAAGTTTGCACGATCTACTTTGCTGCTCCAGATTTCCCCATTGTGGAACAAGTTTCCAAGAAATGGATGCCAGTAGTAATAAAAACCAAATATGGTACACTTCCTTTAAATGTTTATTTGTCCTTGATTGGTTTGCAGGGACTGCAGTCTAAACATGTTATCCTAAGCAACATCTTTAGCTTCTCCTAGGGGATCCTAATGCATTCCCCGGCTCGGGAAGATGTAAATACAGTAATCCCTCCACCTATAGCTCTGCATCTTCCCTGGAGTCTCCACCCAGTTGGACAAGCCTAGAACAACTCCAGAAGGAGGTGTCCAGATGATGTCCTTGACAACTGTCCAAACCAGCACAACCGACTCCTTTCAATGCAAAGGGGCATCACCTTACTCCCAGCTCCTGACCCTTCACCAAGGCTGAGCACAGCCACCTTTCAAAAGAAACTCATTACAGCTGCTTGTATCCATGACCTCATTCAGTAAGAGCCCCGAGCTCACGATTGAAGGTAAGGGTTGGAACACTGATCAGCGGATAAATGGAGACCTTTGCCCTCAGCTACCCCTTCACCACAACAGTCCAGCACAACGCCTGCATTACTGCTGACACAGCACCTTTCTTCTGTTGATCTCATGATCTATTTTGCAATAAACAAGAACCTGAGACATTTGAACTCTTTCACTTGGGGGCAAAGACTCCCCTCCCATCTAGACAGGGCAACCCAACAGAGACTCATGGCCATGGTCTTTGAGGTGCTGACTCTTATCCCAGCCACTTAAGACTTGTTTACAATCTGCCCCATTGCTTACTGGAGGTCCCAGCCGGAAGAAGCAAACAGGACAAATCATTTGCAAACAGCACTGTAGACCCTCCTCCCCAGGCTGCAGTTTGAGATCCTGTCCATGGAAATCACAATGCACACCAAGACGACTTTGTGCCAGGTATGCGGGCACAGGTCTAACTCTGGTTATACAGGGACTGGATAGCTAACCTCTGCACCCCATACTCCTGCAATAACTCCCAAAAGCAGGAATCACACAGAGGGACAGGATCACTGGCCTTCTCCAACTTCACAAAACACGTAGGCTGGATGAGCGTAGCCCATAGTCCCAGATATGGATTTAGTACTGCCAAATTCTCATGGCCTAAATACACCAGATGCGCCTCTGATCCTGCTTTGCTTCGTCATGGCATGGGATTGGACAGGTTTCCATTCAAGTCAATGTGTCAACTCACACTGGATCTGTTCCATTGTGGTCCAGCCGCATGCGTGCTCTGGCAGGTCGCAGCAAATAAGCAACCATCCTATCTTTTGCGGAAAGCCGGAGTTGCAACATGTCAATTTACAGACAGTAGTGTGCAGCAGACCGGTCTCCCTCATGTACTGCATCCCACAATGCACAACACTAATGTTCTCTTTCTTCATCTTTCTCCAATTATGGCAGGTAGCACTCCATTTTAAGGTGCCTTATCACCCCCTACCATGTTCATCTGTGTGCCAGTGTTGTTACAGATTCTGCGACATCAACATTTCATGGTCCCTGGTATGAATATTAAAGAAATGTTTGACAAATGCTGGGGAATCTTGTGACTTCCATTACAGAAACACTACCCATCTAACAGGTAACTCTAACTCTTCAATTTGAAAACCAAAAGTAAGAATATTGAGCCTGTTTGTACTTTTTTTTTAACTTAAAAGTTTGTTACAGAAGCATCTGTATTACCAGCTTAGCCAAGTTTACTAATATTTTCTACCTGCCCTGATGGATCATTCTTTTGGTTTTTGAGTTGAATGTTTAACAAATCTATCTGGGAGAAGTACTAGAGCCTAGGGATCTACTAGAGATCTCTTATCTTGCATGACACACCTCTCTTTCTCTGCCACGCCTGTGTGTTGCTATCTTGATAGCAGAAAGTCTTTCACAATAAGTGAAACACTTACAAAGCATCTTTCTTACTGTGAGCTGCCATGCCAATCAATTCTCATCTCATTCAGGGTCACCAATCTCCCCATCTTGATGTTAAGACTTCAAACCTACCCCTGTGTGTTTCTAATTGATTTGATGATGTCACCTGCCCCAAATTGTAGCTGTGTCTGATTAACTTCACATTCCCAGAGTATTTAGCTCTTCTTTCTCTGAAGTACTGTTAGCCGTTCTTTGTACCTCATGCCAATTGTCCAGATTTATGATCCCTGTGTTTTTTGATCCTTTGCATTTTCTCCTTAGCCTCAGTCTATTTTGGTCATTTGGATTTTCTTGGATTAAATTGAATAAAGCTGTTTAACAAGATTCAACCCCTGAGTTCATCATTGACTGTAAGATTTGTGTCATTGCCTGTTTTGGGATGAAAGCTTTGAATGGCGTTAACTTCAACATCACTGCCTGAATGTTAGCACTCTCACCCAGAACTGACCTCTTCTTGGATGACGGGAGCTCAGCAGTCTTTCTTCCGTGACTTGTGTGATTTTCTTTTTTTTATCCCCCTGTTGACTGCTGGAGAAACACCCTCAATTTTAAAACAAAAGAAGCAGTTCAAACTTTATTAAGACAGTTTCATCTAGAGCCTTGAAAAAAACTGGACAACAATTTTTTAAAATGTTTGGCAGAAGATCAACTCGTACTGTATGATTGAATCTGAATCTGTTTATACACAACCAAAACTTACAAATCCGGAAATCTCTCATGTTTTATATATATATATATATATATATATATATATATATATATATATATATATATATATATATATATATATATATATATATATATATATATATATATATATATATATGTGTGTGTGTGTGTGTGTGTGTGTGTGTGTGTGTGTGTGTGTGTGTGTGTAACACTCCCAAAGTGCAAACATGCAGAGAAAGTGACTGATTCCATCAACCTTTTGTTGTCCGTGTGTTGTTTTAAGTCTGACTGGAAGTTTTACAGACTGCATGCCTGAGGGTTACTCTCTCACCGCGTCTACAAGTTTTTCAATCTAAAATAACACTGGGGCCCTGGCAATGTGAGCAGTTAAGTCCTCAGCTCATCTGTGGCTTAAAGATTATTATGGCGATGGGTGCTTTAAAGATTTGTTGTGATTACAGGGTTCACAGTTTGAAGTGATAAATTGTAAACTACATGCTGAAGCAGCTCTGGATCACATAAAGGAGGGTCAGATACAGTCCCAATACAATGATACATCTCCACTCTGGTTTTATAATTGTTATGGTAAATACACCCTTAGAGCTGCAGAGCGCTTTTCTAACTTCATCCAGTATTCAAAGCTCTTTTGCGTAATTTTACATTATGTCAGTTTCACCTTCTCACACCACAATGCCGGTGGGAAAACCCTCAATGTGATCTTGAGAAAGCCTCACTTCTAGATATACTGTATGCCTGGTCATGATTCACAACTTAAAATGATATTTTCAGAACCAACATTAGTTATTCCTAAATGCTATTTCTCAGCTTCCCGGTTCGGTCATCCTCATCTTCTGCTAGCTGATCCATGTCACCTGTGTTTCCATCCAGTGCATTTTCATAGTATTTTCTTCTTCTCTCTTCTTTCTCTGGTCTGTTGGTCAATATAGTGATTATGGTTTCAGAGGAACTGTTATTGTGAAAGGTCTCAGAATGCATTTGAAGATGGTACTTCATTTATTAATTAAGTTAATTAAGTCATGAAAATAGAGTGTGTTTGTGTTTGTATAATGTATATTACAGTAAAATAATGTTGAATGAATTTTCAGGAAAAATGTGAATTAAAAGCTGGAGTATGAAATTTGATACATACATTTAAACACACTTCATTTGAAAAATAAACAATGAATTGCTTAGTAAATATACATTATCTCAATACAGGACATACTTGTTTTAAAAAATGGGTAACAATTTAGATGTTAATCTTATCGCAACTTCTTGAAAGTTTTTAATGATTTTCCTGAAAAAAGTGTGTGGATAATTTCATGAGAGCAGCCTCTTTTAAAAGGGCCAAAATACAACTTCAGTTGCCTGTAGCAGTATGGTAAACCTCAAGGGGTAGAAAACATGTGTTGGGTCTTATACAACAGTCTTTTTAAGAAAACTTTATCATGTTGATGGGACAGAGGACTTTGAAACTCATGTATCAAATGTGATACATTCAGCAATAAAGGGTTAAGAGATTTTGTAATGTTAAAACATACAAGCAGGAGCATCCCTAACTCAAACAGTCAACTGCAACACGTTAATAATTTGACGATGTGTAACTTGGAAATAAAAGAAAATGATCAGTTTTTAATTTGTTCTTCAATGAGGATGAAAAAAGAATCAGGAGCTGTGAAAGCTTTACAGACCATAGACACAGAAAGGCTGTTTATTTGTTTTTATTAATAAATCAGTTTTACATCAATAAAATCATTTTAAAATCAGTACTTTGTGTGAAATTATTTAACTCTTCAGCTAGGCAGGTTAATGTGTACTTAACAGGTGGTTGTGAACATGAGAATCCCTTAAGGGTAAGACGAGCCCCTTCCTCTTTTTCTCACTCACTGTGTTGTGTTTCTCAGTTGCATAACCACCTGGTCCCATATTCACAAAACATTTTAAAAGCTAAAAGTAGCTCCTAACTTGCCAAGTTAGGAGCTACTCCCAAAAATAATGGGCGTGTCAGTCCTAACTTTAGGACTACTAACTTTCTAGTCTAAAGGTATCTCACAAAGCATTTTAGCGCTAAAACAAGCTCCTAAACCTGTGAGAAGTTAGACGTAGTGAAGAGGACTCCTGGGTCTCTAAGACCAGTTCAGACCAGTTCGTCTCAGCATGGCTGCTGATGGAAATCCACCTCATGATCATGTGAACAGTTTGGAAAGATTAAATCCAAATGAGCTTATGAAAAGGTATGGCCTCCATCAGGGGGGTATAATGTTTGTAACAGAGTTAATCAAAGATGGACAAACTTCACCAACAAATAGCAACAACCCAACATCACCGGACATTAAAGTGTTGACAACACAACCCTACTTGGCCATGAGGAAAATGCAACTGTACAGGGTGCAGAGCCTCCTCCTCCTAATAAATGAAAGGCATGTATAAAAATTCCCATTAATATTATTATTGATGACATGTTTAGTAAGATTATTTCATGAATAACATTTCTGTTAATTACTGAATACATTAAATAGATTGTTATGTTTTGTTTGGCCCTGTGATTGACTGGTGACCAGTCCAGGGTGTACCCAGCCTCTCACCCCAAGCAGGAATAGGCTCCAGCCATCCACGACCCTGAATAGGACAAGCAGTATGAAGATAATTGAATGAATGAATGTTGTGTTTGACAGTGGTTGCTCTTACATGCAGCAGTGGTTTGTCTTTTGAACTCTTTTGATCTCTGAGCTTACCTGAGAATCTCAGGAGTACCAACGTTTCTCACAGTCATAAGCGGTTCTACTCATGAGTGAGAACGCTGCATTTATTTGTAAGTAAATTTGTTCCCATTTAATTTTTCAGTTGTGAGGTTATCCCAGGTCCATTTTCCCCTTAATGGTGTCCCAAGTTGGACAAGGAGAAACAGCTGGTCTTGCATCAAGTTTGTTTTGCGCTTTCTTTTCCTGTGGTTTTCTCCACCATGGTTATTCCAGAATCCCAGTCATTAAAAGGCTTCTTATATGTAGATCTGCCAATTATTTAACCAGATAAGCTGCTTACAATTAGATAATTCATTACTGAATGGTCAGTTTCTTACTCTTGGTTTAATGTTTAATCAATAGCCTACACTTTTAATTTTAAGGTCTTAATTTGACAATGCCAACATGACACCTTTCTCTGAACTGAGTGATTTCTATGTAGAAAATCCTCACAAAGACACATTCCCTGTCAGCCAATCACTGTAGGCATAGTAAGTCAAGTGGTTCCTGAACTATGGCATCATCCATAGTAACGGGGTCAGCTCCACCACTTTCTTTTAGCTTCAGAGTTCTCTGAATTCCTTAGTAAGAGTTAGTCTGAGCAGCTTTGTGAAAAGGTTTTAAGAGAAAACTCTTAGCGAGGAACTTTTAGAGTCATTTAGGAATCCTCCTAGTGGGACGGTAAAATGCTTTCTGAATACGGGCCCAGATCACCATGAATTATCGTCTCTACAACATCAGTCAAACTTTAAATTAAAAATGATACTTGATCATGACTGATGTTGATTTCTTTAATCAACATCTAGTGCAATTCCTCATGAAACTGAACTTGAGACTTTTTGTTTAGCCCAATTCTGTCAGAGGATGACAAACAGCAGTGGGTTGTTCATAAATCAACACTGTGTCTCAGACAGTAAAAGAGTCAAGTTCATATCATGAATACATCGCATCTGTTTAACTAATTCAGACTGCTGGAGTGCAAATGCCCTGAGGAGACTGAGTTTCACTTTAGCACCTCTGCTTTGACCCTTTGACACTTAGACAACATTTGAGCAGAGGTCTAAACAACCAACTATGTTGAGTGGCTGCAGCGTGTATCGCCTACATGGCCCTTCGAAGAACTCGAAAGTTTATACGACCGCGCGTCAGGCTGATCCTGGCTGTCGATTTGTTTGTAATTGTGCCAATGTAACAAAAATAGCTCATTGGTTGATAAGTAGGATGATCCTTAAAGCTCAAAAAGATAAGCCATAGTTTCAAAGGCGTCACAGACTTAGTAAACGAGACGGGTGAAGGAAAACCCTCGGAAACAAAAATATTGTTTCCATATTAGGATCGAACGAGGTTTCTTGTTGAAACTCAGTTACGTAGAGCTACAGGTTCAGCGATGAAAGAATACTTTGCTTCCTCTATTTTTTATCAGATAGATACAATAAACAAACTTATCCAATTAGGAAAGAAGAGATCTGGTTTCCCAGAAAAGGGTGCTGTTGCCGTAAATGATGGCTGTTCCTCAATTAATCGGTGCACTGATGCAAATTATACTGATAGTGTATCAAATGTCGCACACTTTCACTCCTTCTTGTGAGCACTGAGGTAAGGTTTGCACCCAACTTTAAATAAACTCCATAAATAAAAATAATATAATGACAAGAAGATGAACTCCTAGTGGGCAGGGGACTATTTAACATAAGCATTTGTTTGTTTATTTATTTATTAATTTATTTTGTTATTTATTTACTGATCTTAAGCCAGTGCGTGTTTAATGTTATTTTTCCAACAGTCATGAGGCGTTGATATCTGAGCAGGATGTTAAATGCTCAGTGTCAACTTGGCTGGATGTAATTTAAGTGGCCGACTGTTATATAACGACATTTTGTTTATGCTTGCTTACTTATGGCTCTTTATTTAGTATTTTGCTTGTTTATCTGTCGATACATAGAAATTTTGCATTAGCCAACATGAAAAACAAAACAGCCCTGAAAGCTATTTTTGAGGTCTTTGCTGTTTGAGTCCACTTCATGCAGCCGATGTCTATTTTTATGCTGAGTCACAGCAAATTTATTACCGCTCTATTTTTGTTTCTCTGTGAGCAAAGGTCAGCAACATCTCCTGAGAAACCAGGCAGAGGAGTAAAACCACAAAGCTCGAGGCTGAAAGCGCAGACAGGACTCTGCATTTTCTCACAGCTCTCGTACTCTCTCATGATGAAACCTTTCTTTTCACTTGTTGTGTATCTCTACTCGGTGGTTCCCATGTTTCCCTGTGAGCTGGTCTTTTACATCTGGTCTGAAATGTCACCCAACCTGGCTATTTGAGCTCTGACATCCAAGTCCCAAAGCAAGCGCCAGCCAGGGCTATCCTCCCAGAGAGAAGAAGAAACACATTGCTACCATCCCTCCATCCACCCATGATCCACACCACTTTCCTCTTTTGGGGTTCATGGGGACTGAAGCCTATCCCAGCAGTCACTGGACACATGGCATGCACCCTGAATAGGTCTCCAGCCTGTCACAGGCAACGCTACCAGTTCTCCTTCTTAAAGAAAATAACCACTTTTAGAAAAAACCATTAGGGTTTTTTTTTTAACTATCCATCAAGCTTTTGGTTTTCATTGACTGCATTTGTTGCTGGTGTTACAGGTCTCAAAGCACCCAGTGCCATACTGCCTCCTGCTGGCGACACTGAAATGTACTTTTATTTGGCGCTTAGATCCAAAATAAAAACAGAAACGTTACATAAATTGTGTCGACACATTTTGTGGGCATCACAGTGACCATGCATGTGGTTTTTCAATGCAAGGCAAGAATATTTCTTGAATAAAACAGACTAGTTACACATCACTCCCCATCCCAGATAGCATACTGAAGTGTTGTTGTAGCCCTTTAGATCGCAAAAAGGTCCAGGGATCATTTGATATTCTTTTCAGTTCCATTTTTACAGACAGAAGTATCCCACTAAGTGTTTAAAGAAACTGTTACATTCCACCTGTTGAACTATGAACCCCTGTCAGCCCCTTTCATCAGGTTTTCGCAGCAGCAAGTGTTGAGGGTGGCCTGCAGCTGACTGCTGTCAGCAGTGAGAGTTTGGTTCTGTCATGATACTACACAGCCTTCCACGACAAGGTCCACAGTGCATTTCATACATAGCTTTGACAGGAAATAGAAAATAGAATCATCACACCGCTAAATTTGGAAAAGCAAGGCCAAAGGGGAAGGTATTTTGAGGCTTATATTTCAGTGACCAATTATAATTCTCAGATAAAACTCTGAATCAGAGTCAGGCCTTGGTTAGATGAGAATGGTCCCACTTAAATCAAACCATCAATCTTTGTTTACAAAGCTCCAAATCACAACAAATGTTTTCTCAAGATGCTTTCCAAGAACTGCAGACCAGCCAATGTCAAACTGATAACAGAGACCCAACATCAAGAAAAAAAATTCTCCCAGTGGGATAAGAAAAAAATGACTTGTCAAGTTTAGAATAATCTCTTGATACAAGAAACTCTGTGTCAACCCACTGGCAGATTTTTTTTTACTTGTAACAAGCAATACAGACCTCATTTTTGTCTTTAAATAACTTGAAATATTTTTCTGGACTGGTCTGGTGAATGTGGCTTAAATTTTGTCTAAAAATGCATTTATCTTTTTTTTTACTAAAAATAAGATAGTTTCAGTTTTCAGACTTCACAGCATTTCCCACGTTACACACTGCAAAAACTGAAATCTCAGCAAGTGTCTTATTTTTAGTTATAAATAAAGCATCGTTTCAAGCCAAACTGATGATCTGTTGCTGTGATGTACTCTTGTAGGCGCTCCTAAAGAATGAGTTCTAACACTTCAGACAATATACGAGCTACAGCAATAGGCCTATAGTTCTCTCTGCTAGAGATTTTACCAGTTTTATCTTTGACCACTGGCACTAATAACACAGATAACATGGAATCAGGTAGCACGCCATGCATTAAGAATGCAGAAAAATAAATAGCAAGTAGCACTGCAGTTCTATGGCAGGCATATTTCAGATGCTTTGCTGTTAAGGCCCATTTATGCTTTCCTGCATTCATTTCATCCATATTTCTGCACATTTCCATAAAGCTTACGGCTACGGACCAAATGGAGCAGTACCACTGTAAACTGTGGGGCAGTGTTGCTGTTACCACACGATATGTAGCTCTAGTAAGAGACGAAGAAGAAATAACAATGGCAGAACTTTTTAATGAAAAATAAAGCTAGTAGGTGAGGAACTTACTTCTCCGTGTTTGTCTTTTACGCAAGAGGTTCATAAACAATACCCCCTCCTCAGTCGCCATGTTGGTCACTCTGGGCTGCCCCCCCCCCCCCCCCCTGCAGTGAGCAGTGATGGTAACATCGTTTGAAACGGACCTATACATTTTTGTACATAAAGGGAGTATAAATGGACCTAGGTCAAGGTTGCATGCTTCGTTTGCTGCCTGAGTTTCTTGAAGCTCAACATTTTGTTTTTCTCTTTATAATTTTTTTTCGACCACAGGTCCATTTTGGTAACCACTTTATTGACTCCTGAATGACACACTGTAGTAGCTTTTACAGCTCTACCATCTGCACTGGCTCCAGATTAAGTGGTCAAATAATAAGCCAGGTCTCACACAGGTGTCTTTTATTACACTGTGCTGGCAACCACTTCTTTGTGTGTGTGTGTGTGTGTGTGTGTGTGTGTGTGTGTGTGTGTGTGTGTGTGTGTGTGTGTGTGTGTGTGTGTGTGTGTGTGTGTGTGTGTGTGTGTGTGACTGTTGATAGCAGCAATGAGGTGTGTAGACGTCTCTGTTTTGTCCAGTACTTTTCCACTCACCACCAGGCTGCACGTGAGTGTGTACAAGTGCTTGTGTGTCTGTGTGAAGAGAATGCAGCTGCACACACAGTACCTTATCAGTCAACCAGATGGAAAAGGCAAAAAAAAGGGAAATAATGAAAAGTAGAACAACTCTTTGATTAAGTCCTGAGGTCTTAGGGAGGAGCAGGATTTAGATGCAGGATTACACAGTCACACACTACTTAATTGGCACAAATTTGGCAGCATTTCATAGCAATAAGTCATGTGGATCTGTTAAGAGGGGATAGATATGCCAACAATGGCACCTCAAAGTTTGCTTGATAGGCTCCCACAAAATCTAAAGTAACAAAGTGGTGGTGTGTCTGAGCGAGGGCATGTGGCCCACTAAGTGCTTTTTCCTGATGTATTATAACAATTTCTGAGCTAAGGGCAACCCCTGAAATGTCTCAAGGCAGAGCTCAGGCTTATTACAAAGAAACACATACAGGTTCGATGGGAAACCAGAGACATGACGATGAGTCATGCGCTTGTAATCTTGTTACTTGGAGGATTTGCATATGGGCAGAGATTCGCTGAAAGATTTCTGAGAACTGACTTTTGGAGGTGACTGATGTTTGAACTGGAGGTGTGTATCAGAAGGTTTCACTGTGTATTCCTGTGACTGTTAATGAAACAGTCTGTGGGCACACACGAGAGATGCTAATTCACATGATTTTCTACTCCAAACTGTAGAAAACTGTTACTGTAATTCATATATACATGCATCTATACACACAGCCACATAAGTACTGTATGTACCCTGGCTTGTACATATTTAAGCCCATGATGACACACCTCCTCTTGTCCCAGCTGAGATGTTTGTTGATGATACACACTGGTCTGATAAGAGACAGGGCAAAAAACACCCAGGATTGTGTTTGTTCAACAGTCTCATTTCTCTTCCTGTGTCTGATGTGTTTGTGAAAAATGTTGAATGATGACTTGCCAATGAATAAGTGCAAAAAAAAAAAAAAAAAAAAAAAAAAAAAAAAGGAAGAAAAAGTTAATTATTTCTATACTTTTATGTTAAAAGGAACCCTAACTCAGAGGAATAATAGACCTTGTTTGATAAACATGTATTAGCTTTAAATCAATATCTTAAAAATGCTGCAGACTGTTTAGTTTTTATACATTTTAATAAATTAATTTTACTCGTAGGCCACCATTGTTGTTTTGCTGCAATGCATTCTGGGTTATGATGTCAAATGGTACTTGTCTCTCTGTTGCCGCTGTGGTTCTGTTGTCATCTAGCAGGTCTTTTGCACAATGTCTTTCGTTCAGCCTTTTCAATTTCAACTTTCAATTTCAACTGAGCGAACTGGACCTAATTTGGACAACTGTAATGAACAGAAGCAGCCAAACTGCTTAAATAATAAGTTTTATAAATATAAGTTTTTGGAGGAAAGGATGAGTAAAGTCACCCTGATTACCCTTTTTTTTATGTAAAATGAAAATATTGGCTTTTAGAACTTTAAACCTATTTTACAGGATTCCTTGACCCCCAAAATGTACACTTGACACCAAATTTGTCATCATAGAATAGAATAGAATAGAATAGAATAGAATAGAATAGAATAGAATAGAATAGAATAGAACATACTTTATTTATCTCCAATGGGAAATTCAGAGTCACAGTAGCAACACAAAAAAGTGTAAAGTGCTAAAATGCCACGATATACATAAATAGTATAACATTATAAATGTTAACTAGAAAAAAAAATGTCAATCAGAGATGACAGCCTGGCCATAAATTTCATGTCAGCCTCCACCTCCACAGGGACCAGAGGGTCAACAGGGTGGAGGACTGAGCTGGTCTTCTTCACCAGTCTGTTCAGTCTTGCTCTCCTGTATCCTGTTGCTCACAGCAGGTGAAATCCTGCAATGTGGCATTGGTATCTGGTGTTAGCTCCGTTAGCCATGTCTCTGTGAATAGCATGAGGCTACTCTGCCCTTTGGTATTCCTTCTAGTGCTGGGTTAACACAGCTAGCTTGTCCTCCTTTTTCCTCTGCCTATCAGTGTTGCATTGAGAGACTTTGCAAAGCCAGTTGATTTGAGTTCTTCTTTGAAAACCTGAAGTCAAGGTTTGCTGATACGACTACAACACCAGCCTTGTTGTCCTGCAACTAGTCTAGCTTTTCTATATCACAATCCCTAATCTGACAAAATATCTGGAATGCTGCCAGACCATAAAAGAATACTTGTTGTATTTGCATATGCCCTCTTTGTGACTTGTAAGCACTGTCATCTGATGAGGGCAGAATGTGGGTCAGTGGGGCTGTACTTGAGTCTAACAGCCCAGTATTTAACAATAATCTGAGAACACAGAATTTAACTGTCAGCTTTGAAATAAATCCAAGCCTGTTTAAGACAATTATACTCTCAGTCTGTGTCTTTGGGCTCACAGGGTGGTCTACATCCCTCTCTCTTCTTATGCTTTAGCCTTGTTTTCTTCATGAGGGCCTTACAGATCTGTTCACTGGCCTGACTACAACAAAAACATGGGTACAATGTGGGCTCTTTAGCCTTGACCTTCACTGTACTGTTATGTTTTATTGAAGTCAAGCTTGTAATCTTGTTGCTGTAAAGATGATGCTTCTCAAGGGTAATTTTTTGTGACAAAACAATATTTAAATTGCAAAAATATTGTCACATTCATTGTTATATCAGAAAAAAAAATGTGCACGACACCTATATGACCTGTTGCAGATCTGGGTATGAAGAAAGCCACGGATTTCCTGACCGAAGGAATATTTCTTGTAACGGGTATTATGGAATTTATTCTGAAAGAGATATATAAACCTAGAAAGTAAGTTTGTCAACATTTTTTCTTATTTATTTTAAGTATAATGTAAATTTTGTCTTCTGCGAAGACAGACTTGGGTACCACTCTTGTGATCTTCCATCCATTTCAGTTTTTTAGCTTCTCTGCTTTCCCAGGCCAAGGAGAATACACAGTTTAATGCCAGGAATCCACCAGATGTATCTCTGGTCTGGCTCCACTCCATTGCATGTTGACCGAGTAAGTCAGCTCACACCAGTTGCGTGTTCAGTCCAGTGTATGTATGTATGCATGTATGTATGTATGTATTTATGTATGTATGTATATATATATATATATATATATATATATATATATATATATATATATATATATATATAGATAGATAGATAGATAGATAGATAGATAGATAGATAGATATATAGATAGATATATATATAACTGGTTTGGATCTGCGTTGTGTTTTCCTTTTTATACTCTCATGAAGGACGACCGACACAGGACCTGGCTCTATCTTCGTTTATTCTGTTGAACACAAAAAAAATCGAGCCCCAGAGTTCCTATTAATTGTGCAGCCCGTCTCCGCTCCTGCACAGATGAAAAACACATTGCAGCTAGCTTAAACAGTGCGTATGAGGTAGCATGAAGCACGTGCACATAGCTAACCCAAGTAACAAAATTAAATAACATTTTTGACGCGGCATAAAACCTAAATAAAAATAAAATCTACTCAGTAAACATAAAACACATCATACAGGAAAAAGGCACACAGAAAATACATAAAAAGAAGTAAAAAGAAGCGATTGAATCAACCAACGAGCACCTACCTCTCCCCAGAGATGACATAGAAAAGGGGAGAGGGCAGGGGGCAACCCAAATATAAGGGAACACAAGACACCAACGAAGATGAAAATGAACAGAAGACGAGGCTGCACAAAAGAAAAAGAAATACTCAAAATGAAATTAACTAAAAGAGGCTCTATAACGGATGGACAGGTTTAATTTTTGTAATTATAATATGACATTACTAAATATTTTTAACCCCTTTATATATGTATATATATATATATATATATATATATATATATATATATATATATATATATATATATATATATATATATATATATATATCCTTCTAAGTCCTTTCCATACAACCATGATGACTCAAACACATGGTAATTTCCTGTTTTCCCATCCTTTTAAAACATGCTCTAGGGTAAATCAGCTGTGATGCCATTGGCGTGTGGATCAGTGACATTTAATGGGATATTCAAAACAGAATGAATTCAGATACACCTCAAATCCAACCTGTACTGTGGTGGATTCATTCTACTGCTATATGCAATGCATATATGAGGGCCATTTTTTTCACAGCTTTCGTGATAATGTGATGCCTGGATAGGATGACGAGTATTTGCAAAGTGCTTCTTAAAGTCTTATTCCATGACCTAGAAGGAACTTGGAACTTGAAGGAGTTCTGGCTTTCCTGGTGTGAAATGACTCCCAGATTTTCACCCCGACAGGCCTCAGTCCGGGCCTATAGAGCAGCTCCTTGAGTAAGATGGGCGTGAAAAGAAGGACTGGACTGGTAAGTTACGAAAATCTTAACGACCCTTTCATTTCCCAAAACGGAAACACTGAGGTACTGAAAACTGAAGCATGTGTGCACATTTTGTTAAAAGGCAGTCAGCACATTAAGCAAAACAAGCGCAACACGACAGTCCGCCATTGTTACTGTTTGCCGGTTCGCGCATGGCAATCAAAGTTACCACAATGAAAGTGTAATGCGTACTTGACGAAATGCAGTTCTTAGAACCTCTGCATAGGCTTCATTTCTTGCGTCTGGAGGCAGCCATTCAAATATGTCTCCCCATAGCATTCAGGTGCAAATATTAGGATTATAAAAGGTACGTTTCGATGTCGGTGACAGGGCCGGTTAGCTCAGTTGGTTAGAGCGTGGTGCTAATAACGCCAAGGTCGCGGGTTCGATCCCCGTACGGGCCACGAATATTTTTTTCCTTGTGTTTTCACCATAGATTGTATAAATAAAATAAGATTTACCTAAAGGTGAGTTGATCTTACTTTCTGCCATTGTGACGGATGTCATCGAGCAAATATACTCAAGCTATTAACATTAGGGTTTATCCATTTCCCGCCAAGGAATTATAGTAATCCAAAGAATTATAAAACGTTGAAATTCATTGGAGGACAGCGATTATACTCAGAAATTGCTGGCCATGACCACAAAATACGATATAGTTCGTAATCTGAGGATTGAGCCATTGCAACAGTGTAGGTTCCATGGTGTAATGGTTAGCACTCTGGACTCTGAATCCAGCGATCCGAGTTCAAATCTCGGTGGAACCTGTAATTTTCGCCCTCTGCTCTTCTCATACTCTCATTAAACTAACGCTAATGATCATCACATCTTGTACATATCCGACAAGTGGAAGACTGCACATCCTCAACCAACGAAAGACGCCATCTCACCTTCAAATTCTTAACCACAAAGCAACATATTATGCAAATTATATTTAAAGAAACATCAAAAAATGTCAGAAACATTCACTGTTTTTTTTAATATTCAGCAGGCCAAACCACAATTCATACAAAAAAATAATCACATTGGAAACTTATATAAAAAGATCAACTCTATACATGTTGGTGGCAGAGAGCTTCAGAGAGCTGATCATAACTTCAATGGCTCAAACTATTTAAGAAAAACATATTCTCTACATTTTGGAATATCAAAGTTTGCTTTAAATCAATCAAAATTATTCCTAACAATAAAGAAACCGTTGTCCCGGATTAAGAATCCAACCCCTTGAATGTGTTCAGTCTGTAGCATAAGAGACAACCCTCAGTAATAGCAGGACGTCTTCTAACCCATCCAGAGTTCTGCTGAGGAGAAACACTGCTCCGTCTCTGGTACTCTTATTGAAATGTTTAGAGAAGAAGTCAGATGGTGAGGTTGAGAAGACGTTCTTTTTCCTGTTTTGTCTTTGATGCTGCTGCCTCCTTGTGGTAGGGTCCAGATCCTGTATTTCCAAGAGCAAGAGAAGAGATGTCGTTTAAAACTCTCAGATCTTTGTGGTGTGGTTCATTAACATATTCTCTTCTTCATAAAAAGAGTGAACCTACTTTGTGTTTCAGGAAGTTATGGATTGAGTATGACCACTTCCTCTTCTTCACTGTCAGATATTTCAACCACATCTCCTTTAAAAAAATCATCTTTGCTCATTATCCAGATCAAAAACGTTTCAGAAGTTCTACCTATGATCAAACAACATTTATCCTCTTTAAATAACTCCCTTCCTCACCTCCTCTGCTCTCCAGCTTTTCACACTTATCCTCTTTCATCCGCGTCACTCTATCTTCCTGCTCTTCACCACTGTTATTTTCCTCCTCATCACCATCTTCATCATCATCCTGTAGTCCCCAGGTGTTCTGCAGTCCTTGCCCTACCTGAGCCACTCCGGGAACAGGGACCACTGGGGAGGGCACACTGTGTTTATCATGAAGGAATCATGAGACATACAGTGTGAATACCAACAGATTTTCTGAGTTAAGCAGGGCACACATAAGGACTTTCTAAATCTGAAGAGATGTTTTATCTGTTAGAGACCCCAAAGCAAAATCCCGAAACCAAAAAAAAGAAGAAGAAGAATAAGAAAGACTGTGGAAAAACCCCTGGAGACGGTGGGAATGCAGACTTTTCTCTCATAAATTCTGTGTCACGACAGCCGTGCTTGTTTTTATCTACGTCTGCTTCCTTGTTCCTCAGTCAGCTCGCCTCCTGATTGGCTACATTCCATTCTACGTCACAAATCACGAGTCATGACTCAAGAGTCGTCGGCTTTCCCCACACACATGAAGATTTTTGGTCATAAATATAAAATTTTGTTGGTTTACAAACGGGCAAATATATAAAAGTGAGACTATTTCAAGATCACTTAAAAACAGGGCCTATAAGACAGCGCCAGATGCCAGATCCCCTTTGATGCATAACAGCTCTAGGGGGGAAAGAAATAGTTACAGGAGGCTTTTCAAATTCTATTTGGAAATTAAAAAAATAGGACATGAAGTGCACACTTTCTGAGTGTTCTGCTAAGTTAAAAAAATCTAAACACTTTGGCCACATTAGTTTGACAAAGTTCAACTTATGCAAAGGAACATTTATAAAAAACTTCAGTTTTCTACAGCATCATGGTTAACATTTTTTAGTGTGTTAGAGGAAACTTCATGCTACTGCAGTAGAAGCTGAAGTCCATCAAAGGATACGACTGAGGCGGGGCTTCAGCATTCTGAACA
Source organism: Labroides dimidiatus (assembly GCA_030710495.1). Classification (NCBI taxonomy): domain Eukaryota; kingdom Metazoa; phylum Chordata; class Actinopteri; order Labriformes; family Labridae; genus Labroides; species Labroides dimidiatus. The sequence goes on from CM061145.1 coordinate 11,400,873, forward strand.
ATGTCATTGGCTCTCTCTGTCACGTCAGTCATCTCCACTGAAGTCTCTTCCGTTTTCAGCGCTGTGATTCTCTCCTGAGGCATCGACTCTGCAAAGCCACATCTCTCACCCGCTTTACTGGAAAGCATTAGTTTATCAAGTGAAATATCTTTCTTCCAAAGATGTCCTCTCTCATGACTCAGATTATTCAATTAAGTGACGTGCTGTTACTGCTTACCGTGCTTTTTTGTCGTTCTCCAGGGCTTTACTGATGAGTTCTGTGATTTCAGACACTTTGACACTTGCTATTTTGCTACATCTCATAACCTTCAATGACACACACACACACACACACACACACACACACACACACACACACACACACATAAACAGTCTTCAGGTGGGCATCATTAAAGCAGAAGAGGAAAGTTGTCACAGTTATACAGGATGCCGTCTGCTTTTAGGAAGCTTCACGGGACAAAGAGGTTTCTGTTGTATCTAACAATGTGGAGTTTCTGTGCAGCTGTGTAGCTCTGTCCAGCACCTCCTGCTTTTACCACTCAGCCTGTGGTAAAGCTGAAACCAATTCACAGAGACTCAAAGGTTGCTTGTTCTCTTAAACTGAGAAGTATTTTTAATGGAACTAGCGCTCTAAAGGTTAATAATAATAATCATGAATCCCCATTTTCTTACAACCACAATTCCAATGAAGTTTCGAGACATTTAACTTTATTTCTTTTACAAATATTCACTCATTTTGAATTTGATGTTTGCAACATGTTCCTAAAAAGTTGGGACAGGGTCAACAAAAGACTGTGAAAGTCGAGGAATGCTCCAAAAACACCTGTTCGGAACATTCCACAGGTGAACAGGTTCATTGGAAACAGGTGAGTGTCATGACTGGGTATAAAAGGAGCATCCCCAAAAGGCTCTGTCGTTCACAAACAAGAATGGGGAGAGGTTCACCACTTTGTGAACAACTGTGTGAGCAAATAGTCCAACAGTTTAAGAACAATGTTTCTGAACGTACAATTTCAAAGAATTGATGGATTTCGTCATCTACAGTTCATAATATCATCAAAAGATTCAGAGAATCTGGAGAAATCTCTGCATGTAAGCAGCAAGGCTGAAAACCAACACTGAATGCCCGTGACCTTTGACCACAACTCCCTTGGAATTGGGGTTGTAAATCTACGGTAATGCATGAAGGAGACAAGCAGTAAAGAAGTGGTGAAGCCACCATCTTTCTATGTACCCAGTAGGGCTGGACAAGATATCGATTAAATTGTTTAATTCAAATGCAAAAAGCTTCTTAGGCGACACAAACAAAGGTTTCAAAAGTGTGTGTTAAAAAGTTCACCTTACAGGTGAGTACAAATGGTGTGGATAACTGCTCTTAAGGCTTCAAAACTTCACCTGCTCCTTTAGCAGCATGATGCCTCCGCTGGACTGGATGGAGCAGATCTCTCTGTGTTTGTTCATGGCGATCATCAGCAGGCCGTCCATCACCCGCTCCTCCCGCTCACAGGGGTCCACAAGCAGATATGTTCTGAAGGGGAAAGAAAAAAAGGCATAAAGAGAAAACAAATGTATTGAAATTGAGAGATAACCTTCACCCTATTAGACAATTTCTGATACCCTTTCAGAAACCTAGACTTCCGCTCTGACCTGTATGGAACAGAACTTTTACATCAGGTCTGGGATCCTTACCTTCAGAAACAATGACAATGGGTCTAAGTAGCCCCTCTTGATGCCCTTTGTCTGCAGTGACAGCAAAACTTCCTCATGTTGTGTTTAAATTTGTCTATTCTAATCTCTGTATCAAACCTTGGACATATCACACCACAAAACAGTTGTGAGGTAAGAGTGTCTTTTGAAATGTCTTTGGCAGCTGATTGTCTCCAGTCTTAAGATGAACAAATACAAATGTGCAAACCGCTGTTTCTTGTACATTTGCAGCTGCAGTTATACTCTTCCCTTATTTTTCCGAGGTGTTCATGTTTCACCTCTTTCTTTTAGATAAGGCCTTTAGGTTCTCTGCACCTTCTGCGTGGAATAATCTGCAGACTGAATTTAAGATGCAAAACTTGGTGTCTCTGAATCTCTTTTAAATCAGCAGTAAAAAACCCTGAAATACAGACTTTCTGAATGTCACTGTTTTAATTAATTGTGGACCTACATTACCTTATTTACTTATTTGTACCGTTCTGTCTATGTGACTGTTTGTGAAACTGTGTATTGCTGCCATTCTTGGTCAGGTCTCCCTTGAAAAAGAGATCTGCTGATCTCAAAGGGACTAACCTGGTTAAATAAAGGTTAAATTTAAAAAAAGTTCTTTCATGACAATAAAATTTGCAAATATTTTTGTTTTGCACTTTTTGTTCTCTCACATTTCAAACACTGAACAAGCCTTTGATTTTAAACCATTACTCTTAAACATCTCTTAAATTTGTATAACCTGTATTTGTAAAGAAAGTGACAAACTGTATTGTTTAAGTGCAGGCCAAGATTACGTCCACAGTTTAGGTTTTAAGGCTCGCCCTTTTTGCACAAAGTTTCTCTGAACCTTTTAGTTACATTTTGTACTGTTGATGATGTCAACCTTAAATTCTTCAAAAAGTTTGCTTCATTCTGAAATTGTGGTATTATTTCCTCGCCCAATCCTTTAGAGAGAGGAGAACCTCTTCTGATAATTTTCCTGAGATACTCAGCATCCCTTGAGTGCCCTTTCTATACTCAGTCATATTTCCAACCTGTTTCAAATTAACCTCATGAGTTGCAAGATCTTCCTCCAGCTGTTTTTGGCATCATAAAACACTTTCAGTATTTTTCTCCCCCATGCAAACTATTTCAAACATATTGCTGAAAAATACAACCCTAAGTGGAAAAGTGTGCTGTGGTCTGACGAGTCCACATTTCAAATTGTTTTTGGAAATAATGAATGTGGTGTCCTCCAAGCTAAAGAGGAAAAGGACAATCTGGATTGTTATCAGGTCAAAGTCTCAAAGCCAGTATCTGTGATGGTATGGGGGTGTGTTAGTGCCCATGGCATGGCTAACTTGACCATCTGTGAAGGCTCCATTAGGTGGGTCCGAAATTATAGCCTCGTTACATCGCAGCGCCATCATTAGCATAACCCCCCCACACCGCTGAAGGCTATTACATTACTAGTCAGTAATCCATGTTGCTAAATGTGATAAATGGAGAAATAAACAAGCATTCTGATGGAGACTGAGGAACGAGGCTGAGCTCTATCAGTGTCTGACTCAAGAGTCAGTTTCTGGCTCTGATGGATCAAACAGGTAGGGCTGGCTCCGTCCCATGATACTGCTAGCGCTAGCTTCCATTGTTACTGTAAGTAACGTCCTTGTACAGTACACGGAAGTGGCCCCCCTTCCGTATGTGGGCGTGGCTCCAGCACCTCTAACTGACACACCCCCAGTGATCCAAAGCAGAGAGAAGTAATTATTTTTCCATGATTTTGAGAACTAATTTTATATACTTAGCTATTATTTTAATCTTTTAAATTTGGCTCAGTGGTCAATGACACGTTTGATTATTGCTTTACACAGACTTTAAACAGGATTTTACAAATCATTGTATTCTGTTTTTATTTACGTTTTACACAGCGTCCCAACTTCCTTGGAATTGAGGTTGTAAACTAGAGTTTAGCAGCAACAGCCATGTATTCATCTACACAGCTATCAAACACAAAAGATTTGGATTTGAAGTAAAGCTTTGTTGTCTAACCCTTGTTGGAAGAAGGCAAAGCTGACACTGATCGGCATGTGGTAGATACTCAGAGGAATAGGGTCCCTCTCCTCAGGGCTGTACTGCAGGGGCAAAGAAGAAAAACGGACAGCCATGAACAGATGTGACAACTGGGGACATAAAATAAAGAAAAGTTCTTCCAATAAATGTTCCTTCAGTTTCCCTGATTAATGTATGTATGATGGAGCAGTTAGTGTTTGAGGTGTTGGTCATCTCCTGGTAGATTCAGTGTAGCTGGTTTACCACTGTGACTTCATCTCCCTGGATTCCCACATCAGGGCGTCTGAAGTGACACAAGGCAGTGATGGCAGCAATGCTGGCAGCATCCATCAGGTTCCCTTCATGATTCAACATGTGAACATCCACTCTGATCTGCCACACCTGAGAAAGACACACACCATCATTTCTGTGTGTGTGTGTGTGTGTGTGTGTGTGTGTGTGTGTGTGTGTGTGTGTGTGTGTGTGTGTGTGTGTGTGTGTGTGTGTGCTACCTTTTCTCCAGACACCACGCACAGGGACTCTGTGTCTATGCACTTTGAGTTCCTCAAGCATCTCTCCAGCTGTCGGTTTAGCTTCACTGACAGCTCAGACTGCCTGGAGAAAGTGGAAATCCACGGTTGAGTGTAACTTTCTGCACACAGGGTTTGAATAAATGCAGCATGTTCAGGACACACTCTTCTTCATCATAATGCAATAAACAATGCAGACTGATAGTTTTAAAGGGTGGATTATAGCCTGTTCAGAGTGGACGTAGTCATAAAGATGAGCACACATTTTGGCAACAGAAGTGGCGTTTAGCTCCATTTGTTCTTTAAACACTGGATTCAAACTGTTAGCAGCATGAAAATGAAATGTCCGGTTGTTCTGTGGTCAGTTGTCAGAAACAATACTAAAACATGGAGTCAACTTCTATGGAGTTCTGACTGTTACAGAGCAACCGGTGTTTCGGAATAAAGTGTGACCGTGCTAACTGGTGACTCTCAGCTAAATGTGTCAGTGATGGTCTGCTTAGAGTCTCCAGTTAACAGGGTCACACTTTAAATGTGTCTTCTTTATCCAACCTCAGTTAAGCAGGTTTGAGCAGCAATAATCAATATTAACTGCTGATATTCTAAATCCAGTTTTTACTTTGAGTGTTTGATAAAAAAGTTGGTTTGGAGCCGAGGTTCTGACCAAATATGGACTCACTATGGAGAGGAAATAATAAGTGAAGCTATAAATGATGATGAACAGAAACAGATTTGAAGTTCAACGTTAAACTACGGTATATTATCAAACTATGAAGCAGTCTGATTAGTAATCTGAAAATATCAAAGCATTAATATTCTGATAGATTTGGAGCAGTTCTCTGTCTGGACCTGGTTTTCTGGATCCTTTATTCTGACCCAGGTCTCAGACTCAGCTCTCTATGAGCTCTTTTTGGTTTGGGAGGGTTTCTGCTTTATTGTCACAAGTTCATGTCTTTATATTTCACAGTCTGGTCAGTGTTAATGGATAATACAGTCATAAGCATGGAGTGACTGTGTGTTTAAACTCCTCTCTGGGTACACGCTGGATTTATACACCATAAACATCTGTTCACTGACTGTCTGCCCACTTGTTGATGTTTTTGTGTTTTTTTTTTTGATGGTTAACACCCTCACTTCCCTTGACCAGCTATTGTACTCCACAGCACTTCTGTTGCCAAAACGCGTGCACAGCCGTAACTGTTTACAAACATCGTACGGGTCTATAATATCATGCTGTGTTGAAGAGCATAGTTAGGTATGTGGTGGTAATGTCAGCCTGGTCATGCAGCCTCTCTGCACAGTTAAAATCTAAGCTTGCTTGTTTAGAGGCTTATAGGAGAGACTGAAAACCTCTCCCTCCTGTTGATGTGTGAGCAGTCTGTGCTTAGTAGGTGCAGACAGCATTGTCCAACCCTTTGCATGTCAATAAATGTGCAATGTGCAACACATGTATCTTGTTTGTGGTTTCCTTTGTCATGTGTTTCTCTGTTTGCACGAGGATTGTTGTTGCTGTTATTTCCGTGCTTTTTATTATTGGTAAATCTGTGGAAGCAGTTCAGTCCTAGATAAATTTACCCAATGGTACAATGATGTTTACTCTGTAAAATAAGACAGATGAAGTTCTTGTTCTCACCTTCCCTGTTCAAAGGCTGGTGAGGCCATAGGTGACAGCTCAATGTTGAAGAACATGATCCCCTCATTTGGTCGACTGTCTTTAGGAGCAACCAGCTCACACGACACCTGCGCCATGACCCTGCAGAGTGCATATACATATAAATATTTTGTGATCAGATAAACCGGATCAGTTCATTTCTAATAAATACATGTTTTCTTTTCATTTTGGTGCGTTGGTAATTCTGCATACTATCTGCGCTTTGTTTCAGAGACTCTTAACCCTCACAGGTTTTAAACCTCATGGACAAAAGGAAAACAATTGCTCATTTGATATCACCTCATTTTAAATCTTTCTCAGTCTCTATATTTCTCTATCCCTTTCTCTAACCCCAACACAGTCAAGGTGGACAGTGTCAAACATGAATCTTGTTCTGCTCGAGGATTTGTCTGTTAAAGAAAGTTAGTTCTTGCCACTGTTACTTGCTCAATGCTGCAAAGGTCTCTACTCATGATGGGTTAAGATGAAATCAAACTTCATATCTTGTCTTGATGATGAGCCACGCTAAAAATGTGTTGTTTCTGGAAAGTGTCTTGAGACAACATTTGTTGTGATTTGGTGTACGCTCAGAACTTCACAAGCAAGGATGGGGCGAGGTTCACCACTTTGTGAAAAACCACGCAAGCAAATAGTCCAACAGTTTAAGAACAATGTTGCTCAACGTACAATTGTGAAGAATTTATGGATTTCATCATCTACAGTCCATAATATCATCAAAAGATTCAGAGAATATGGAGAAATCTCTACACATAAGCAGCAAAGCTGAAAACCAACACTGAATTACTATGACCTTTGACCCTTCAGGCAGCACTGCATTAAAAACCAACATCATTGTGTAAAGGATATTACCACGTGGGCTCAGGGACACTTCAGAAAACCATTGTCAGTTAACACAGTTCATCACTTCATCTACAAGTGCAAGTTCAAACTCTACCATGCAAAGACAAAGACATATATCAACAACACCCCAGAAATGGGAAAAGGACAATCTAGATTGTTATCAGGTCAAAGTCTCAAAGCCAGCATCTGTGATGGTATGGGGGTGTGTTAGTGCCCATGGCATGGCTAACTTGACCATCTGTGAAGGCTCCATTAATGCTGAAAGGTACATACAGGTTTTGGAGCAACATATGCTGCCATCCAAGCCATGTCTTTTTCAGGGACGTCCCTGCTTATTTCAGCAAGACAATGACAAGACACATTCTGCACGTGTTACAACAGCGTGGCTTCATAGTAAAAGAGTGCGGGTACTAGACTGGTCTGCCTGCAGTCCAGACCTGTCTCCCACTGAAGACAAGTGGAGCATTATGAAGCGCAAAATACAACAACAGAGACCCCGGACTGTTGAGCAACTGAAGTTGTTCATTAAGTAAGAATGGTAAAGAATTCCACCTCCAAAGCTTCAACAATTAGTGTCCTCAGTTCACAAACACTAATTGAGTGTTGTTAATATTGCAAAACAAACAAAAAAAAAAACAACAACAACAAAGTTGTTGTTGTTCAGTTTGAAGAATAATTACCTTGTCTTTGTCGTTTAAAATATAAGAAAGATTTTCAAATCATTGTATTTTGTTTATATTTCCGTTGTACACAACGTCCCAACTTCATTGGAACTGGAGTTGTATGAGGGTTAACAGATAAGAATGTAAACACCTGACAGATCTGAAAAATCACTCACTTGGTTTTTCCCAGATCTACGAAACAGCATCCATAGTCAGTACCAAATCTGATCTTCATCTTTCTGTAGTCATAAGTCTGTCGTCCATCCAGGCGCTGCAAAAAAAGAGGGGAAAAAATAAAAAAGTTAAAAGAAGACCCATTAAAATTTTCTATATTGGGATTTTTTGGGAATATAAAACTTTCAGTCTAAACAATGTTACGTGAATCTCTGAGCTATCAACAGATTATGTTCCATCATTGTGAAGCTGTAGCTGTTTAAATAACAAAACTATGTTTCGTTGAACATTTCATCTGCAGAGCTAAGGTGGAAACAGTGTTTAAAATACTGCTCACCTTTTTCTCTTCGATGGCTTTAAGCAGAAAATCCCGCTCACAGTTAGACAGCGGCGTGTCCTTCATTCTGCGGGTGATTGAGAGGCTTTTATTTTATTTCAATACTGGTATTAGACTGGGTTTCAAGAGTTCCAGCAAGGCATGCGGCACCACACCACCATCAATACACACTTTACCCCGGAAGTACATGCATTGCACACAGTTAAAAGACTAATAAATTTTGTTTTTTTATTACGAATCCGAGACCATTTATTGAATAATAACCATAATTAAAGTACCGGAATTATTTCTCATTTACATTATCGCCAGATCTAATGTGCTGCAACTTATTCTTTATTGTAATAATATGGCTAGGCTTTTACTTTGAAATTCTGAAAACCGGTACGCTTTTGATGCGTTTAATGTCTTATTAGAAACTCGTTAATTTGGATTCTCAACGTTCATAATAAATTCTGCTATGAATTTCTGGTGCTGTGGCGTATGAAAGCACATAATAGTTAAATGAATAGATAGATTAATCATTTAAGCTTTTCTAGTTTCCCAAAGGCTGACTTTTAAAAGTCTCGTCTACTTCAATTTGTTTCAACCATCGGAGGTACATGAATGCCTCATTCACGCTCTGTAGTCATGTAAATTGCGCATGCTTATTAGCACGGGCTGGCCAGCGTTGATGGACCGCGCAGAACCGTTATCTTTAACGCTCCGGCGTCTTCAGCAGATCGTCGAGTATTTATAACCGTGACTGTGTAGCTTAATTTGTGCACTTGGTGGGCCACACTCACCAGATAGTCGTTCCTTGTTTTTGCTGATTTTAAAGGGCATTTCTGTGTTTTCCTGCAATTACAAAGCACAAGGTTTGTATGCCTGCGCTCATTCATTCTATTCATCCCTGCCTTTGCGACATCATTGCTAATTTTGCATGCTAACAGCTATTATCCTCTTGTGTCTGTGGTTTTTCCAAACATTTTTTTGGATACTATATGCTGTAAATGAAACTCCGAATATTTTAGATTAAGTGTTAGAGCCTGTTTGGCCCGAATGCTCCATGTTAGAAACCATTAATGTACGAGTCCATCCTTTGTTATGCTAACGTTTTCCTTTAATGAATGGCGCGCTGTACAGCTAGCCGGTGTTGCGGTTTAGCTGGTGACCCTGTGTAATAGCGACTTTTAGTCAAATGCGTCATTGGTTGTAGTTCTGACAACGGCCGTTGATAGCCGAAGAGAAATGTCGTAAATGCCTCATAGTTGGGTTTTTGAATGAAATGCCAGCGTATATCATTCAAATATGCATCAAATGGAAACGTAACAAAGAGGCCTTCTGAAGGACATAGTAAACAGCTGCTGTATTTACGAATACCACAGACGCTCAAAGTACCCTGTTGAAGTGGTCACAATTTCAAGCGAAACACCGGCTAGTAGGCTAGCGGAGCAGGTGCTTGTGGCCAGAGTCATGCATTTAAAATAGTTTGGGTTTCTCGGTGTTCAGTGGCAGCCATGTTAACTCTATGAAATGGCTTGCGAAATTGTGTCAACGTATTTTTATTTCACTTGGGCAGAAAGGGGGGAACTCTAAATTGAGCCGGTCAGGTTGTGTGCGTTGTTTTAAGTCATCCGGAGGCTGAAGAGGGACGTTTTCATCTTACTACAGAAGCAGTGTTTGGAATCTGCAATGAAGCTGAAATCAACAATAAAATGCATTTTGATTGTTCTCAGTCAGCTTCCAATGTTTTGTGTGTGTAGTGCTGAAATTTAGTACTGCACAGATATTTGACTAAGTGGTCCAGCAGTATTTTCAGATGTTGCTGTTTACAGTGGGACCAATTTTCAGCCCAGTCTGTGCTGGTTTTGGGAAGTTTCGATTAATCTGTCATTAAGTCTAAGAAAAAATTATCATAGCAACTGCTACAAGTTTCTGGTTTAAATAATACACAGGCCTGTATATATGTAGCTGTCTGTTAACTGTTCATTTACCAAACTTGAAGGTAGGATGGCTTCAGAAAGAGCTCCTCTTTTGTCACCTCCTGTATCTAACCAGTCTTTTGATCCCTCTGTGCAGCAGCGATGTGGGAGGTTAAGTGAATTTGAAATAAGGGAAAGAATGATCCTTTCCAAATGTTGCTACTCACAACTAAAGTGAGCAGGTGTGACTGGATCAATAGAACGTCGTCAAAGAGGCTTTTTAGTGTAATCCATCTCTGGGTCGTGCCATTGTTCAGCAGAGACTCTTCATGGTTTCAAAAGCAGCTGAGAGCTCACCAAAGGATTGAATTGTAAAGTGATGTTGCCATAAATTACTGCTGGAAGGGGTTTCTCCAAAAAAAAAAAAAAAAAAAGGAAATATGCTGCAGATACCACAACTTGATGCATGTTACCAATTTATAGACACAGATTCTTCTGAAATCTGCATAGAGGGAGTCTGTCTTTCTTGTGTAATTAGTTTGCAAAGGAGGGGCAGACTAAGGGAGATGTGTGAAAACTGATAAGATTGTTATACGAGAACACATTAGGAAGCACTGTGCACTAACGTGACCTCAATCCTTCTGGATATTCCTCTCTCATGCTCTCATTCCTCCATCTTTTTATACACTTGTGTTTTCTATTTATATCACTGACCCCACACAAACATCCAGCTGCTCTCCAAAAATAACATTTACCTCATGCCCACCTGCCTCTTTCATCCCACACTAAACCCTCTGCTGCCCTTATTTAACACTCCTTTGTCCCTTCTGCCGTCACCTCTCCCTCTCTCTCTCTCTTTTTTCACAGATGAAGTTGGACCGGGGCTGGATGGGGCTGCTGCTCCTCTTCTCCCTGGCTCTGGCAGCTGTGGCTGCTCAGGAGAGTCAGACGGGGACCGATTTTTCTGTGGATGATGAAGATATGGGCCTGGACGAGGAAGAATTGGAGGCTCTGATGGGGGGAGAGGAACAAGAGGAGGAGGAGGAGGAAGAGGAGGACGATGCTACAGTGATGGATGACGACAACTTTGACGAGGCAGACAGCAAGGACACGATGAAAGAGAAGGATGGAACAGATGGAAATGTCTCCTTCCAGGTCAGAGTCAGAGGTCAAAGAGGCTGCACATTATCTATTATTCAGAATATTTATGGGGGAAGGCTACTGTGAAAAATACAACGTTTTGATTACCCAGCTTAAAATTATAATTGGGACAAAAAATAAACTCTAGGCTGTTGTTTTTCTCATGGTGCTATCTGAGCAAAGCAGTGCAGGATATTCTGGTCTGAGGTTTTCCCATATTTGCAGCTACTGAACCGCGACCAGCCCTGCATGTTGTTCCTCATAGCTGGTAAACATTTTCTATACTCCTTCTGTAAAGAAATGGTAGCACGTGGAGCAGATTTAAAACCTTTTCTTGTTCACAGCTTGTTGAGTGGTGTTAGTGAAACTGTTTGGGCAGATTCATGCGTGTTTGATGTAGTTGTTACAAATGTGTGTTTGTAAAAGCATGTATTCACATAATGATCGTGACACAGATCACTGACAGAGTGTCTGTGGCTTTGTGACATCTAATGGGGGAAACAAACAAACATCTAGAAAAACATCTGTTTTATTTGTTTTGTTTTATTTTGTTTTGTAAGGTAACATACAAGACCCCGGTTCCAACTGGAGAAGTGTATTTGGCAGAGACATTTGACGATGGATCATTGGATGGGTAAAGACTAACTACAAACACCATAACACAGCATTAATGTTTAATGCCTGCTGGGATACATGAGCCTTTGGTGGAACTGAGTGAGCAGGAAACTTGTTGATCCTGATCTCCACAGATGGCAGCTCTCTAAGACCGTGAAGGGGGATGCAGATGATGATATTGCCAAATATGATGGTATGTTCTTTCTTTATTTTTTTTACTTTGTTGATCATCAATCAAGCATTCTTAAAACATCTTTCATACAAATCAAAAGTAAAAGAGAGGGAATAACAAATATGGTACATATTTAATTGCAAAATGATTAACATTGTAAAGAGGTAGTTAAATTAATAGAAGCTAAAGGAAGAGAATAATTTAAAAAATTATTTAAAAAAAAAGGGGGGGGGGGTGAAATAAAAATATTAGGGCTGGGACAATATGCTTTTGTCCTGATTTTTGGGGTGCCAATTCAAATTAAATTGCAATTCTTTGATATTTTGGATTTTTGTGATTTTTAGTTCTTTTTTTTAACACCAGACCACCTAAAAAAAACTATATCAGGAGCCATTTTTTCCCAAAAAATACAATGTGAGTCAGCCTTTAAGATTTATTTAAGGGCTCTGACAGCGCATTACTAGATAGGTGAAGATAAACTATTTGCCCTCTGCTGAAAAAAAAAAAGCAGTAACTTTTTTTCCAACCTGCCTGATAAACAAAGACTAAAATGAAGGATTTAAATTTAGGGTTGGGGGGGGGGGGGGTAATTAAACCAAAAACAAGTGACGCTGTAATAGTGCATGGTTTGTTCTGTCGAAAACTGTCAAATAAAAATCATCTCATGACCGCTTTCAGTGGTCATCATTCCTGTGAATGAATCAAAGAACCCGGGTTGTTAAATGTTTTTTACTCTTCTTTCCTCTGAAGGGAAGTGGGCCGTGGAACAGCTGAAGGAAAACAAAGTGCCAGGAGACTTAGGCCTTGTTCTGAAGTCCCGAGCCAAACACCACGCCATTTCTACCCTGCTGAACAAACCCTTCGTCTTTGAGGACGATCCTTTGGTCGTACAGTAAGTAAAGACTGGAACACACACAAACAAACACAAGTAGGGTCTTTTTTAGGGATGCACCGAAATTTTGGCCACTGAAAATTCTCGGCTAAAAATGGCCCAAAAGTGCATTTACACTTTTATCACTGAAACAGCTTGTTGGGATGACGCAAGCAAAACCGTGGCGGGCACACTCTTGTCTGGATAAGGGCTGACGTATTTCAAAATATCTAAAAAGATGCAGAGAGTGATTTGTAAAGTGTGTGATGCTCGCATGAGAAATGATCCAGGCTGCAAGGACTGTGGAGAACCTGCTTGGAGAGGGAGACTCGCAGAGTGCAGGAGAGGGAGAGCAGAGCACAGAAAAAAGGACTCAGGGCTCTGAACCAGATCAGGATCATACCTCAAGATCTGGTCTATACCCTGTTCTTTTATTAAATAGACCAAATAGTCTTATGTTATTTATCTAATTTACATGACAGGATGGTTAAGCATTCACAACTCTCCTCTGCTCTCTGGATCACGTACGGCAGAGTTCCACCCCAATGTGAACAGACAAGTACACTACGTTTAGCAGACAGAGAGCCCAGAAAAATGTCACAACCATCACATGAGGCACAGAAAAAAATCTGCCTTTTTTAAAATGCTCCCAGGTCATCTCTGTGAAGACGGCATTATTCTCTAAAGCCTTTATATTGTTTTATGCTGTGGTACAAATAATTGGAATAACGGTTTCTTTCAGTTTTCAGCCTCAGTTTCTTCATTTTCGGACAAGAATTTTCATTTCAGTGCATCCCTTGTCTTTTTTTTCTTGTTTAATATGAAGGGATACGACGTATCACATTTAGATTTAGGAAAACAAAACACGTTCATGAAATCAACAGGAGGCGACCGCTGCACAGATGAGATGATGTTGATATTTTCTGAGGACAGAGTTACTCATATCCATCTGCGGATCTCAAACAAGCTGCAGTCTGGCTCCATCAGCAGTATTACCTCAACATGATCAAATTTTGTTGACATTGCATTTTGATTATTAAAGGAGGCCTACATGATTAAAAATCCCTCTTATTCATGTCTGTTTTGAAGATAAGATCTTATGGATCTTTTGTGATGCAGTGTCAGGACTGCAGAGACATCTCTAAACTGACGGGTGATGTGAAAGTAAATGGTTGACATAATGAAACAATTATGACATGGTTTAAGTCAAGTTTGTGTTCATGTTTGTAATGACTTCCTGAAATAACTTGAATTCATTTGACATCGCCTCCTGTAAATTAACATCTTAATGTTGCCTGTTTTTTTGTGTAAACTGAGCACAGGTCACCTGTTGTTGCTCTGGTTACAGGTATGAGGTGAATTTCCAGGAGGGAATTGACTGTGGCGGAGCCTACATCAAACTCCTTTCAGACACTGATGACCTCAGTCTGGTTAGTTTTTCTTCACCTGACACCCTTTATGATGTTTGTACAGACATGCACAGTAGAAAGTTATTTCTGTCCTACAAAAGGAGACTTTTTCACTTTACTTGCAGTCATACAAGCTGGATTTTTTGTTTCCTCTGCACTAAAGGAGCAATTCCAGGACCGCACACCATATACCATCATGTTTGGACCAGACAAGTGCGGCGAGGATTACAAGCTGCACTTCATCTTCCGCCATCAGAATCCTCTGAACAAAGACCTGGAGGAGAAACACGCAAAGAGGGCTGACGTAGACCTCAAGAAGTTCTACACAGACAGAAAGACCCACCTCTACACTTTAGGTACACTGTCTGTTTAGAAAGTTAGGTTTAAATGTTTGATCAACTTTTTTTTTTAATGATTTGGGTTTATCGTGTCACTTGGTCTCTCTGAATAAGGAGGAGTGATGTTCACTGAACAGAAAAAGGAAAAATCCAGGTCACAGCTGACTGTTAACTTTAAAGAGCTGAAGCAGGCTCCCTTTTGTTTCAGTAGTATTCATCTTTTCCTTTTGTAATTGAATCACTTTCAGACATCCATAAAGCTGAAATGGTACCAAACCCTCCTCACATGTACATCTGACAGGTTGCTTTGTTTGTTTGTTGTCAGTTCTGAACCCAGACAACAGCTATGAGATGTTCATTGACCAGTCCAGCGTGAGCCGCGGCAGTCTGCTGCATGACGTGGTGCCTCCAGTCAACCCACCCAAAGAAATAGATGATCCCAGTGACTCCAAGCCAGAGGACTGGGACGAGAGGGCCAAGATCCCCGACCCTGAGGCGGTCAAGCCAGATGACTGGTGACTACATCCTTCATATGTGCAGATTTGGTTGCAGATTGGACTCGTTTAAATGTTAGGGCCTCTGTGACCTCACCAGCAATGATCAAGAACAGACATGGACGTGTTTGTGTGTTTGTTCCTCAGGGATGAAGAAGCTCCAGCAAAGATTGATGACCCTGACGCGCTGAAGCCAGAGGGCTGGCTGGATGACGAACCAGAGTTTGTTTCTGACCCTAATGCTGAGAAACCAGAGGACTGGTAAATGAACACATTCAGCTCCTGAACAAACACACAGCCAGACTCTGAAATATTTTACAGGGTAAATGAAAGAAAAGTCCAGCAGGGTTCACAGCTTTCCTCTGTGTTCAGGGACGAGGAGATGGATGGTGAGTGGGAAGCCCCACAGATTCCTAACCCAGCCTGTGAAACGGCTCCTGGCTGTGGAGAGTGGAAGCGTCCTCGGATCAACAACCCTCTGTACAAGGGGAAGTGGAAAGCCCCTCTGGTGGACAATCCCAACTATCAGGTAACCGTTACTATGACGACACCAGGTGCTGTCAAAGAAAATATTGAACAATGAACTGCTATATGTATTTGACTCCACTTCTGTTCACTGTTTCAGTTAGTTCTTAATCTCAGGGGTGCAAACTTGTCTCTATTCTGTGAAATTTGCTGTTTTGGATCCAAAATAGGTACTTTTTGTGATTCATATAAATCTGCAATAAAAATGTTTTTTTGGGGGGGAGGGGTGTTAAACTGCTTCACAAGCTCTGTCACGATTCTAATTCAGTGCGTCATCGCGCAAGCTTCCATTTTTTCATGATGCGCACCTCTCTGTTGGTAAAACACGCTGGTCATGCTGCTATTGCATGGCTGTTGCTATTAAAGCCATTCAGTTTTCAGTTTCCCTGAGGTAACAGCCTTGGATTGACGGCAAATGGGATGTCATCTTCACTGAAATGGCCCTGAGAGTGTTTAGAGTTTTAATTTCTGTGCTTCCTGAGGTGGTTGTCATATTTTCCTGACTCTGTCCGCTATACAGAATGTGCTCGTCTGTGTGTTTGTGTGCATTGGGGCAGCACTTTGCCATGCACAATACAGAGAGCAGAGGAGAATGAACGCACGACCATATAGAGACAGAAGTGACATCCTGTCATGAAAATAAGATAAAAAACAAGACTATGTAGTCTGTTCAACAAAAGAACAAGGTACAGACCTGATCTATAAGAGAGGGAACTATAAATGACCTCTGCTGTGATGTGGAGCTGTAAAGAAAATAAAACTAACCCAACTTCCTGAAATAATGTAGGGGAAACACTGCAATTTAATTACTTCCTCTGTTTAGTTTATATAAGGTTGGTAATATTGTGCATATAAGTCAAGAAAAGGCAGTTTGTGTAACATATTTAAAGCATGTAGCACATGTTGAAGAAAAAGAAATTTGAAGTGCTCTACGGAAAAAGAAAAAATAAAATACAATAAAGAACAGAGTTCAAAATTGATAGAAGAAAAATAAAAGGATTAAAATTTGTAATAGATTGTTTTTATTCTTTTACAGCCTCACATCTGAGTGAAACATTTTATCAGAAAGCCAAAAAAGTCCTCATGGATCATGTTTTAAGTGAATTGTGCAACAGAATTATATCACGATCTTTAGGGAATGACTAAGTGATGTTTTTTATAACTCCACGGTGATGTCATGTTTCTCCTAAAATAGCTCTTTGTTGTGATTATTCAAGCCCCACTTAAGGTATCCATAAAAAACTGGAGACGGCATCATCATGTATTTGGGCAAACCCCACCTCCAGTCAGAAGATTTACTGATTCATTTTTTTTAATTTTTGGGGAAATTACACAAAACCTGGGGGCAATTTATTTACCTTCAGTGGATTTTACTTTTTTTTTTTTTTAATTTAATTTTATTTTTTGTCTGAGGGCAGAATGCTGTCTGCAACTGATCCCTCATTCCCATTTTGTGAGGGTTTTACTGACGTGTCCTGAAGAGGAAAACAGAGATTGTTTTCAGGAACGATGACCCTGCTGTAAATGATTGGGACACAACCATCCTCCAGTCACTGTAAACGAACTTACTTATCCGGGTAACTCATTCTTTTCTGATATTTCAGTTGGCAGATGTGAACCATGTTCCAGATCCTCCTTGTTCTGCTGTAAACATGATACATTTTTCCTGCAGCTTGTTGTGAGATAGTGAGTCAGAGGTTTACAGGATGAAAACACAGACAGTAAAGAACAGTGGAGGATTCAGCAATGATATGTTTATTACTGTGTCACAATCACACCCCTGACCTTTTCTGTGTGTGTGCGCACCAGCTGAGACCACGTTGTGAATTCTTCCCTGTAATTCTTTCTGTCCAGGGAGTCTGGAAGCCCGGAAAGATCAATAACCCAGATTATTTTGAGGACCTGCAGCCGTTCAGGATGACACCGTTCAAGGCTTTGGGCCTGGAGCTGTGGTCTATGACCTCTGATATCTACTTTGACAACTTTATTATCACGTCTCACAAAGAGGTGGCTGATCGCTGGGCCTCTGACAGCTGGGGGCTGAAGAAACTGGTGGCTAGTGCTAACGAGGTCAGTGTGACGCAGCAGAAACGCCGTCGTCTCTTTTAGTGTACTGTTTACAATATGGGGACAGGATCACATGTTTGCTTTATTACTTGCATTTTTTTTATCCTCCAGCCGGGGATTTTTGCCCAGCTGATGTTAGCAGCAGAGGAGCGGCCGTGGCTCTGGGTGATCTACATCCTGACAGTCGGCCTGCCTGTAGGACTGGCTGTGCTCTTCTGCTGGCCGAAGGTAACATCCACCTAAAGCATCATTTATTCATCTGATGATCCCAGAGAAGCACACCAGCTAAAACATGATCCTTCTGTTTGTGTTTCAGAAACCAGAAGATGAATATGTGTACAAGAAGGTGGATCCAACCCGGGCTGGTGTAGAGGAAGAAGAAGAGGAGGATGAAGAACAAGAAGAAGTGGCCGCAAATGAGGAAGATAAAATAGCTGAGGCTACAGAGGGAGCAGAAGCTGCAGGTTAGACACACGGGACATCACACACACACACACACACACACACACACACACACACACACACACACACTGTTCTTTGTTGATGTATTTCCTCGCTGTGATCATATTCACATATTTTCTTTAAAAACAGCAGAAGAAGTGGAGGACGAAGAGGAGGATGAGGAAGAGGAGGACGATGCAGGAGACGACAGACCAGAGGTGGATGCTGAGGAAGAAGAGGTGGAGAACGGAGAAGAAGAAAGTAAAGCTCCTGAGAAGACATTAGAGGAAGAGGTTGGTGTCATCAGTCATGTTAACACGTGACTGTGAGCAGAGATCACGTCTCCACTTTCATATTACAGTTTCTCTCCTTTGGTTTGGTTTATTTCTTGAAACAGAAATGACATTCTGAAAACTCAAAGATCATTTGGAAAAACAGTCTTAGAGTTCATCTCAACACCTCAGCTCACCTACAAAAGCTCATATCTCTCCCAAAACAGTTCACTCATGCTTCAAAACCAAATTCCTTTCTCATATGAATAATCAGTGCCACCAAAAATGAATCGTCCCTTTGGCAGTGTGTTAATACTGTAAGTCAAAATGTTTAGATGTTTTGTTACTTGAAGTGGGAGAAAAAGAGTTTCACATAAGTATCAGGATTATTTTGTTTTACAATTTTAAAATCTTTTTTTGTCTCCAAGTTTTAAATTTCTTCATTTTAGACTTTGTTAATAAACTGGGTTGCATCGCTGCTTTTCTCCAGCAGAGGACGAAATGTTTTTCTTTGACTATCCAGTAACATGCCAGATCCCCTGAATATATCGTAAAAACTAACTCAAAAAATTGCAAAAATTGCCAATATCGAGGAATCGCAATTTAAATCATATCTGCACCCCAAAAGTCGTAAAAGAATCAAATCAGGAGAAAAGCGTTATGTTTCAGCCCTGTTTGTTTCTATGGCAGAGAACCAATGAAACGTCCCTCATGTCCATCTCTCAGTCTCAGTGACAGTTTTTACAGTACTATTTTTTTTTGTCTAGCTAATAGAAAACAAATGTGTATAAAACTGAATAAGCAAATAAGTAAGTAAATAAATGAATAAAAATAAATATATGATTTTACTGTAAGATTAGCCTTCAAGGTTTGATGTCCCACATTTCACTCATACTGCAGAGGAACCTGTGACCATTATTATTCACACATGTAAAGAAACTTCCAGACATCAGAGTAAAGAGAAAATGTATACAGAATCATAAACTGTATTATAAACATTCATTCTTCATTCATCTTCTGCTGCTTATCCTATCCCAGCTGGCTTAGGGTGAGAGGCGGGGTACACCCTGGACTGGTCTCCAGCCAATCACAGGGCTCACACACACAGAGACAGACAAACTTTCACACACACACTTACACCTATGGGCAATTTGAGGCAATCTGAGAATCAACCATCAGTTTAGATCAATGAGATCTTTTCACTTGGAAGCTTTGCTAAATGTAGGCTAACTGTACTTCATCATTTGCAACGATGTACTGAGACATTGAGACATGGACTAAGACATTTGCAATTTGATGAAATGAATGAGAAAGTAATTAATGTTTTGTACAATTTCCAAGTGGTATGGAGGTTTGTCCTTGTTAGTTTGAGAATTTAATTTCTGTGTTAAGAAATGAGCCAAATCAAAGGAGAAAGAATGTAATAGAGATTAAAGTTACTTCAAAAATGAGCACAAAAAAAGGTCGCACTGAAATCGAAAATCAGGTGGCTCCTCTTCTCCAGAGAATGATCCTTAGGTGTTAACAACCTCAAGGTTTTGTTTTTGCATTAAGGTCACTTGGAACCTGAAATGCACTTGTGCATTTGGCACAGGAATACTTCTACACAAGCACTAACTGGTTTAATTAAATCAAACAAAAACTCTGTTCAGATGCATCTTCAGTTATGCTTGTTCAGGTTTCAGTGAATTCACCTCTGGCTGTATTTCTTTAGTCTTGAAATGTGTCCATCTCATCCATGTGACAACCTGCTGTCTTTTTATCTTTTTTGTGATGGTTCCATCAATCAGCCAAAGGAGGGAGGAGACGTAGCAGAGGAGAGCCACAAACAATCGGTGAGGAAAAGGAGGGTACGGAAGGACTGAGCAGGTGAAGCTCCCTCGTCTACGGTCTTCTTGCTCCCCTGGTATGGAGGAGGCTGGAAGGAAGGGCCCTCTCTGCTGCTGCTCCCCCTGGTGTGTGAAGCGGCATGAATTTCCTCCAAAACCACCTGGTAGCCTGCAGTCTCCCCGGCTGCCCCATCCAAACCTTGTCCGTCCCTTTGGCTCCACCCATCGCAGGTCTGGAGTCTCCCAAACCACATCACCCCTTCTCTTGTTTGGTCTCTCTCTCGTCAGCTTGTTGATTCAAATAAATTTTATTGAGATTATGTGCGTTTAGCTATTCCCCCGTCTGTCTGAAGCTTCCAGTCGTTTGTCCTTCTTCTCCTCTCGATGCCATCTTTGTCAGAATGCCTGCCTAAGAAGATCTTCCTCTTGCGCCTCAGTTCCCGTTTCCCTTGTCTCAGTCGGTCTCTTCTCTCATCACAGATCTGTGTGTGTCTCCTGAGAGTGAAGGCAGCAGCTGCCTGTAGTCATTCAAACCACTTTTATTTCACCCTTCCTGACTGCCAGAGGCAGGCCTTCTCACTGGATGTCTCCATCTCGCATCACATGTGACCTTAGATGACCCCTGACAGGTATAACCACTGGTGTCATCCGAGTGTTCACTCCCACAGAGTCCTCTCGTGTCTCAAAGTGACAGAGAACTCTGGCAGTCATCCAGGGATCATAAAACCGCGGTTACATGTGTAACCTTCATTTCCTGTGTGTTTAAGGGGCCACATGTCAGACTCCGACTTCATTCTCACGTCCTTTGTTTGAGAGAACATGCAAGGACAGTTTAACAGAGTTTAAAGTTGTTTTTACTTGTTGAGGAAGGTGAGGCCAGTGTTTCTCAAATTGTGGTCCGTGGACCTCTGGTCGTCCGCCAGCGCCTCCTAGTGGTCCGCCTTGACAGTAGGTGAATTTTTTTTTTTTTTTTCATGGAACATTAAAAAGGAAAAAAGACAAGTTCGCCAGGACTCAGAAAAGTTTCTGTGAACTCCCCCCAGAGAAAACACTCGTGCTAATGTTACTCCATCAATGAGCCTTCAGGTCAGTTCATCATGTATCAGTGGTTTAAGAAAACCTCACACACTATCTGGGCTGTTGTTCTGGGGTTGTTTATCTTGCTGGTCCATGAGGTTTTTTTTTTTTTTTTTCGGGGGGGGGGGGGTAACTGATCCTTGGTCTGAAACAATTTGAGAAACACTTGGTGAAGCGAAGCATCAAAGAGCAGCTGTGTGAGATGACACGGTACATTTCAGCTGATAAATCGCCTCAGATTAGGTTTCCAGTTTTTACCTCTTTAAAGATGTTGATGATCTGTTTAGATTTAAGGTAGTTTGTAACGAGCACCGGTTACTTCTTTGTATTTTACTAAGTTATAGCAGCTCAGAACTTGAGAATTAGCACTGATAAATGTATTTATTGGACTGTTTTTATTTTATTTTATGCCGGTAAGAATTTTAAAACAGCGTATGAGTGAAATATAATCTACCACTGATGTTTGATTCTGAGCCTGTCTGTTCAAACTGCTTCACCAGAGTAAAGTCCATCATGAAAGTTTGGAAGCGCTTGCAGCTAGAACAAGTTATTTTAAAAGCCTTGGCCATCAGATGTGGATAAGAACTTTCAATTTCCTCCTTCAGCAAACAGCTGCAGATGAAACCTGAACAGGTCTCATTCAGCCAACACACAGCAGTGCTTTCTCTAGATGAAGAAGTTTCCAGAGATGAATACAGTTTGAATTCTGGACTGTTGCCTGGAAAAGTTGTTGATGCTAATTTATTTGTTTTTATATTTTTGTCTCAAGCTTTTGTAGATCTTGATTTTGCCAGATGATGGCAGATATCCCCGTTTACATTTGTTTGCAAATTGTACATTGCTATTAAAGTAAAACTATTTAATACAAAAACTGTCTGCAGTCTGATTCCATGAGACAGGTTCTTTATTTTGATTTGTTTTTTTATAAGAGAGGGAAATATGGCAACAGATCAAATATTTTCTGTTTAATTAACTTTAACTGTTTATATAATACTCTCTTCAGATTGTCTATCACTTTATCAACTGTGTGTGGGCTTTTAATAATCAACCACCTGGTGTGTTGCTCATTAGGGGAAAAAAAAACAGGTTTAAGCTCGGGTAGACATCAGGACCTATATTTACAGTTTAGCACTAGGATTCCTAGATGACTCTAAAAGTTCCTCACTAAGAGTTTTCCCTCCACACCTTTTCACAAAGCTGCTCAGACTGACTCTTACTAAGGAATTCAGAGAACTCTGAAGCTAAGAGAAAGGGGTGGAGCTGACCCCGTTACTATGGATGATGTCATGTTTCAGGAACCACTTGACTAATGTTGGTATTGTCACATAACATTGTGACATAGCCCTTTATTGCTGAACGTATCATATTTGATACATGAGTTTAAAGACCTCTATCTCATCATCATGATGAACATTTTCATTAAAAAACCTGTTAATATAAATTAAAAATGTGTTCTAACCCCTTGAGGATTATCATTCCTCTACAGGCAGCTGAAGCTGTTTTTGGACCTTTTCAAAATGGCTGCGCTCAGGAAATTATCCACAGTTTTTTCAGTCCTTTCAAGAAGTTGCGGTAAAAATAACATCTAAATATTAACTCATTTTTAAAAATAATGTCTGCATTGAGAGAATTCATATTTACTGAAAAAAGTTGACAAAACCACCAATTTATCAAATTTGTAAAAAAAAAAAAAAAAAACAGCTCAGTTGCAAAAAATATATAAGTTTCTGGCTGTTTTTTTTTTTTTTTAAAGGTCAGGCTTTTAAGGGTTAAAATAATTGAAAAAAAAGAGAAAACGAGTAGGCTACTGATCAAACATTAAACGAGGAGTAATATACTGACTAGTCAAGTATGAGCAGCTTTTTAATGACTGGGATTCTGGAATAACCATGGCAGAGAAAACCACAGGAACAAGAAAGACTAAACCAAACTGGTTATGTAACCATGAGGTGGATTTCCAGCAGCAGCCATGCTGAGACTCTTTCTGAACTGGTCTTAGTGACTCAGGAGTCCTCTTCACTACTGCTAACTTCTCACAGGTTTAGAAGTTTGTTTTAGTGCTAAAATGCTTTGTGAAATACGTCCATCCATCCATCTTCTATACCGCTTATCCTGTTCAGGGTGTCTCGAGTCTATCCCAGCTGGTTTAGGGTGAGAGGCGGGGTACACACTGGACTGGTCTCCAGCCAATCACAGGGCTGACACAGAGACAGACAACCTTTCACACTCACACCTACAGGCAATTTAGAATCACCAATTAACCTGATGAGCATGTTTTTGGACCAGGATTCGAACCAGGTACCTTCTTGCTGTGAGGCTGCAGCAGTAATAGCTGCACCACTATGCAGCCCTTTTGAAAAACATTTAGAGAAATTAGGACTAAGACGCTCATTATTTTTGAGAGTTTCTCCTAAACCGTTAAGTTAGGAGCTATTTAAGCTTTGAGATGTTTTGTGAATACAGGCCCAGGAGTGTCACCCATCCACACGCTGCAGGGTGCCCCTGCACGTTCAATAATGACACCCCAGAATGAAGCCTAATGATTGGTTGTTCATGTTGTTACGATGCTCAATGAAATCTGCAACTGTAGATACTTTTTGATCTTGAGAGGTCCTTTTTTTGCGAACCTCCCGGGTTCTTTACCCCCTTTTTGGAACAAAACACAAAGCAGAGAAGAGTGTTTTTAGGGTTTTATCAAAACAAAAACATTTAAAGGCAAAGTGTGTCTACACACAGAACAAGTAGAACCAGGGTGTGTGTAGAGGAGCATATTCAGCATGCCAGGAAGAAATCAATGAAACTATCATACAACTGTTAAAAGTATTAAAATGAGCTCAATAAATTACAGCATATACAGAGTTTGAAGCCTCATAATACGTCAAGTTCCTCCTTAAAGTTTCAGATCACATTTTTTCTCCTCATTCTTGGTTTTATCTGTAAGAGGACACGCCCCCATCTCTCTGCACACACACAGGAGAAGAAGTTTACAGTCAGACCCATCCTCCATCAGCCGATGGAGTCCAGGCCTGACCGGAGTGGATCAATAGCACTCAAAGCTTCTTTACTCATTTGTCTCAGGCATGCAGGATGCAGGGTTTGTCTCCACATTTACGACCCGTCCGTTCTCTTTGTCCTCTCACATTACAGCGGGGGCCAATCGCCCTCATTCATCAGATCATCAGAGAGGGAGTCACATGGTACGAGGTGTTACTGTCACTTTAAAAAAAGGAGGGAAAAAAATTGGTAATCTTGGGCCGAAACTGTGAAACAGTTTTTTACTTTCTTTACACTTTGAGTAACACTTTCATGAACATTTATCCAACCAAAGTGAAATGTTTCTGATCTGAACACGGAGGCTGAAAGTAATTCAACATGATCTGCAACAGGCAATGAGAGAGATCACAAGTGCACAACATTAACATGCGTACGTTTACCTTTTACAGGACCATCATAGGAACCAGTAAGTCCAGAGAGAGGTGGTTATACTGGGAAGACTGGTGGAGCTAATATTTTAATTTGATCTGGTAGAAGATGAATAAAAACCCCAGTTTTCAGCCGCTGATCGTCTTCACATTTCAGTATCTTTACACCGCTCACATTTCATGAGAGAATCAAAACTATCAAACATCTTCATCTCTATTTGGGAGCTGTTTTATTTTCTCCACACAAACATCTGATCGAAACAAAAAAAAAATCATTCTCAGTAACACTGTTTTACTCTGTCAGCTATTCCAAACAAGACAAGATGACTCCCCAGACGTACCGATGCTCTCAGATCCAGCTGACGTAGAAAATACTTTTTTTTTTTAAATAAATAACATAAAACACAATCCAAGAAAAGGTTAGTGTACAAACATTTGTTACATGTTATGGGTTGTTTGGGCCCCGCCATCAGGAAGCTGGGCCATCGAACAGAAACCAAGCAGGTTAAACGGGGTGAGGGATTATTTCACAGGTATTACTTTAAAAGGACTCATTCGAAGAAACACAAGGTACAAATGACCCTCGACCACTTCACACACAAGCTGGGTTTTTGTGTCAGTGATTGAAGGGTGATGTCTACCTCGTCCTCACTGTGGAGGCTTCAAACGGACCCCGACAGACTACCATTAATGTTTCCTGAACCTGCATGACAGATAAATGGGTCAGCTTGAGGGTATGATCAAATAGTTAGTTTTGACAAAGGTAAGGGGGAAGTGCTGCCCCGGTCCTCGTCTCCATGGTGGATTTACCGCTTTCAGCTGCGAGCTGAGGACCTCACAGAAGGGTCCTCACTTCCGTTTGCTCTTGGTGTCGGTGGTCTGGAAGACGCTGGAGGCAGACATGAGGTTCTCGATGTACTGACCCAAGACCTGGTTCTCTGACTTTAGCTTCAGGTTCTCCTCCTTTACTGCGTCGACTCGTGCTGACAGATCTGGAAGAGTAAGACATGAAGCATTCAACACTGGTGGACTGATTAATAGGGATGCACAGATTCCAATCTTGGTATCGACCAGATCAGGTCCCTCAAAGCTGGATCTGGTATCAGTAGGAAAGGGCCAATCCGTGGTGCCGATCCAGGCAACCAACTTTGTGCCCTTTTTTAACCGTCCCTCTCATATTTTTTCACTAGAATTTTTGTCGTCACTTAGAGAACTTGACACTAAGGTTTAATTATGATTAAATCCAACAAGGTGTTTTTGCCCTATTTAGTCACTTTGTTAACGGTATGTGGTTTCAAACCGTTGTGTAACACAGTTCTGTACTTGAATGTTCCCTCTGATGCTCTTTCTCTGTTTTTTTGCTGTATTATCAGTCAACAGGGTGTAAAAGTTTATAACTGAATATTAATTTCTGTGAGTTTTCTACCAAAGTGCTGGTAAACATTTCAACACTTTATAGTTTTAATAAAATCATCTTCAGTAATTCCATATGTGCTCATTTTTGCCTTTTGACCAAAACATTACCAGGCACGCAGGTTAATATTTTAACAATAGTATCAGATCGGGATCGGTCGATACCCAAAGCCCAGGTATCCGTATCGGGACCAGAAAAGTTGAATCGGTGCATCCCTACTTATTAAGGCCCCGTTTACACGACAGCGTTTCACTCGAAAACACAAAAGCCACAGAGAAAAAAAAAATCTCTGTTTACATGGAAACGCTGAGGGACTGAAAACACCGTAGTGTACATGCCAGGCCTGTAGGTGGCCATATAACTGTAGAGTCTTTTGGCAGTGGAAGTGATTATAGCAACGCTTTAAGTTGTTTGGAGCCCTGAACTTGCTGTAGTTATGCCAAAGTCAGCCATGAACCTTTTCGGATCGATTCTTTACAGGAACCAGTGTTTGATACCCATCCCCCCATTCTTAACTCATTGGCTGCCAGCTGTTTTAGAGCATTTTGACCCATCTTTCAAGACCCACAATATATTTTGTCCCATGATGGTGTAACAGAGAAAAACTGTGGCGCAGAGAAAAGCTTCAAGCGTGTTTCAATCCTCCAAACTAATAAATCATTTTTGATTCAGCAGTTAAAAATTTAGGAGACTGTCAGACAGTTATTTCATCTGGTTTGTATAAGAGGAAGAAATGTTTTGCAATATTTAGTCAAATTATCAATAGTTGGCCAGAAAGCGTCTGCCTTGGCTGTACAGCTGCAGCAGTTGTGGAGTCTCTGCACACTCCTCCAGACAGCCACAGCGTAAAGAGGCTGACCGTCTGCTTTTGTCAGACTGGTGATGTGTCAACAGTTCAAATATTTTCTTGTAAAATCTGAAAGGTAAGCTCCTTAATTACAGTATCACCGGAGTTTAAATTATTAACAACAGTGTGAAACTGAAGCTGGATGCAACGAATGGGCCTTTGGCACCGACTTCCCGCCCTACTGAGGACAACAAAGCAACATGTTGCAGTGTATTACCTTCAAGCGTGTGCTGAAGTTCCAAAACCTGATTGATTAACCTGGTCTTCTCCTCCATCTCCACCTGGTTCTCCATGTCTTCTTAAACAGACACAAACAACATTATTTACACACAGTCACAACAACTGACATCACTTTCAATTCACACTGATGCGTGAGAGCAAACGTACCAACTATGTCACAGTTCATGATGAAGAGCTCGTTCTCCTGTTTAGTATACAGGGCTGCAGATCCGCTGTCCGCTGTGGAGGAAAGGACAAGACACGATGAGCTCCATGATGCTTTTTTACCATCGATGTGCTGATGTTATATACATTTTAAAGAGAGTGATCCACTTTCTGAGGTACACGTGAAAATAACCCCGACACCAGCAGCAATGATGAATATAAAGATAACTAGATAAAGATCAATATAAACACTTTCTTTCATTTTCTGTAGCTCTTGAATTCAGATGATGACTGTCAGTCGGAGCTGTTAACCCTTTAAATGAAGAGTGGACTTGAACAGGTTTATTCTCCCTGTATGCTGTGGATGAGGGCAGGAGTAGACACCGCACCCAGCTTTACACTGTGACATGAAGTGGAAAAGCTGCCAGATCAGGTGAAAAGATTTTAGAAGTTTATTATTTCTACAGTTATTGAAGTTTATGTTAGATTTAATTTGTATCTGTCTGGGTTTCTTTTTACAACTTTAAGAGTGGACACAAAGCGTCAAACGGTCATGGAAGTACATCAGCGCAAAGTCAGCACACAAAGTCACTCCAGAAGAGACAGATTTATTGTTGGCTAGCAGCAGTCGTAGCCGTCTGTTCTAATTCCTCTTACTCATCAATTCGTCTGCCCGTAAACACCTCCTATAGAGACACTAAACTAGCACGTCAGTGAATCTGTTTGGCCCAGCTTTCCTCAGTCAGATAACCGTGGACAGAGATTGAGCCATCCTCACGTCAAACACTCAATAGAAAACTTCTGCATCTTCATAAAACGCTGAAATAAGTAATATGTAACACTGCAGTCTCTTGAGTTAACGTGTCCGATAATGGACTCCAGCACATCAGCTGTATACAGAATGAAGCTATGTGTTTGGCTAGCTCAGCAAATGAAGCTACCACGACCACATGATAACCAAACAATTTCAGGGCAAACATGGGATTCATTTGTCTCTTATGGAGCAACCAAAACTAAATCGTTTCGATAGGTTAGGACGAAAAATGTCCTTTTATAAAAATATACGTTTCATGTATTGCTGACGGGATAACTGCTAGCGGCTCCAAGCTAACTGCAGCTACCAGCTAGCGTTAGCTGCTAATGGAAAAGCTAGCTGAGATTTGTTTTCTCTCAATGATCGGGAACATAAAAAACCCTTAACTCAGCACATGTCGGCGTCAAAACTCACCTACAGAAAGAAATGCCTTCTTCGCTTAGAGGGGTTACTCTGTAAACAGACTACGGGCTCAGGGCTGATGGTGAAAAATGATGTCCGCTTGCTTCACCCATAAACGTAATCACCATGACGTCACTGTGTATGAGCTGCACCCATCAACCGACAGGGGGAGCTAGTTCTATTTTTTTTTCATCTTGTTATTCAGTATATCCTACTCCTACTCTTTTAGAAAATAAATGATTAATAATAAAATAAATTTAATAAATAGGTACTTTATTTATTTATTTATTTATTTATTTATTTATTTATAAAATAAAGTAAACAGTAAAAATGAAAAAAAAATACTAAATTAACAACAAAAGATTTGTGTAACAGTAATAACATATTTTCTCAATGAGCTTACACTGTCCAAGGTATTGAAACTGTGCGGGCACTAGACTGGACAAATACGATGGTGGAGACCTCGGACTGTTGATCAGCTGAAGTTGTTCATAAAGCAAGAATGGTAAAGAATTCCACCTCCAAAGCTTCAACAATTAGTGTCCTCAGTTCACAAACACTTATTGAGTGTTGTTCAAAGGAAAGGTGATGGAACAGTGGGAAACATGACCCTGACCCAGCTTTTTAGGAGCGTGTTGCAGACATCAAATTCAAAATGAGAGAATATTTGTGAAACAACAATAAAGTTTATTAGTTTGAACAATAACTATCTTGTCTCTGTAGTGTATTTAAATAAATATAGGTTAAACAGGATTTGCAAATCATTGTTTTCTGTATTCATCTATGTTTTACACAACGTTCCAACTTCATTGGAATTGGGGTTGTAGTAAAAGCTGGTGGCCTACACACTGTATGTCTGTTTGGTACACTTGCAGCCTGTATAAATGTGCTGACTATAACTGACATTATTCAGCTTGATTGTGTCTAACCATCCATTATCATTACTGTTTTTCCTCTCACACAACCCCAGCTGTCATTGGGAGCATAGCGTGGTTCCAGCCTATGACAGGCCAGATAACCATTAACGTACACAGTCACACATAAGGGGCAATTAGAGTGACCAGTCAATCTGACCAGCATGTTTTTGGACTGTGGGAGGAAGAGCACCTTCTTGCAGTTATTGCAGCCCTAGTTTGATTCTAATTCATCCATAATCTAAGATTCAGACAGATTAAGTAAGGGATAATGCCTGAAGCTCTTAACCTTTTTTTAAAGGGCTTTTGATCCTTGATGGCTGAGCACCTGCAGCTCAACAAACTTGAAGCATTTCTTTACCCTTACTAGGGTTTGTCCATCCTGTTTATACTCTTGCTTGTGTTGCACGTCGCTTTGGACAAAAGTGTCTGCTAAATGTAATTGTAGAATTGTAGATCCTGTTTAAATACTGTGTACAGTCCGATGCAAACATTATTGCACTTTGCACCCAGAATTCAAATTATTGCACACAAAAAGAAAACAAACTACCAGGGTGTAAATTATTATCCCCCCTGATGCTCACAGTGCAGTTGATTGTTGTAGTTTGTAACACATCTCTGACACGTCTCCTGAGGAAGCTCGGCCCATTCTTCTTTGGCAAATCTTTCGTCTAAGTTATGAACTCATGTAGTTTGGTCGTTGTTCTTGATTCTTCAAAGGTTCACATCGTTCTCTCTCTCTGTCTAGTTTTCTATCAGACTTGTTCTGGACTGTCTGTCTCTTTCTTTAAATTTCTTGATGATACGTCTCTCGCTCCACTTCTTGACTCATGATGCTGTGATAACTTTGCAGATCCTTCTCCTGCTTTGGAAGCATCAACAGATCTTTTTAAAGCCCTGGTCTGAAGTGATTTCTTTAGTTTCTGATGTTCATGGTACTTTCAGCTCCAGTGACAGCTCAAAGCCTGAGCTGAGCTTTTTATTCCTGTGTAAAGTGGAGGACAACCCTCAGTTTGAACTGGATTGATTAATTAAAAACAAGCTGTGAGTGTTACAGTTAAAGCACAGGATTGAAGCTCAGCAGTGGTTTGTGCTGTGGCTCAATCAAAAGGTCAGCTCTTAAGGGGGCTGATGATTCTGACCCTGGTAGTTTTTGTGAAATATTTGTTTCTGTGTGCAAAAGAAAATAATATGAGCATCCAAAATAAAAGGATGTTTGGAAAGGCTGTGTTAAAAATCTTCAAGCCTTGAGAGCCACACCTCAGCCCTGTCACAACACAACACATTAACATAACCGCTCAGGTTTTACAAGCTGTTTGTTCCCTTTGTTGCACTTTGTTCAGGTGCTCTAACTGTAAGTCACATGCCCTGCTGTTCAAAACAGAAGTAAAATGTACAAAAGCAGCAGTGAAGTACGACGGAGGATTGGGGCCATGTTTAAAATAATAATTAAAACAAGAATACATTTACAAGAATAAATTCAAATTCATGAGAATGAAGTCAGGAATTTCTGAGATTAAATTCATGAACCGATTCAAATTATGTTTAAGAAATTTATTTAGAAATTTATGAGTGATTAAGAGAGGAAGAGATCGGCTGTTTTGAAATGAAAGTCTGGCTCTGTCTGCAGCTCAGGAAACAGAAAAGGAACAAGCACACCTGTGTGAGCTCACCTGTGTCATCTGTGAGAGAAATGTTGCTAAATGTCCCGTCATCTTCGTCCACTTCTGCCTCCATGACTTTCGCCACGGCTTCTTCCTCTTCCACCTTTCTTTTCTGTTTTTGTTCTACCTCTCACACACACACCTACACTCACACACATACACACACACTCACACAGTTTCATTCATCAGAACTTTCCAGCATTCGTCACTTTCTCTTTTTAAAGTTTGCTCTTCATTTGCCTCCACACACACCTGCCGCCCAAAGCCTTCACCCTGTCACGGTTACCTGCCCGACCTGACTGGTGGCTCAGGTTACACACCTGTCACCATGGAGACCAATGGACCAAAACATGAGACCAACTGGCAAGGAGGATAACTATCAGGGGTCAAAGTTCCAGTGTGCTGATGGTGTGAATGAAAGCCATAAAAACACACACAAACACACACACACACACACACACACACACACACACACACACACACACACACACACACACACACACATGATGACACATTAGCCTGAGAAGTAAGAGTGTATGCTGTTAATGAGGGCATGTAAATACAGCCTGACGCTCCATCTGTTAGTTGTTTTTTTCCTCGTGTTTTATTCGACTGGTTGAAAACATCACAAATCAACAGTGTGGTGAAGCAGCACGACTCAATCTCCGTCACAGTTATTCATTTTATTTTCCTTACGTGTTGACGCCTTCCTGCAGACTGTGACAGAAGGACAATGAAGCCACTTCTAGCAGACGTTTGGGAGAAGGCTGCTCTCTGGTGGTCAATGCTGAACACTGCAGGCGTGACACCTCAAACACCGGGAACCAACAGTTAATTATAGTGATGATGTAGTTCATACATGTGCACAGTGAGAAGACATGGACTTTTGCGGTGAAGGGGTTTGTGTTTGAGTTAAACTGCTAACATTAGATTGGATGAACAGTATTTGCAGGCTTTGCAGTGACCAAACAACAGTAAGTCCTGTGATTGGCTGGTGACATGTCCAGGGTGTATTCTGCCTCGTTTATACCTACAGGCAATTTAGAGTGACCGACCAACCTGATGAACGAGTTTTTAGCCTGTGATCAAACTGAAAAATCACACTACACACACACACACACACACACACACACACACACACACACACACACACACACACACACACACACACACATTATGAGTAGTGTATGTCTCACTGTACGCACAATTAATTTCACTAGAGCTCACTCCAAAGTAAAGCTAACGCTTTTTCTTTAGTAAGGTTTCTTTCTTTCTTTTTTTTTTTTTTTTTTTTTAGAAAAAAGGAAGGTTTCTTCTTTACTCTGCTATCTCATAATTTCGATTTTTTCCCCCCATAATTTTGACTTTATTATTTCATAATTTTGACTTTATCTCTCATTATTTCGACTTTTCATCTCATAATTATGACATTTTTAATCTCATAATTTTGACCCTTTTTTGTAACACAATTATGACTTAATATGGGCAAAAATATCTCATGAAAGTCAAGTTTTCATTTTTTTAATCAATTTATTTTTTTAACTGGCAGAAATTGGCTTCCATATACATTAAATTATGACTGCAGTTGACAGTGATGAACGGCTTGACAGCCTCACAAATATGAAACCTAACGTATTCAGTCGCCCCCTGGTGGCTGACTGCAGTACAGATAATATGAGTCACTTCACACTGACAAATACTGAACAACAACATAAATTTGGTATGAAAATTAATTTATTTCATTAAAGGAGTGAAATTATGAAACTATGGAAATAGCCCTGACTGGGACCAACTACAAAGTGAAGAACTTAAAAACTCAGTTCTTAGCCCCAGATTTCAAGGAAACATTTTGTTCTTTAAGTAAATGATAAAGTGTTTTTCACTTTTACTTGGGTAGATTTACACCGGTGGTTGTACTTCTACCTGAGGAAAATCCCATGAACTGTCCTTTACTTAAATATTTTTGCACTCACTCAACCCGTGGGTTAGCATGCATGTCCTGTCGAGGGTTCATGTGCATCATAAAAGTGGAAGAATTAGACATTTATGGGAACAATTTCACAGGAAGCCCAGCTGCTGACCACAGATCAGCTTCATCACTCACAATGACGGCATAAAGACAGAGCTGAACCACCAACCAGACCTGTCCAGTCACACAAAACTGAAGGTGAGAGTGATGCTCTGAAAGAGAGAGAGAGAGAGAGAGAGAGAGAGAGAGAGAGAGAGAGAGAGGTTTTATGCAGTTTTGTTTTTGATGACCAGGATGACGCTCTCGCACACTGAGATGATTTGACCCCTGCACATCTAGGAAGCACACCACTGAGCGCTCTCTCTCTCTCTCTCTCTCTCTCTCTCTTACACACACACACATACACACACACATTTCAGATTCATTGGAAGAACATGATGGCACTAAGAAAGTAACCTTTGTACTGGCCTCTTCTTGGAGAGTGTGTTGTGTGTCTTTCTCTCCATTTGTGTTTTGAACACACTGCTGGAGTCAGCATGATCTTTCACTCCTCTTGTCTTTGTGCATGTTTGTGTGTTGTAGTTAATTATTGCTGCACAGTGACACCCAGGAACCAGAGCAAGATCTGTAGGAGGATTAGCCGCATACACAACTTTACACAGAGAGAGAGAGAGAGAGAGAGAGAGAGAGAGAGAGAGAGAGTATGTTGGTGTGACTGTTCTCTCCCCTGTGATCCACAGACCAGATGCCCACTTTGGCACCATCACTCTGCCAGTGTTATGCGAGGCATGGGGTGCACACACGCACGCACGCACGCACGCACGCACACACACACACTTAGAGAGAGAGAGAGAGACATGCACATACACACTTTAATGCTAACATACACACACAGGGAGTAGACGAGGCTGTGAAAGAGCACTCGTCCATCTGTCCATCTCCAGGCTACTCTGGTACTGTGCACATCAGCATGTTTGTGTCTCCCCACTGTGTCTTTAACTTTCTCTCTCTCTCTCTCTCTCTCTCTCTCTCTCTCTCTCTCTCTCTCTTTCTCTCTCTTTGTGTGTGAGTGTGTGTGTTTGTCTTATTATGGATTTCCAGAATGAAAGTTAAACTTAACCACACAGAGGAAAAAGAGGTTCAAAAAATGAAACTCTATCCCTTTATTCTTTTTGCCTAATTTTTTTTTCAGAACCATCATTTTGTTTAGACATTTTTTTATTTATTTATTTAGAAACCCTCAGAAATGTAAAGAGACTGTGATGACTTTCTAGGGGATCTAGCAAAAGGCTAAAACACAGGCTAAACTGTTTGTGATAATGTTCTTTCCAGCCAACATGCAGCAGTTATTCTGCAGTGATCTGATCAAACTTGAGAGTCTGTCAATAAAATTAAGAATGAGGTTACGTTAGCTCTGATTGGTAGATGAGCAGGACATCATGACTCACTTATGCTACATGTTAGCTTACGGATACATCTCAGACCAGCATGTCACGAGCAAGCGGCAACCTCCGGTCTGAAAATATGAGGCAATGCGGAAGTGCTAAAGTCTGCTGTTCCTCGAGTGTCCGCTTGAGGCTGGCTCCGGAAGTACCGGAAGTCACAAACACACCAAGCCAAAAAAAAGCAGTTTTCACGGCCAAAATAAGCCTATTTACAGCCTGTTACAAAGAATGTCTCCCGTCTGAATCGCTAATTTCACTAACGGCACGCACTGTACGGGGGGTGAATTTTTTTCTAATTCGGCAGTGTCCACAATATCAAGCTCGCCAGTTCGTCCAATCAGAGGCACAGCTCAGATCACGTGACTGTGGAGCGTCCTATGGTTGTTACTGTGGAGACCCACAGCACGCCGCATTTCCAATATGGCCGCGCCGACCATTTGGCTTCAAAAGTCCGTTTCAGGAACAGATGGGTGACGTCGCGGAGACTACGTCCATTAATTATACAGTCTATGGTCACGCGGGCTACTAAATTACAGAACAAACTGACAAAGTTTGCTTGTTGTCAAGTTTCAAACAACAGCACTGCGTAAGGGTTTTTTCACACCTGAAAGTCCTGACCTTAGTCTTGACCAAAGTCCTTGTTTTTGTTACATTGTTTACATTTGGTTTGGTCTGTTATGGTTCCACACTGTCATTATTGCAAACAGACTTACAGAACTTACATGACGAACCTATGTGATACCGTCATCAACTGCGTACTTTGCGTGTCTCCGTAGTTTACACTAATTGGTCGGCAGCTGTTGACATCAACATGTTGAGCAGGAATTTAATTTTGTCAATGAATGAAATCGGCATCGTATTATTGATGTTTTTATACCACCAACAGCGACAACTTGAAAAATTGTACATAATGCTGAACCGAGGTTGTCTTATGAGGTATAAAATTAGATGACAACTTTATCGTTGTAGGACAAAGTGTGTAATCCGGTGATTGGTATGGAGGTCCAAACCTTTCAAAATAATGATTTCACAATGGGCATGTACCAGACCGTGGTCCTGTTTGGTCCGGACCAAGACCACCTCTTTTGGTCAGACCAAGGTCCGACTGTTTGGTTCAGACCAAGGTCCAGGGGAGGTTTCACATCTATCATTTTGGTTGGGATCAAACAGAAAAGTCTAAAAATCCAGACCAAATGATGTTGGTGTGAAAGCGACTTAACTGTTGATAAATACCTTACCTCATCATGTTGTATCCGGTAAAAAGTTATCTTGAAAAAGAAAAGTAGTGTTTAAAAGAAAATCTGATCTCCATTTACTTCCACAGCAAACATACCCTTGTTAAGAGTCATGTCATCAAGACAGTGTGTGCACGATTCCAACCAAAAGGTGTAGCTGTGGTCCACTTCAAACAGATCTTCATCACAGCATGCCTGTTGTGTAAAATCAAGCACTAGTTAAATGGGATAATAATACAGTTTCCATTCTGTATATTTCACTCACACTCTACGAGAAAAAAGTCACTCATGAGAAACTTAAAAAAGTCCAAATACTAAAAGAATCATGATGCATCATTTACTTAGTTTCAGAATTTAGATCTTTGTGTCCCAAAGTGCATCCTTTTCAGGTTACTACTGTAAATCATATTCGCAGTAATTGACAAAGGACCTGACATTAAAGGTACTTTGAGGACTCTGATCTTGAAACAGTATCATTTCTGTGTTTTCCTGTTCATATTCTACAATCAATAATGAGATTATTCGCAACAAAATTGGTTGTCTGAAGAATTTTTCTCAACATCCATGGTTGAAAGAACACAGAGCTATCTGCAGCTTGTAGACCAACCGTCTTCATGACAACACCTCTGTGATCTCTTAAAACTTGACGGTCTATCGATAAAATGAAGAGTGAGGTTATGTTTGCTCTGCTTGGTGAGGTTGGAGTTGGTAGATGATCTCTGATAGGACATAACCAGGATTCACTAACGTTACAGACACATCTTAGTGACCAACAACGTACAGGTGCCGCAACACCACCAGACAAACTACAAGCAGAATTGCATGAACACAGTTTGGTGTGTTTCAGATCAGATTCCGCCCATTCAGCCAAAGCGTTAGTTGCATGCATGACTGCAAACAATTTTCCAGTGAACGAATTACACCATTAAAACAAAGCAGTTGCAGATTACGTCACATGTCAGGGAACCTCCTGGAAAATCTCTAACAAATTCAAATTGTGCATTCCTACTACACATAGACAGCCATAAACCTGTTGAGTGGTAACGGTGTCACTGAGAGAAGATCAAGAAAAAACATTTTTCAGCTTAAAAAAATGAGATTTTATTAGAAGAATATGGAACGTTAAAGACCTCAAAAATAAAATCAGCAATATGAAAGCTGCTTTGAAGGAACAAGCAGGACAGCAATGCTCCAGTAACTCCATGAATAACTCCAATGAGAATAAAACAGCACTGAGTTTTCTAAGTGAACTGTCACTCAGTGACGTCTCTCTCTCACACTCACACTCTTCATCTAATATCATGTCACATTCAAAAGTATATTTAGTATGAAGCTTTAAAAAAACTTAAAAACAAACTTTCATTAATACACGAGCTTGATGAATGCCAGACACCCTGCAGAGGAAGCTCATTTCAGCCGCTTGTGTTCGTGATCTCATTCTTTCTGTAACTATCCACAGCTCGTAACCACAGGTGAGGGTTTGAACATAGAGTGATCGGTAAAGGGAGAGTTTTGCCTTCTGGCTCAACCCTCTCTTCACCACAAAAGATGAGTACAAGCATCCGCATCACTGCCAAGACTGCCCTGATCTGTCTGTCAATCTCTCGCTCCATTTTCCTTTTCTTTTTTTTCTTTTTTTTTTGTGAACAACTGTTTTGATTGGTCAAATTTGCAAATGATTTGTGGTGAATGGACAAAATTGCAAGGTCGCTCCAAATTTGCAGGAATTGGTTGACTTAATTGTTATGATCGCAACATTGCAACTTCCTGGAGGGATAAGGATCTCCTAAATGCTTAATGACATGTTGGAGGGGTGGGCCTCAAACACCAAAGTCTGTCCATAGCTCAGCTCCCCTTAACAGGCCTCTTGAGGGCTGGCCAATCAGAAAAAAAGGGGATTTGTGGAGCCAGGAGTCTTAAAGAGACAGCAGCTAAACTAAAGCATGAAATAATAGTTTTCTTTTGCCATTTTTCAAAACAGCTTTACATTCCATTTATGACCGCCATAACTGGGGAAATTTCAGTTAGAGGAACCAAACACTTTTGCACCACT
Source organism: Labroides dimidiatus (assembly GCA_030710495.1). Taxonomy (NCBI): domain Eukaryota; kingdom Metazoa; phylum Chordata; class Actinopteri; order Labriformes; family Labridae; genus Labroides; species Labroides dimidiatus. The sequence goes on from CM061145.1 coordinate 11,438,531, forward strand.
TTGTTGCGTCAGTGTACCTGAATATCCCTGCGCATTAGCTGCTGTCCATTATTAGATCTGGACCTGTTGATGAGAAACTGGAGAGGAAAAGCTCACTAATTTGTTGCATAGTGAACATATTACAGCAACTGCTTTTTATGGCACCGCTCTGGAAAGAAAGCTCTGTTGATGAGTTATCTTCAGCAATATATTCTAGATTTAAACTTTTTATTCATCCCATAATTGGATGTAAAATCTCATGATTATTAGAGACATTTTGGGGCTCATTTTACATTTTTGAACAGCAAAGGCTTATTTGAAAAACACGTCGCAATCTTCAAATGTGGAAGACGACTGAGAGTTAAGAGGCAAAGGTGAACGGACATCACATGTTCATTGACATAAACTCAAGTAAAACAAGACAGCACACAGTTTTTTAGGTTTTTTTTTTTTTTTTTTTTTTTTTTTTAATCTTAAACTCTTTGCTTTGGTTTTGTTTCTTTCTCCGTTTCTGTTTCTTCTTCTCGATTATGAGCCGTGACCGTATCATACATTTCCTCCTCTACTACTTTTTAAGGATGGACAGGGAGAAAGACAGATGGAGGATATAATAAAAATTTCTAACCTGTCAAAGAGGGAATTTAAAAAAAAAAAAAAAAAAAAAAACCTGGATATGCTGAAGTGAAGGAAAGAAACAGTCCTGATTGGGTGTTCAGACAATAACATTTGTGATATGACTCATCTCAGATGTTATACCAAGTGGTTGTTGTCACACATAAAGAAATACACACAAAGACACACAAGCATGCACAAATACACTCTAGTACTCTAATATTACCATATAGTGGGCACAAAGGTGAACACAACATATCAATGCAATTAGTTACTGGAGATTTCTGTCTTGAAATGATTGTACAGAGAATTTCCCCTCAGAAAGTAATGAAGTGGTAGCACCCAAATTTAAACATCATAACAGGTGAAAAATGTACTTGTTAATATGGCATTTTCTTTCATCTTAACACAGTTTTAACATGTTAAGACAAAATATTTTAACATGTTAAGGTGTACAAATTTGATGAATTAACGCATTTAGTGTTCCATAGTAATTGGACATAATCATTGCATGTGGGTAGGAAGGAGAAACTATTCACTTAAGGGGGGTACATGCACAAGGATTTTCTAAATCTGAAGAGATTTTTTATCTGTCAGAGACCCCACACATGAAGATTAAAAAGTAGGGCATTCAACAGTTTTGATTGTACTGTGTGTGGTGTGCTCCGATAATCTCAACACAGCTCACCACACACAGAACCATTCTGTCAACAGACTGTATAAAATATGGACGTAGTCTCTACAACATCACCCGTCTGTTCCTGATACAGTCAAATGATACCGATTGTTGGACAGGGCCATATTGGATATGATGCGGACTTTGAGTTTCCTTTCTAACAGCTATACGGCGCCTGTCAGTTACGTGAGCTGAGCTGAGCCTCTTATTGGACAAAATCTTAATCAAAATCTTTTAAACCACTGAGTTAGAAAAAAATCTGCTGTTTTTTGAACCAGACTGTAAATATGTTTTTTAATGTCGTTAAAGTCATTTTCTTTGGCTTGATGTGTACATGACTTCCGGTCTTTCTGCAGCCAGCCTCTAGCAGATTCTCGATGAACAGCAACTTTTAGCACTTCCGCATAGGCTTCATCTTTTTGAACCAGGTGTTGAGTCTGTCCCACCACCGATCTAGAATCTAGTCCTCCATAATGGAAATCTTACGTAATGCAGGATGCCCCAATATGGAAATTTTGTCCGATATTACCTTGTTGACCTGAATACAAAACAACGTTGTTGTCATTGAAAATAATGTGGAAAAAGTGGGGTCATCTTATAATCGGGGTCTAACCATTGACACACGCTGATACTTGTCTAGAGTCGCTACATGACCAAACAGCAGAGGGCACCAGTCTCTTGTAAAGCCAGTGATGTCACTGTGGCTTCGTGACCTGTCACGGAGAGGCGCAGTGATCGTCCTGAGCAAAGTGGATCAGAAGTTGGGCAAGTTAACAGGACTGGGGTGAAGTTATGATGTTAATTTAAAGATGATGTTCAGTGCAGAGACGTTAAACAACTGTCAGGTTACCAAAAAATATGGAGTTATGGAGTATAATGTCCAAAGCTGCTGGGTTCACACAGACTGTCTGAAAAATATCAACTGTAATAGAAAAACTGATCGTGGCCGTTTCAAAGAGGTTGACAAAAGAGTGTGTGAGTTTGTTATTGAGAAACGTTAACTAAAGGCAAAATTACCAGAGCTCTCTTCAGTATTAAACTTTGAATACAGATGTTTAATGTAAGCCAAAAATGAAAACAGGCTTGGTTATGTCAACGTTTTTTTTTTTCAGAATTTCAATAAAAAATAGTTTCTTTAAACAAAGTAAATTTTGGTTTTCTGAGTCTTTTTCTGAAGACTGATCTTAGAAAGAGGGGGTGTTGTCTTATAATTGGGGTCGTCCTACATTTGGGTGAATACAGTAATATTTCTGTTATGGTCAAGCGGCAAGCCTGCTGTTCCTTGAGTGTCCTGAGGCTGTCTCCAGAAGTACTGGAAGTCACAAACACACCAAGCTAAAATAAAGCTTTTCTTTTCAGCCAAAATAAGCACATTTACAGCCTGGTACAAAAAATGTCTCCCGTCTGAATCGCTAATTTCACTAACAGCACACACTATATGGGGGTGAATGTTTTTGTAACTTGGCAGACACAAACACAAACAGCAGCTAAATGCATATAAACATTGGTTGATAATCTCGACCCAGTTTTACTCATTGGTATGTTAAAAAATGACAAACATCGGCCAATACCGATATTAATGACAATATATCTTGCATCCCTGATCAAAATTGATTTAACAAAAACAGAGAAAAAAAAACATAGCATTACATAGCAACAACCAGTAAACACAAAACACAACATGGAAGAGAACAGAAAAGGGGAATGATGGTGGTCTTGGGAGTATTTTTAATGGAATACTCCCGAAAAAAAAAAGAAGAAAAAACTGTGGAAAAAATCCTGGAGATGGCAGGAACACAAACTTTCTGTATCAGATCAGGCATTCTTGTTTTTATTTTTTTTATTTTTATTTTTTTTTGATGAATGAATGATTTTGTTGATTTGATTTTCTTTCAGCATGACAACGAGCCATAGCATTCATCCAAATCAGCAAAAGAACGACTTCACCAGAAGAAGTTTTAGGTTTTGGAAGGGCCCAGCCAAAGGGAGGGTCAAATGTCACCAAGTCAAGATGTGCCATGCTAATAGACACTGAGTGCTGGAATAAAAGCAAAAACTACTTCCACAAAGTGTTAGTTTAAAGGAGTGCACACACCTATGAAACCACATCCCCCCCCCCCCCCCCCATAAATAAATAAATAAATAAATAAATAAATAAATAAATAAATAAATAAATAAATAATTCAATTTGTTTTCCAGTTGAGTTGAACAGGTTATAGGTCACATTAAAAGTGGAAAGAGTTCTGAAATAATTTCTCTTCGTCTCATTTTTATAACATCATGATAATTGGCGGACGGATGGACGGATGTGTCAGGTTGGCTGTCCGTCTCCTCATGGGTGTCCTGTTCCAGTAAAAATCCAGTCCAGGGTTTGCAGGCAGCCATGAGAGGCTTCAGTGTGAGTTTACGATCTACACCATACATGTTTCCCCCCTTTACCTCCTCCCCTCTCCTTACTGCCCCCTCTTCTCCCTCACTCTATTCTTCCTGTCTCAATCCCATCCCACTTACACATACTCTCTGTGGGGGGAGCACACACACACACACACACACACACACACACACACACACACACACACACACACACACACACACACACACTCCTGTAAGAATACTTGAGTGAGTAGAGTTGTTGCCTGCACTCTAAACTGCCATTTCTTCTGACTCTGAGGAAGCAGACGACAGAGCGGAGCTGTAGATTTATCAGCAGTGGAGGATCGAAGAGATAATCAAACCTCATCCGCTCTGCTCTTTTTTACACACCAACATCCCAAAGCATCGGTGAAACAGTTTTTCAAAGCCTGCAGCAAAGCCTGTTCATTTATTTTAACTTTGTAGGTTGACACATTGAACAAAACTGGACAGAAAAGTGACACTTTTTCATAATCCAATCATGCAAACAATACACGTCTACAAACAGCTGCCTGGGTGCATTCACTCTTTAACTCCTCACTAGCATTCACTGTGTATGCTCTTTGTAACAACTAGCTTATGCAACCAAAGGCGATGAAAAAAGCATATTGCAGGTCGATTTTTCTTGTAAATTAATTATTAACAGTGTCTGATAATGGCTGCAGAATAAGTCAATCATTGATTTTATGTTATAAAACACAAAAGGGCACAAATTCAGAGGAACAGAAGTGTCTGTTTTTCTACAGAACAGGATTAGAGCCACTGAAAAAAAACTATGTCCAATAATTTATTATTATTATTATCATTATTATTATTATTATTATTATCATTATTATTATTATTATTATTATTAGGAGAAAAAAAGTTTGAATTCTGACATTAAAGTCTCAGAATTCTGATTTTTTTTCACAGTTTTCATTTGTTCAATATTTTTTACTCCAGCAATTTAGACAATTACAAAGATAGCCCCAAGTAGTCAAAACTGACAAAGTCAGAAGCGTGTGTTTCCGCCATTTGCCGCACTGACAGCTTAACAGCAACGTCCCATGCTCCTCACCAGCCTCATGATGTTCTGAGGCAATGCCTTCCACTCCTCCACAAGTGCTACATGCACCTCTGCCAGGTCACATGGGTACGAGCATCCAGTCTCTGCTTCAGCTCCAGGCGTGCTCTATGGAGTTCAGGTCAGGGGACATTTCTGGCCGAACCATATGAAGTACTCTGACTTCCTGAAGTCGAGCTGTGACAATTCTGGCACCATGTGGTGGAGCATTATCATCCATGAACAGGAAGTTGGGGGTGTGCTGGTGGAACTGGGGTATGATGATGGGTTCTGTGATGTCTCTGAGGTAAGAACGTGCAGTGACTGAGCCATCTACAATCACCAAATCTGTGTTGAGCTGACTGGTGATGTCCGCACAGACTGTTGCACCTCCTCCACCAAAGCCAACCCTGGGGACCATGTTGACCTCGGAGTATCGCTCACCTTGCCTTCTCCAGCAACACTGACGACCATCATTTCTGTGCAAGGTGAACATGATGGTAGACCTCTGCTGCATTGTCCAGGTCACATGGTCTTGTGCCCACTGCAAACGGTCATGGCGGTGTCTTGGTGTCAGTGAAGTCACCTGCAACTGTCGTCTGGCTTTAATCCAAAGTGGTGGAGTCAGTTGTGAATGGTTTGTCTGGAATCCCTCGTACTCCTCACTTTTCGTAAACAGGCCTGCAGCCGTGTGGCAGTTGCAGAACGGTGTCTGAGTGCAGAGGTCCTTAGGTACTGGTCATCATTGCGGTCCATCACTCCTGGGGCTCCACTCCTGGGTCTGTCACCAACACTGCCAGTAGTTCTGTGTCTTGCTGCAAGACTGCTGATGACACTTTGAGACACACCAAGTTCACAAGCAACATCTGACTGCCTGCTACCGACCTGAATACGCGCTATGGCCAGGTGGCGCTGCTCATCCATTAAGTGACGTTGTGTCTTCTTGGTTGCTTAAATGATGAACTGGGAATGACTTACTGACAATACCAGCTTTTTATACCCCCAGAATGTTGAAACTGATGCCACATTAAAAAGGGTTGTCTTTTTGTATTTTTTGGTATTGGCCCCAATATGCTCTGTACATAGTGAGACGATTACATGCAAAACACTAATGAGGTGTGTCTATCACACTAATACAGTTGTCTCCATATCTCAAAAATCACTGAAGTGAAACAAACATCTAATGTATGAAATCCACTGAGATACTCACAATATCCCTAACTTATTGTGAGGAGTGTACTTTTATTTATTTTTTCCTCCTTGTTTGTTGAATTTGGTTTTAATTTCCCTCCTTCTTTTTCAAACTTTAAGAAGCACCATAAGAAACTTTCCTGTCTGGATACTCTCGACCCAATGGAAACCTAAAATATTTGTTTTTCTGGGATTAAGATTACATTTTCCATGAGCTTTGTTACCAACTCTTTTAAAACTATGACTCTTGCCGAACATGCATTTGTTATGGGAAAAAAAATAAATTTCCCAATACCATTTCTCTTGTTTGTGGGATGAAAAGTGAGGAGAAAATCTGTTGATTTTAGCTACATCAAGTTATTAACGGCAAGAATGACATAACTTTGTGACCTCTTATTTATTACCAGGGTACAGGTTCAACAACACCCGTCACATCTCCAGTGTTCCTATAAATGTCTAAACAACATTAAAAGGCACATATTTTGATTTTTAAGTCCTAAAAAAGCAGTGAAACGTCCACATGCATGATTTTGGTCTTTTACTTTGCAAAGTCCTGGATGTAGAGTTTGAACTCTTTGTTAATTCTGCTCCAGAATCGGCCATGAGTAAAAAAACTTTGTTAGGTTGCTTGCTAACTTTCCTCTCTCTCACTGCCAAATGTAAAAGGTCTATTGTGCTTTTTCTTAAGGCTTTACACTGTCCCTTTGGCACCCCGTAGTAGCTTAATATAATGCACAGCTCAAAACAATCCCTATTTTTCTCACACTGGTGTTTTAGAAAACTCTTATTTCAGCCTCTGTCTCAAACACTTAAATTTAGGCCCGTTTTATACGACAACACTTCACAGCGTTTTATTAAAAAATCTAAAAAGCGCAGAGAAAAAAATTCGGGTTCACATGGAAACACTGAGGAACTGAAAACGCTGTTGTATGCATATAAGGCCTGTAGGTGGTGATATAACTGTAGTCTTTTGGTAGTCTGCCACCGAAGAAGAGGCAGGATGATTGTCTGGTGTATATATTAAATGTGTCTTATCTGAGAGCAGAAGGGGAGCAACAGATGCACATTTTGTTGAAAGGCAGTCAGCAGATTCAACAGCTGTCATGTCTGTAAAGTTTTTGTTATTTTGCACATTCATGTTTTTGATTTCCTGTTTTGTTTTGAAATTTCTAACCCTTGTTTCTGACTCTTAGATTGGTTCCTGTCTGCCCTGCCCCTGTCTGTCATACCTGAGTCCTGATTGTTATTCCCAGCTGTGTGTCATCACCCCTCATTACCGCTTGTATTTAACCTTATGTGTGTCACAGTCCTCGTTCTAGCCTTGTTTTGTCTAGTCATAGCCGTGTTTGATTCTTGCCTGCTTCTTCACCTGGTTTTTCCCTCACGTCTTTTTGGATACCTTTGCTCTGTTTTTGATCGTCTACCTGTGTGCAGAACTGTAATTGTCTGACTACCACGCCTGTGTACCGAACTCTGCCTGTTAGTTTCAATCCCTTTTTGCCTTCTGGAACCTGGTTGTTGCTTGCATTTGTGTCCTTATCTGGGTCAAAGTTCACAACAGCAGCACAAGCAAAACCTGGTAAGTCCGCCATTTAGCTATTATTGTTGTCCGGTTTGTAAGAGTTCCCATAAATGAAGGTGGAAGGCGCACGTGCAAAAAATTCTACTCTGGAGGAGTTTTAAAAAAGTTGCATTCTAGGTCAGCTGAAACAGCGTTTCTATATAAACAGGAGGCCTAAACACAACAAAACTTTTGCGTTTCGGCAATTACAGTTGTTGTATAAACGGGGCCTTGGCTGCCGCCTGTTTAAGGCTCCCCGCTCCACAAACCCCCTTCCCTCTGATTGGCCAGCCTTCAAGAGGCCTTTTGGGGGAAGACCTTGGTGTTTGAGGGCCACCCCTGAAGCAGTTAGGAGATCTTTATGTGATAGCCTCATCATTTCGGCAAATCTTGTTTAGAATGAACATCCACCATTGTTACTTCATATCCATGTTTAAAATAATACCCCCTCTTTAATCAGCAGAGTTCTAAACATTGGAACATCACTTCAAGGTGAAGTGCTGAATATTAAGTTAATTTTTAATTTTTATTTTTTTGGGGGTGGTGGGGTTGGGGGGGGGGTGATTATTTGCTGATCATGTCATTTCACTATGTACTTCAAAATGTGGCATCAGTGTAAAAGTTAAAAACTCCTCTTCAGTTGCTTTCAGTATATACGCATGAAGATCAAAAATCAGACATTGAACAATTTCATCGTACTGTGTGTGGTGTGCTCTGATAATCTCAACACAGCTCACCACACACACAACGATTCTGTCCCACCACCGATCAAGAATCTAGTCTTTCAAGACAGAAATCTGGTATGACTAAATGTGATCTAACAAAAACAAAGAAGAAACATAGCAACACATAGCAGCAACTGGTAAACACGAAATGCAACATGGAAGAGGACATAGAAGAGGGAATAATGGTGGTCATGGGACTATTTTAAACGGAAAATTCCTGAACTCAAAAAAGAAAAGATTGTGGAAAAAATCCCGGAGATGGCGGGGACAAAGACTTTCCTCACAAACTTTCCATGTCAGATCAGCCATACTTGATTTTGTTTTCGTCTGCTTCCTTGTTCCTCAATCAGCTTGCCTCCTGATTGGCTACATTCCATTCTTCATCACAACTCACAGAGTCATAACTCAGGAGTCATCAGCTTTCCCCACACTTGAAGATTTTTTGTCATAAATATTGAACAAGTTTAATATTTACGATTGTCGGCCCTGACCCTTTTTGCAGGGGCAAATTCACGCTTAACACACCTCAGACCACAGGATAATCTGACAGGATAATTCGATAAAATAGGAGATAATCAGACGTTTGCTTTCCTTGGGCAGGAAGACAGAAAGTTAGTTGAAAATCTTTATGTGTGTACCCCGTACAGATAATCTGCTCTCCATTCATTTGATTCAAAACAAACACACTACTTGATAAAAGTCACATCACATTCTCACGACAGTGGGTGCTAGTGCATGGGAAATGGAGTCTTTATCATGGAAAAACACTATATTTGCAGAAAGTCCTCACAGCCCTTTAAAAAAATAATACTAAATGATTTTGGCACCTGAGAAAATCAGAGACACCTTGTTTTTCTGCTTTTGTACGAACAAAACACTCTGATTTTACTGTTCTGCTTGCCTTGCGTCACCATGACATGGCAAGAAAGTGCCAAATAACAGTCATTAAAGGATTTTCAGTGTGTGTGTGTGGGTGTGTGTACATGTGTGTGTGTACACACTGTGTATGTGTGTGTAGTTATTGACATCAGTCTGCGGTGATGCATCTCCAGCTGACCTGTGCAGACAGAGAATGTCTCGATGGTGTCATGAAGTCATTAAACCTCCCGTGAAGTCATGGACGCACATTATGATCCTAAATTTAGAAGTCTCACTCTGTGAGGAGGCAAGAAAAATGTGTTGAGACAGACTTCTCTGGAAAAAGCCGTTATCAATCAATCTGAACTTCAACTTAAATCTGTGTGTGTGTGTGTGTGTGTGTGTGTGTGTGTGTGTGTGTGTGTGTGTGTGTGTGTGTGTGTGTGTGTGTGTGTGTGTGTGTGTGTGAAAAAGAGAGGCACACAGGGTTAAGTAACTATAAACAGCAGAGACATGTCAGTCAAATTTCTGTGTGTGTGTGTGTGTGTGTGTGTGTGTGTGTGTGTGTGTGTGTGTGTGTGTGTGTGTGTGCGTGTGTGTGTGTGTGTATGTGTGTGTGTGTGTGTGTGTGTGTGTGTGTGTGTGTGTGTATTTGCCACTTACAAAATTTCCATTTTTTGAAAGGGAAGAAGATGTCGTCTCTTAATGAAAGCAGGCGTGTGCATCTCATTATGCCATCATTTGCATAATTACCCAGCATCCTTTGTGATCATGACACACACATGTGGGTGAGCATATAAGTGTGTGTGTATGTGTGTGTGTGTGTGTGTGTGTGTGTGTGTGTGTGTGTGTGTGTGTGTGTACTGTTAACAGAGAGTTTAATTTTCTGTCTTTGTAGTGTCATTAACAGTCCATCCACACTTTTTCGTTGTTTGAATCTTTCTCTGTCTTTTTTTTTTTTTAACCATTAACACAGTTTTTTTCCTGCCTCACCTGCAGGCTACCTATCATTTTAAATAACAAGAAGCTTCATTAAGACTAAATCTTCCGTTTTAAAGCAGATGTCTGGGTTTAAACTGCTTTTTGAAGCCTCTGTTTTTGAAACAGCTGATCAGGCAGAAACAAATATAATTCTCCTCCGCAGGCTCCCGGTGAGTGCGGTCATAACTTCTTGTTTTCCAGCCAGAAGTTTTCATCTGTCTCGGCACCTTGCTCTCCAAGTAAACACTGTGGTAAGGTGTGGGTGACAACAGTGTTTCCTGCTGGAAAAGCAGCACCTCTGAGTCTGATGCCAGGCCACAGACACACAGGGAAGGCTGTACGCGCACAGCGTGTGCTGACAAACACTGATTTAAATCAGCTCATTATCTTCTATGATAACATGCATTATTTTGCAAAAACAGTTTTAAAAAGTTTGACAAGCAAAACTCATAGCTGAGTGTCCTGTTTGATTTCTAAGGATTCTTTCTCTGTCTTTAAAATCTTTTCTCTTCTTCCCCTGAGACCATGTGAATAAAGAGGCGAGGGATCAAACCCACTGTAAAATGAGACACTATAATGGTGTACAGACAGAAAACAGTCTAGTGAGTATGCATCACTTTTACTTTTTGACAGCTACATGACAGGATGAGGAGAGCAAAATGTGTAAATGTATTCCAACCAATGAACACTGACAGGCTTTACGCTAAAAATGCACTGGAGAAACTGGCAGGATGGGGATATCAGAAAGTTTCTCAGGTGACAAAGTTACTCATAAATTAAAGAGACTGTGAGGACTTTCTAAGTGATCTTGAAAAAGTCTCACTTCTAGATATCTGCCCGAGCCTAATCCACAACTTAAAATCAGCACCAAAATTGATTATCGGGTCAGATTTTCACAGGAGAACACAAATCCCTTTACAGCACGTAGACCTAAAATCCCTTCAATGAAACTACGGTGGCCTGCAAAGTTTAGCAGTGGGAAACTAGAGCTGCTCTTTTTCTAGATGGAAAGGATTTCTTGGCGCCGGCTCCTAACATTTTTCCTTCTGTTGCTCAGCTCTCACTCAGTCGCTCAGCTCTGCTCACAGCACAACTTTGTTTTGAATGACAGCCAATCACACGTGAGGATATAGGACATAATTTGGTCATTTTCTCACACGTTAGGCTGATTATACTCAGAACTTAGTGTTATCTCTTACAATCAGCCTCTGCAGTTTGTTAATTATAACAGTAGGCATGTAAAGAAGACGTGACAGCAGAGAGGGGGGCACTTAGTCAACGTTAACATCTTGTCCCCACTTAGTGAGTGAGACAGCAGACAGCAGTGAGGAGGAGAGTACGTCTTGAAAACATTAAAACATGAGTGACACCCACAAATGAAGCAGCATCTGGATCAGCATCTTTTCTTCGTTTGTCTTTTGTGAAAAAAAAGAAAAACAAAAAACATTCAACCAACACACAAAACATTCATATTTACCAGGATAGGCCGAAATATGAGGCTACAAATAATACTAAATCAGGAGCCGTTTGGGAGCGTGCCAAAAGAACCGGCTCTCTGAAAAGAGCTGAACTTCACATCGCCTGACACGTTTAACCTGAACCAGCATTTTTATTCCAGGATAAAGACTCAGTTTCCCATGAGCCCTATCACCGACTGCCATTTCTGAGGAATGAATGAAGAGCAGATCTTTTTAAATCTATTTTTCTTTGTTCAAAATAACTTTTTTCCTACTTTGCAAAGCGACGAGGCAAGGTATTATTTGCAGTTACACAGAGCTATAATTTGAAATGTGACAACAATCAAACTTTGTAAACTCAGTTAGTAGTTTAGTTCAGCTATATTTAGTGTTCCTCACAGCCCGATGCTCTGAGACGTGTCTGTAACGTGTAACATTAGTGAATCCTGGTTATGTCCTTCCGGAGCTCATCTACCAACTCCAACCTCACCAAGCAGAGCTAACGTAACCTGGGTTTTGTGTTTGAATCGACCACAGATACTGAGAAATAGCATTCTGGCACTGATTATCTTTGAGAAGTGGATCATGAACAGACGTACGTAAAGGTAGGCCTGTTTTGAGCTCACTTATAAAGTCCACATGGGGCCTTTAAAGGCTGTGCTTCACATCATTCATCATCAGCCCAGTCAGCTCGCCAGTCGTATATTTCCATACTGAGCTCTCACATCTTCTCTTCCAAAATTCCTTCTGATATTTTATAAAGGGGCTGACAGGTGAGTCCAGGAAAAACAGTCAGGGTGAAATTATTGCTTGTCTGCGTTCGAACATGCAGCTCTCACCAAAAACTCAGGGCAGATTTAAGGAGTCTTGAGCAGGTTTGAACACAGCTAATGAAACAGGTTTCCAGCAGTGTGAAATCCACCTGTAAATAAACAAACAGCCCAGTCCTCTCCCTCACTGACTACTATCAATGTATCAATGTGCCCTTGAGCCATGTTGTCTTCCACCTCTCCTCCTTCCTTCTTATCCTCTGCTCTCTCTCTCTCTCTCTCTCTCTCTCTCTCTCTCTTTCTCTCTCTCTCTCTCTCTGTGGCTCATCAATACATCAACCACCGTGATTCCCTCTTTATCCCACTCTCGGAGGCGGAGGTTCATACATTAAATATTTAGAGACAGGCGGTCTAGTGCAACAGCCCAGCAACCTCCTGTCTGAAGGAGAGAGAGTGAGAGAGAGAGATAGGCAGAGTCTTTCCTCTCTCTTCCACTGCAGGGAGGTGGAGGGGGGGGACTCCGGAAGAGCCCGAAGGGAAGGAGAGCCCCATTTTCCCTGTGGGTATCACTGAGCGTGTGTCGGGGGTCATCACAGGGTGAGCCGAGCGGCCTGAATGTCTAAACACTGAGGAAGTCGATGTGGTGAGCGCAGAGGAAGACAGAAAGGCCACAAAGAAAAATAAGAGGCGGAGGAGATATGTGGTGTCGGTGTGGGAGGAAAATCCTCAAATTGAGGTTGAGCACATTTCTTTGTGCATATTTGTTTGGTCTGCATCTGTTTGATTGGTTTATGATGCAACAAAGAGAGCAACACGCAGCCAGACTCATGCACAGACGCTGCTGTTTGCCCTCTTGATTTTAACAACGTTCAATGCTTCCTTCCAGCTCTCACTATGTGTGTGTGTGTGTGTGTGTGTGTGTGTGTGTGTGTGTGTGTGTGTGTGTGTGTGCGTGCGTGCATGCGTCTGTACCTTTGTGTAAACTCATTCTTTACCTCCCACACTTAAAGTCGTGAGCAGACAAACCGGCATGACAGTGAGAGGAGAACAGAAATATCTCTCCAGTGTTCAAGTGGTAGCAACAAATGATGTTTTGTGCTGAAGTGTGAATGCACAACCCATCAACAAATCCACTTAAAAAAAAAACTATAAATATGTGTTGATAACCCTCTTTAGCATGGATAAAAGGCTGCATACAGGGTAATGAAGTAATCAGCAGCTCTGTTAGACATCTGCAGAGTGTGAGAGGCCTACACTGTCCTAATGCATCGCAGGGAGCGCACGCTGGAGCTCTTTAATGGCAAAAAAAAATACTAATAATAATTTTTAACTCAATAATGGCTGCTTTAGAGTCAAAACCCAGTTGAACAGTCCAAAATTCTGCAACATCCATGACCACCCACTCCCACAGTGTCTGTGGAAGCCAAAATGAACAGAAAGTAAAACTCTCACCTTTAAAACGAGGAAAATTACAGTGTAACGGTGGCAGACACGTCCTGTTAAAGTGGAGCAAATACGTGAAAGCAAGCAATTCAGAGGGTGTGTGTGTGTGTGTGTGTGTGTGTGTGTGTGTGTGTGTGTGTGTGTGTGTGTGTGTGTGTGTGAGAGAGAGAGAAACAACATTCCATTCATTCCTGAAGTGCTAAACCGGCAGCACCAGAGCCCTAGTTGCACCCCTGACTACACACACACATGCATACACACACACACACACACACACACACACACACACACACACACGCTGACACACAGCTGGGTCGATCAAACCGGGCTTAAGGACTGAACCAGTAAATTTATTTGACCCTAAGGGGGTAGACCGTGGTGCCTGGAGGAGCAGAAGAGGATGTTACAGGGATAAGTCAGAGCAATGACCAAATATCGCAAATTTCATAACTTTAGTTTCATGTTTCCATCGTCCAAAAAACTGAATCTAATTACAGGAAAATCAAATCTGATCTTGTTCTCAGGAATAATTTATAACAGTAACTTTGAGTACTTTTCTGCTCCAGTGGAAGATGACTCACACATTTTTTCTCTCTCCAAACACTGGATGTCATTGTGGAAGCTGTGGCGATGAAATCATTCCATTGATTATTAGTCTTAATAGGACAGAAAAACACTTCATGATAACTTGATGTTTGCCACAAAAAAAAAAAAAAAAAAAAAAAAAAAAACCTCAGCAATAATTCGATAAACCCTCCGGCAGCTTTGTCAGGTTCAACTGCTCATTAACACAAGATTCTAATCAGCCAATCACATGCCAGCAACTCAGTAAAGTTAGTCATGGTGAAGACGAGCTGCTGAAGTTCAATCTTAACATCAAAATGAAGAAGAAAGGTGATTTAAGAGACTTTGAATGTGGAATGGTTGGTGGTCTTCATATGTGAAAAACTGCTGATCTACTGGGATTTTAACCCACAACCATCTCTACGGTTTACAAAGAATGGTCCCAAACAGAAACAACACCCAGTGAGCAGCAGTTCTGAGGGTGAAAATGCCTTGTTGATGCCAGAGGTCAGAGGAGAATGGACAGACTGGTTTGAGCTGATAGAAAGGCAACAGTTACTCAAATAACCACTGGTTACAACCGAGGTATGCAGAAGAGCATCTCTGAACGCACAACACGTCGAACCTTGAGGCAGATGGGCAACAGCAGCAGAAGACCACACCGGTTGCCACTCCTGTCAGCTAAGAACAAGAAACTGAGGCTACAGTTCACATGGGCTCACCAAAACTGGACCATAGAAGACTGAAGAACGTCCCCTGGTCTGATGAGTCTGGATCTCTGCTCCACATTCAGATGGTCGGCTCAGAGTTTGGAGGAAACAACATGAAAGCATGGATCCATCCTGCCTTGTATCAACGGTTCAGGCTGCTCGTGGTATAATGGTGTGAGGGTTATTTTCTTGGTTCACTTTGGGCCCCTTAGTACCAAGTGAGCCTGGTTTAAAGTCCACAGTCTACCTGAGTATTGGTGCTGACCATGTCCATCCCTTTATGAGCAGTGTACCCATCTTCTGATGGCTACTTCCAGCAGGATAATGCGCCATGTCATAAAGCTCAAATCATTTCAAACTGGTTTCAATGAGTTCACTGGACTCCAGTGGTCTCCACGGTCACCAGATCTCAGTCCAGTAGAGCTCCTTTGGGATCTGGTAGAATGGAAGATTCTCATCATGGATGTTCAGACGACAAATCTGCAGCAACTGTGTGATGCTGTCAGGTCAATATGGAGCAAAATCTCTGAGAAAGGTTTTATATGGTGGCCCTGAGAGGTCACAGCACTGCAGCTTCTGAGAACATATGCAGAGAGACAAAACACAAGCAGATTAAGAAAACAGCTTCATCAATTTGACAACACATGCACAGAATTTAGGAAAACATGCTGCAAATAGACCACAACACAACGGAAGTGTTTCCAGAGGACACTTATAAGTGAAGCACATGTCCTGACCAAGTGGCAACCTCCGGTCTGAAAAGAGGAAGTACATCTGCAGTTCATCGAGTGTCCGTTTGAGGCTGGCTCTAGAAGTACCAGAAGTCACATACACACCAAGCCAAAAAAAGCAGTTTTCATGACCAAAATAAGCACATTGACTGCCTGGTACAAAAACTGTCTCCCATCTGAATCACTAATTTCGCTAACTCCACACATTGTACGGGGGTAATTTTTTTTCTAACTCAGCAGTTTAGACAATATTAAGCTCACTAGTTCATCCAATCAGAGGCACAGCTCAGATCATGTGACTGACAGGTGTCCTATGGCTGTTAGTATGGAGACTCAAAGCCTGCCTCATTTCTGATATCACCGCGCTGGTCGATTTGCTTCAAAACTTTGTTTCATCTTTGCAGACCCCGTAAGATAGAAGGGGAAAAGGCAGGTGTATGTGGGAATACATTAATAGGTCAATCCAAAAACGTACAAAAAATGAACAACAACAAAAAAAAGGCCTAAGATTCTTAATTTAGCTGATTAGTCAAAAATTAGACTAACTTTATGCTGTGTTTCCTGATTAATCTGATACCATCCATAACACGTCCTTATTCTCTCATGTGGGAAATAGATCAAACATTTTTTGTTTGCAGGGATTTTATGCCAAATTTAACCCTTATTGTTGTTTATACTTTTACAATGATTGATGGAATTTGCTGTTGAAAGTAGTTTTGATTTTGGAGTTAGTGTGTTTCTTTGCCCCCCACTTTGGTAACATCTGGTTTACAGGACCTAGCATGATGCTAAAAGTAAAAACATTATGAGCATGGGTGATCATCCCTGGCTATCATTTCTCCAAACTTTCTCCTGTAGCTGAACTGGATGTAGAATGAGTCATCAACATTTTAATGAATTTCCAGGACATAAAACCCTCTTTAACACCTCTCTGCAAAACTATGACAATCAGAACAAGATGTTCTTGAATATCTTCCAAATTCTGCTTTCAGATTGATTTCATTAGAAATTTGCAGGGCTTCCACCTCAGTGTGGTCTGACTCCTCACAGACTTTGAGAACATGGGCCTGCAGGATGTTTTGCTGGTTGTGGCCACATAACCAAGTGGCTGAGTATATTTTCGTTACTGAAACAAACATTTTTTTTTTTCCTGTGGAAGACTCCACAGTTTATTAGAATTCCACGGTTTATGGTCCTGTCTCAGGCAAATACTCATTATTAGCACATAAAAAAGAAGCATAAGGAAGTTATTTGAGCAATTTCTTTTTGCTCAGGGTCAGTGCAGACATCTCGCTCAACTGAGAACAACAACAAGTGAACCAAAGCCTTTTCTTTATCTACAAAGAAAAAGGGAAAGCCAAGATGTTCCAAGAAAATCCTCATGGCTTCAGGTCTGGCAGATGGAGGATGATGAAACAGCCAGAAACATTGTGGTAATAATTCGCCCCTGCCACTGTTCTTTTCATGCCATTGTCATGTCATCATCAAAAGACAAGTGAGGTTCCTGTTTTTACAGTTTGGTGATAAATGTTTTTGCTAATGAGGTTTTGCACTGGGCTGGTGCTGGTTTACTCGCCAAGTGAGCAGCGTTTCCTCACTTCTTCTTTCACTTAAAAAGAAATCACTTGGGCTGGTTTGTGCTTCCTTTACACAATCTTTCCTCTGCTCCTGCACACGGCTGTAAAACAGGTTGTGTGAAGCTTTTACTTAAATTAAGACACTAATCAGCAAGTGAGACCAACAGAGGAGGCCTGAGTTTCACAAGTTGAGCAGTTAACACTCAATGTGCAAACGTTTTCAGTTTAATGTGCACTGCTTGACTTTAGAAAGAGGGTTAAAACAACTTGGAGAGCCTCAATTCACAAGATTTTACACTCTTCTGATTGCACAGAGTAGAAATGCAGAAAAAATAATACTATATAATAAGAATATAGTGCATTTTTAATTTATCTGAGGAGAAAAGCTATGTCATTAAAAACAAAACAAACAGATAGACTGTGATGTTCATGAAGAGGGAATTATTTTTTTCACTCTAAAATAATTGATTTTTATGACACTCTTCTCGAAATAATTTTAAGGCCACATTAGAGAAGCTTTTCACATCTTTACTGTTGTTCTTTACAGTACAATGCCAATTCTAATAAAGTTGGGGTTTTGTTCATAATTTAAATAAAAACAGAATACACTGATCTGAAAATGCTGTTTAACCTTCAAACCATTCAATTAACTGCACAACAAAGACAGACTTGTTGTTCCAAAAGAAGCTGGGACAGGGGCAACAAAAGACTGGGAAAGTTGAATGCTCCAAAAACACCTGTTTGGAACATTCCACAGGTGAACAGGTTCATTAAAAACAGGAGAGTGTCATGATTGGGTATAAAAGGAGCATCCCTGAAAGGCTCTGTCATTCACAAGCGAGGATGGGGTGAGGTTCCCCACTTTATAACCAACTGCGTGAGCAAATAGTCCAACAGTTTATAAACAATGTTTTTCAACATACAATTGCAAAGAATTGATGGATTTCATCATCTACAGTCCAAAATATCATCAAAAGATTCAGAGAATCTGGAGAAATCTCTACACATAAGCAGCAAAGCTGAAAACCAACACTGAATTACTGTGACCTTTGACCCTTCAGGCAGCACTGCATTAAAAACCAACATCTTTGTGTAAAGGATATTACCACGTGGGCTCAGGAAGACTTCAGAAAACCATTGTCAGTTAACACAGTTCATCACTACATCTACAAGTGCAAGTTCAAACTCTACCATGCAAAGACAAAGACATATATCAACAACACCCAGAAACACCGCCGGCTTCTCTGGACCCGAGCTCATCTGAGATGGACTGATGCAAAGTGGAAAAGTGTGCTGTGGTCTGACGAGTCCACATTTCAAATTGTTTTTGGAAATCATGGACGTGGTGTCCTCCAGGCCAAAGAGAAAAAGGACAATCTGGATTGTTCTCAGGTCAAAGTCTCAAAGCCAGCATGTGTGATGGTATGGGGGTGTGTTAGTGCCCATGGCATGGCTAACTTGACCATCTGTGAAGGCTCCATTAATGCTGAAAGGTACATACAGGTTTTGGAGCAACATATGCTGCCATCCAAGCCACGTCTTTTTCAGGGACGTCCCTGCTTATTTCAGCAAGACATTCTGCATGTGTTGCCTGCCTGCAGTCCAGACCTGTCTCCCATTGAAATGTGTGGAGCATTATGAAGCACAAAATATGACAACAGAGACCCCGGACTGTTGATCAACCGAAGTTGTTCATCAATCAAGAATGGTAAAGAATTCCATCTCCAAAGCTTCAACAATTAGTGTCCTCAGTTCACAAACACTTACTGAGTGTTGTTAAAAGGAAAGGTGATGGAACACAGTGTGAAACACGAGCCTGTCCCAGCTTTTTAGGAACATGTTGCAGGCATCAAATTCAAAATGAGTGAATATTTGCACAAAAATAAAACAACAAAAAAACAAACAAACAAACAAACAAAACAATTTTTTATCAGTTTGAACAATGAATATCTTGTCTTTGTTGTGTATTCATTTGAATAAAGGTTAAACAGGATTTGCAAATCATTGTTTTCTGTTTTTATTTATTTTACACAGCGTCCCAACTTCACTGGAATGGGGGGTTGTAAAAACATACAGGGTGTAAATGCAGAAAAAATTAATATGATAAGAATATTTTACATTTTTTTATTTGTCTGAGGAGGAAAGTTATGTGTCGTTAAAAACAAAACATCCTCATTCTTGTTCTTTACAGTGTATTTATTGGGTATATAGTATGCAGAACTGGGCTTTGACTTAACATTTTAACTGTCATTAAAAAAAGCACATAAACAGCAGTGTGTTTCGTGGTTTGTGATTTATCATTAAGAAAAAAAGATCTGTCTGTGGCCATGTTGTGTATTAAATACAGTTTTTAACGCTGGATCTAAGGTGAGAATCTGCTCATTAATAATCTTTAAACATAGAGGAGGGACACTAAATAAATAACAGCCAATGAAACAAAACAGAAATCGCTGTCTATGTTTGAATTACCACGAGTGTGAGGACTTTGTGTGTGCGTGTGATCATGCGCTGATCCATGCTGATCTATGGGGCTAAGTGTGTGTAAGTGTGTGTGTGTTGGAAGGATGGTTAAAGAGAGACAAGGGAGCACATATGGCCTGAACAGTCGGGGATGAAACTCCCACATGACTCGGCAGATAAAAATAAAAATAGGAGAGAGAGAGAGAGAGAGAGAGAGAGAGAGAGAGAGAGAGAGAGAGAGAGAGAGAGAGAGAGAGAGAGAGATAGAGAGGAGGAGGAGGAGGATTTGCTTAAAAAAACAACAACAAAACATTGAAATACAGTAAAATATAAAGATACCTTTTAGGATCACAGTGTTGAGTGTGTGATTATCGTTTGCATGCTTGTGATCATTCTGAAGTGTTGACTCGGTGATAGATAAGAACGTCTATGCCTGTGTGTTATGCACAAGGTACCTTAAGCTGTGATATTTCCAAAGCCTTACAAGTTACAGGGGCCCTAAAAATGGTGTTGTTGGTGGTGGTGGGGCAGCACCCACAGTGGTGGATCATTTTCCAGCTTTCAATGACAAATTCCTTGTGGTTGACACAATGAGTAAGCTTTGAAAGCAGTTATCAGCCGTGTGTTCACAGATCTTTAGCGTGCTAACTCCTAAACGAGGACACCTGGAAGATGATGGGAAACATGACACATGGTTTTCATAATGCAGACGGGACCTGACAACAATTGTTTTTTAGGTGCATGCTCTGCTGTGTGTCAGAGTACAACAGGTATTACTGAAGTGTTGTGCTTCCTCTGTTGCACATTTTATGGAGGACGAGATCAGACAAAAGTACAAGTAAATAAATAAATAAATAAATAAATAAATAAATAAATTTCTATGATGAAATATCTGTGCTTGAGATCTTCCTCACCTTCTGGAAACTAAACTACAAACTGAGTTTACAAAGTTTGATCGCTGTCACAGTTCAATCAATAGCGCTACGTAACTACAACTAAATACATCAAAGATGAGTGAACTTTGGCACCACGTGTAAATTCTGACTTGTTTGCACTTTGACCCCAACTCTGATTTTAATTATCTTAACCCTTGTAATATGTTAAGGGTCATTTCTGTTGGCCAAACTACTGGTTATCCTTTCTTTTTCTTTATGATATCCTCTGACACAGAGACCCAGGTGTGTGTAGAGGAGGAACTTTCTCTCCCTTGTCCTTGTCACTGTTCTCATGTCATCTCATTGATGAATACACAAAGAATGAGCTCCAGAAGGTTTCCGGCTGAAGAAGCTGGAAAAGATTTCAGAGACAGAGGACAATGTTATTGATGACTGTCAATTTTCTTACATTGAGGAGGATTCAGAGGACCAGTCTGCTGTTGTCTCTCCATCAGATGAAAACTAAGGAATGCAGCAATCATCATCCATAGACATGGGCATCTAAAGATGCTACTATAAAAGGGTCAGCATCACTAGTGGCATGCATAGACTTTTTGAGGGGCAGGGGTGAAAAGAAGAACAAAAAGAAAAAATGGAGGGCACTTTAGTACATGTTTTTTCCACTCAAGATGACAGTTTATTATATTTTAACGAGCCAAGGCGACGGTTTGATGACAGAGGATTAGAGCCATCTTTAAAAAAGAAAACAAAGAGTAAAGTTTCTGAGATTAAATTCATGAGTCAGTTTAAATTGTGTTAAAAAAACAAACTTTATTCTGAAAGTTTGTTTTATAGGAGGGTCCATACTCCTACTCAAAGAGGATGAACTGAGAGCATCTTCTTGATGAAGGCAGTTGAAACATGTAGCACTGTAGGCTACCACACTATGACAGAGGAATAGGGCCAAGTTCAAACCTAAACTAAAGTAGAACTTCACAAGATGCTCCGTGCTCCTCATTTCTGTACAGGCGGCTGCTGCTCTTCAGAGCGACAAGATATAGACGATAGATTATTCACATAATTCTTTGACTTTATTCCGTAAACAGTATAATTAATGGACGTAGTCTTTGCAACGTCACCCGTCTGTTTCTGAAACAGATTTTTGAAGCAAATCGGTCGGTGCAGCCATACTGGAAATGAGGGAGGCTTTAAGTCTCCACAGTAACAACTATAGGGCACCTGTCAGTCACATGAGCTGAGCTGCACCTCTGATTGGACGAATTGGTGTTCTTAATATCTTCTTAACTTTAGAAAAAAGAGTTAGAAAAAAATCCCTCCCCTCCGTACAATGTGTGCTGTTAGCGAATTAGCGATTGCTGTTAAAACGGCTTTTTGTGGCTTGGTGTGTTTGTGACTTCCAGTACTTCAGGAGCCAGCCTCAAGCGGACACTCGACAAACTACAGATTTTAGCACTTCCTCATTGTGTCATATTTTCAGACCAGAGGTTGCTGCTTGCTTTATTCTCATAAATCTATGACTATTCTCGCAAATTTATGATTTTATTCTCATGAGTTTGTTTTGCTGACCAGGAGGAAATTTAAGCACTCGTTTTGGCTCTATAGAAGCGTGTGTTTTGCCTGGTGTGTTCATCCCAAGAGGACAGTAAAACAAGAATCTGTTGTGTGAAATGCAACAAGCGCACCATTAGTAATTTGAAGAACACTGGAAATCTGAGAAAATGGGGTAAATTAATGGTTATCATACTCTTGAAGTTAGCCACAGGTGCAAAGTAAGTTGGTGGTCTGTTCATGTTGTAGGAGGTGAAGTAGAGAAGTGGCAGACTTTATTGCAAAATATGATGCTAAATTATTTCAACAAATTTTTTAATCATGATTTTATTTAGTTTCAGTTTTGTTTATCATCAATATCCTCTGTAAGAAAAAAAAATAGAAATTCGATTTCATTACTTTTTTTTTAAAGGTACAAGAAGCCACAAGGGAGTCAAAGGAGTCGACAGACTGAACCCATCCTGATCAAGTATCCTGAAGTGAACACCAGCTTTATTCATGTTATTGGCCTATTTGTGAGAGCTCACAGTGAGGATTGTTAAAATGTACAAACAACTTCTTTGTTTGGTGTCTAGCCAGCGAGTTGCCTCATTAACACCAGCTTCAAACACACTTTAGGCCTATTTGTCCGGCTGTTAACTTGAATGACATGGACAGGCTCTGAGAACAGCCCACTCCTCTCCAGGGTGCACTCTGCAATCCGCTCCGTGTTTTCCGTCCGACAGTCAGCGGGCTCCTCGCAGCCTCTAGCTGGTTTTTACTCAACCCTGTCCTGATATCACTCCGCTGGCATGGTGGAGAAGCGGACCTGATTATTGTGATGGTGGCAGGCGGCAGCCACTGACTACAGACTTCCGCCACTGCTTCCCATATCCGCGTTTTGCGCCGTCTGGACGACTCTCGTTGCCTCACAACCGGACAACCGAGGGCGCTTGTGCTCTTTACACCAACTCAACAATATCTTCACCGGGATTTCTTTTAAACCAAAACCATATGAGATGCAAGTTCACAGGGAAACTCCGGAGCCTGTTCGGTTCACGCAGCAAAACTTTTTCTCAAAGGACAACGCTGTTAAAAGGAGAGTGGACTGTTGCTGCTGCTGCTGCTCCTCCGTGGGACGGTCTGTGCGTGTGTTACCGTGGAATGCCTGCTAACCGTCATACCTTCACGGTGTTGTTGTGTTTTCCCCCGCGGAGTTGCTGTTAGCAGCGTGGCAGCGGGTTTATTGTTGAATTCATTCCGGGCTGGGTGTTATTTGTGTGTCGTGGAGCAGTTTGTTTGGAAACAGTGTGGGAGAGGGGAGATAGACGGACACTCTACACCAGCCTCTAACCATATGACTGTTAGGCTTGCAGCCCTTTAAACCTTCCTGCTGTTTGCTTGCTTCGGCGGCTGTTGTCGGTCCTAGCCTCAGTCCCCTACCCGGCTGCTTTGTACCCTTCACCGGGGAGGACAGAGCCGCAGAGGACACTCGGTGGTGGAGGTGGAGGAGGAGGTGGCCGGAGGAGGAGGAGGTGGTGGCGGTGGCGGTGGGCTTGAACGGGGAGAAAAGTTCTTCCAAAATAGCAGCCATTCGGCCCAGAGATGGGGGACTTCGCCTCCCCCGCTGCCGGACCCAACGGCAGTATCTGCATCAACAACAGCATGAACCCGGCCGCCGGGAGCGGAGTGCCCGCCGGGGCGGTGGGCATACCTAAGCACAGCACGGTGGTGGAGAGACTGAGGCAGCGGATAGAGGGCTGCCGGAGACACCACGTAAACTGCGAGAACAGGTACCAGCAAGCCCACGCCGAGCAGCTGGAGATAGAGCGGAGGGAGACGGTCAACCTGTACCAGCGGAGTCTGGAGCAAAGGGCCAAGAAGTCGACCGGCGGCGGTGGCAGCAGCAGCAAGCAGCCGCAGAGCAAGCAGCCGGACCCGGACTCTGCCTCCTCCACGGAACAGAGGAATAACACGCTTATAGCGGTAAGGATGAGCTCTCAGACTGCCTCAACCATGCACAAACACAGCAAACACCACACTCTGTCCTTCCCCTTCATCTCTGCCTCCAACATACGTTAAGTGCAACCTGCACTGCTACTACTACTTGTTCACTACTGTGCAAACTTGTTGAAAACACGTCCACCGAGCGCTCACATTGCTTTGGAAACACGCACACTTTACTTTTTCACACCAGATTGCCAACTAGTGCTTCTGTTTACAAAGAAAGGCAGCCGCTTGTTGAAGAAAACAGGCTGCAGTCAGGGTTTGAAAGTGACAGGCTGTCAGCTGATATTTGATCATTGGTGAGATCAGTGCCGCTTCATGCACAAAGCGGGGCTGAAAGTTTGGAAGGCGCTGCTAATTATCATGCAAAGTTTTTTCACCTCAGAAACTTTCCGAATAACTTCTGGAAGCTTGCTGCCTTTTTTTTTTGTTTGCATGAAAACAACTTCTGCTTTTTTTTTTTTTGGTTCTTTGTTTTCGGGTGCAGATTGTTCTGCAAGAAGGCAGCATTGAGGTTGCAAAATTGCTTCCTTGATCTCAGCAGCGGCACTCTGCAACTCAGCACAGAGAGAGACTTGGTGCTGATTTTGAAGTGTTACAAAGGTGAGAGCAAGAAAAAACAGCTTGCACTCTGGTGTCACCTTTTGTGCATAACTTAAACTGGATGCACTTCAGGCTATGATGCATCAGTGAAGTCATCAGGTGGTGGATTATGTATGTGTTTTTGCATGCAGACCTGAAACTAAAGGGATGCTACAGTGACTTCCAGTTGGTAGGGGGCAGTGGTAACATATGGAGGATGGTAGAGTTCCTCATGGCTGCTGGGAGGATCTTGTTATGGAGTGATTTTCTATAAGCACCTCTGCTGGTCACATCAGATTACGTGCTGATGCTGTTGTTGCTAACAAGACAGGGATGAAAGTGGTCACCAGCACATCTCCCAGGAGCAAGTTGTGGTCTTCCTTTTACAAAAGACCAAAGGATACATGTCAGGAATGTCAACATTGTTATCTCCCTTTTGTTGCTGCGATGAGCCCAGTTCCTGCCCCTTTTGAAATGCAAAGCCGTCCCGTCTTTAATTTCAGGGGCGACATCAGCCGTTATTTAAGAGCCACAGCGGCCTGACCAGCGACAGCCTGTGAGAGCAGCAGTGATTCTAATGGTGTAAGACCTCCCAGCGGCCCTTGTGGACATTAAACCGAACCGCCCATTAGATGGTCAGCAACAAATGCTCAGAGAATGGAGGGATTACGGCTTAAAGACACAGCGGCATCCCTCTGCTGCTCTCCCAGTCACTGATCTTGACAACCTCACATGCGTAAGCACACCATTCAACAGCTCAATTACAGAGATCCTGTGTTGGTATCCTTTCTTTATTGTGTACTGCAAGATTCTCACTTTTTTTTGGTCATGAATTATTGAGCACAAAAAAAAAGGGAATGCAAGAAAGTCTGCTCTGCTCTTGCGAGCAGAACTGCAGCTAGATGGCTGTATGAAGTCGCTGCAGAGGCAGGCATTCGAGGAAAGAGAAGAGAATGCTGTTAATCTTAGCTACACGCATCACACGCATCACATGCACACATGCGTACACAAATACCCAGAGGGCCTCTATCTGAAAGGGTTACGTTGTAGACAGTGTGCCGGCTTCAGAGGGCGTGTTTGGATGCAGTTTCACCTACAGCTGATGTGTGTTTAGAGGCATATGTGCTCATATGATCAGTTAGACGTGCAGCACACAAAGACCTGCTCATGATATATCACCAAACACCTTATGAACACTGAAATTATCCTGAAATGACACGGATGGCTGTGAAGAGTGTGTGTGTGAATGTGTGTGCCATTGTACTGGTTGGTTTGCAGAGTCAACACTCTGTCAGTTTGAACAGTGTCAGGAAAGTTGACATTGTGCAAACAGTGAAAAGGAAAAAGGTGAATTTTTTAAAAGATAGTCGCTGCAAAGATGCATTCGACTAATAAGAGATTATTTCATTTGATCACTGGAGTGAGGACTTTCTCATTCTTTGGTTTCATATTCTGCTGTTTCTGAGGACCTTGTATTGTCAGGTAGACTGGAGTACACTGCGCTCGGGTGTCTAATGGTTCTCAGACACACCCACATCGTGGCAGGGGTTAGCCTATAATTATAGAAAGTGTGTGTTTATGTTTACAGACTGACTATTAGTGAGAAAAGAAGTCACAGTCTGTCTTTCCCACCGTTCATCTGACACCATCCAGCAGAATCGTAGAAAACTACAAACTCCAGGTAACTTAGAACTAACCTGTGAGATCATACATGTCCAGACAAGGGCTGCAACTAACTATTATTTTCATCATCGATTAAACTACCGATTATTCTATTGATTAATCGAGTAGTTGTTTGGTCCATAAAATGTCCGAAAATGGTGAAAAATGTCAGTGTTTCTCTGAGTGTAAGATGACATCATCAAATGTCTTGTTTGGTCCACAAACCAAATACATTCGGGACTGTCACAGAGGAGCAAAGGAACCAGAAAATATTCACATTTATGAAGCAGAAATCAGAGAACTTTGACGTCTTTTTCTTAAATAATTACTTAAACTGATTCATCACTTTTCAAAATAGATAATTGATTATTTCATTGATTGTTGCAGCTCTAGTCCATAATTCGAATATTCCTCTAGCATCAAAACCTCTAAGACTGACACTTACATACTTACTATTGTCTGATAATGAGAGGGTTTTATGGATGAGGGTTCTTTATGATCTCCGTAACATTTTATTGTATCACAATTTGATGTTACTGTCAAATATAAAAATATAATAATAGTATAAATATGCACCGATCGATCGATCAGCTTGTTGATTGATGCTGATTTTCGTTAATTTTGAGGATCTGTGCTCGGCTGACCCTTACATATGAAACAGATCTAATCCACTGATCTTATCTAACCTAACCCAAACCTTGTGATTTCCCTTGACAAAGCAAAATAGTACTGTGCACTTTATTTTTGGTGAGAGGCTCAAAACAGGCCTGCAGTGTCACCTGTTGCTAAAGAATTGTTTATTTTTGAAATGTGGAAAATCAAAGACTAAAGAACCTGATATCATTTAGTAGTTTGGGCAGCAATATTCCAAACTTTTAATTTATAATTGAGAAAACTACCTCATGTGCAGTTAAAACATCCACTCTGTAATATTTCACAGATATTGTTCAATGTTTTTCTATAAAATAAGACTGAAACATTGAAGGTGTATGCTGTCAGTTTTTTAAAATATATCTGTATCGGCAGGTCAGGCTTTTTAAAGATCAGTGATTGGACGGAAAAATTGTGATTGGTGAACCCCTGCAATAGTAATATTACTTAAAATTAAATTTAAAAAAATTAATAGCGTATAAATTAATACAGCACTTTTTAATACAAAGAACAAAAAATCACAAATAAAAACTGTTCTGTAAAAAAAAAAAAAAAGGCCTTACTTAGCAAAATAAAACAGGGGACTGATTTTGCAAACAGGATGCTCTCGTGCCCGTCCACAAAATGCTGCAGGTTATGACAGTGAGTGAGGAAGACCAGGGCGGACTCAGAGGAACTCTGTAACAGCTGCTAATTACAGTCCTCTGTTTAGTTTTAAAGGTGTGCTGTACGCTCTCTCTCTCTCTCTCTCTCTCTCTCTCTCTCTCTCTCTCTCTCTCTCTCTCTCTCTCTCTCTCTTTCTGTGCACGCGCACACATACACACACACAGGTCTAAAGAGTTTGGATAGCTCGGACTGTGACTACCAGTTGGGAGGATGTGACCGCTGGGAAGCATCAACAGGTGTGTGCAGTTGCAGCAGCAGCAGCTCTGGTAGATTAAGCAGCAGTGATGTTAACAAATTTGAGTACCGTGATGTTCTGTAAGAGTTTAAGAAAAGAAGTTATTAAGTACGAGACAAAAAAAAGTGGCAGTTGTTCCTCTGGTCATACAACTAATGTGAGCGTGTCGCTTGCAGACTTTAAAACATTACGCATGACTCTTTCTGTAACTCCTTTTTAGTCATTACTGACTTTTTCACTGATCGTTCAAATCGTCTCCGTCCTCCCTGCAGACATAAGGAGAGAGAAGTCAGTTTAATGACACTGTGCAAATTTGTTAAACGTGACATTTTTTAAAATTATTTATTTATTTGAACTTTATTTAACCAGGAACGCCTCATTGAGATTAAAAATCTCTTCTACAAGAGTGTCCAGGCCAAGACAGCAGCAAGTCACAGAGCACAATTACAGATGAACAACACAAAACAATGACAAAAGCAGATCAACGTAATCAATGTAGCATCTGAAAAATCAACCATCAAAGCATTTACAGTCTGACGCTTCATCCTCAAACACCTTCAGTCTACTTTTAAAAAGATTTAAAGAGACCTGCTCCCTCAGGCCCAATTCTCCTGCAGCAGGCTCTATCTAAAACTCCTTTTTCCCGTTTCAAGACGTACTTCAGGAACAGAGAGCAAAAATAAGACTTGTGAATGAGAGACTCAGCGGAGACTGTAAGTTCCAACATTTCTCAACTTGTTTAATCACATAAGCAAGAGGGAAGCAGCAAATTAAGAGCTGCATTATAAATGAGGACATGCCAATGATTTTATCCTTGAATAGACAACGCAGGCCGACCAACCGGAGAAGACGAGTCACAACGATGAGTGAGAGCCTTAAACCTCAGAGCTCCATACAGTGATCAGAGAGTGAAGGCACTGTGAAGAAGCATGCTTGTACAATACGTCACCAATGGAAATGATCCAAGTTTGCGTTGCACCACATTTATAATTTTTAATTTTTGTTTTTTTGGTAGAGGTTCCTCAAGGAACTTTTTGACGCTGCAGAAGTTGCAGTTTTTTTCCCAAGGGCTGCACCTGTTTTAACAACAACCGACACATATGCTTTCTCAACTTATCGTGTTAAATTCTTGGAAAAACAATGGGAAAAATACATTTTTAAGACTAGAAAATAGTCACATGATCTTTTCAATTTTTGTTTGTTTGCAAGCAGTTTTGGAATATTTGACAATCATGACTCGTAGCATAAATATTAATCCGCTCACATTGTACCGTTGCATTTCTCCTCTCAGCTGCTGGGGGAGCTTAGATCGGTACATACATGTGCATAACAAGTAGGCTGATTTTGTTGGTACCTGCTTCTTCATATCAATAAAAAACAGGGAAAAAAAAGAATAATTTCTTTATATATGGATATGCAAGTTTCTGTTTTTATCTCAGCAGTTGTAGACCTCATGACCAGGGGAAGGTTTTTGCATAAGTCTGGGTCAGCTGTTCTCCATTAAGAGGTTAGAGTGTCTCTACAGAGCCTACAGGCGGCACCATTTCTGACATGCTCCTGCTCAATACTCTTACTACATGTGATTGTTGTAGCAATTGCGGAGATACCATGTGGGAATTGCAGGAGCAGTAATTGCCAGTATGGTCAGCCTTGTGAGTCACTGCAAATTAGAGACTGTGGATGCAGCAATTTAAAAAAAAAATGAATGAGATGAAATCCGACTCTGAACTACCAATCGAAACATCGCCTGTGTTTGTGTTACGACAGGAGACTCATTCACCCCTTTTATCAAGTGTTCGCTCAACGAGCTAAGGGAAGTTACACCATGATACAGAAAGATTAATCTTCATTGCAGTTATTTTTAAAAAAAACAGAAGGTCATTAAAGGGCAGATATCAGTGCAGTGATTGTACCGGTTTGTTAGGCCGTATCTGACGAAGCATCACACGGTCTTTCCAGGCAGCGCAGCTAAGGATGAATTTTTATCATAATGCTCATAGTTGGTGTCCAGCTGTGAAGCAGACTTTTATAGACCAAAGCCTGTTTTTTGCAACATTTTTGATAATACAAGGTGGATCTTTTGTCCTGGTGCTGATAACCAGTAACAACCTGCTCCTGATGGTTGATACTGTTGGGATAACGTTTGAGGTTGTGTAGTTTATGCATACCTGAAGGTTATGAAGGCTGTTACTTAATGGGCAAAGGTGTGTTTGCAATCATATACTAACCCACAAAACAGAACAGTCATGTTTCTACAATCATTTTGTGTTTTTCTTTAACTGCAGACTGGAGAACTCCTGTGGATGCAACAATGAGCTTCTTATGAGGGATTAGGGATGGGAACTTTAACATTTGAACCGATAACGTAGTGAGACCCGGTACCTGGGAATCAGTATCAGTACTCAACGGTGCCAATACCAAAATCTCATTTTCTTTTCAATTTAAAATTTGTTTCTCAATGAATAAACTTAAACAGATGCATTAATACAACATTCAACTGTTTGTATCGTAACATCGCAGTTGTTTCAAAAATGTCTCTAACTAAAATGAACAACAACTTAAAGAATTAACTGCAACCATGCTGTGTTTTTCAACAGAAATGCACAATTTAAAACCCAGCTCTTTGTACTCCTATACCTTTTCATCCCCCTCCAGAAAAATTCTATCGAAAAATGCTATCTCGAAAAAGCGTACTCTCTTCAGCCTTGAGAAAAATCTTGTGCTTCACCAGGTGCTTCCTCAGATTTGAAGTATTTCACAAGGATGCATTTAGGTGCCGAAACTCAGTACCGTTTGATTTTACGTGAATTGGTACTTGGTAGTACAGACGGAATTCAGTTGGTACCTCTAAAAGTACCGAATTCTGTACCCATCCCTATTAGGGATGCACAATATATCGGAATTAATATCGGTATCGGTCGATGTTTGCCGTTTTTTAACATATCAGCATCGGTCCAATGAGTAAAACTGGGTTGATATCAACAACCAGTGTTTATATCCGTTCAGCTGCTGTTTGTGTTTGTGTCTGGAGGGGTTGCCATGATTACTGGTCAGTTTGTTAAGGTCACTTTGTCAGGATATTGTTTTGATATATGATCCTTTTTTTGTAATTTATGATTCAAACTTTCTCACTGGAGTTTTGTGAGAGTTTAATCACACACTTGCTACAAGTTTTGAGGGTCACTCAACAGTAACACTGTTGGTTACTTGTGTTTATGATAGCCCTGAAACCTTCTTAAAACATCATCTCAGAAACTTTATTTTTTGAAAATATATTGATATTGGAAAATATCAGTTATCGACCATAACAGAAATATTAATATCAAATACCCATATCGGCCACAAATTTCAATCCCTACTTCGGCTGGTACGTCCTGTAGACTGCATCCCTACAACTTTAATTCCATATCTCAGAATGAATTAAAGGTGGTGCAGTTAAGCATTATAAATTAATACAGATTCAGCAGTGCAATGTAAAGACAGTAAAACAAGTTTTTAAACTGATTTTAGAGTTTTTTTTTTCTTGAAAACTGGAATCAAGAATTCCAAAAAACACATTTCCTTTCTTGCAGCGTTGCAGGATATTGTGACAAAAACATTACCCCGGTGTCTTCATGCTTATGATATTGCCAGATTCTTCATCATCACTTGTATGTGTTATGACAACAAGGAACAGGTGTTAGCATCTTTACACATGTTAGCAGAGAGGGAATAATCGGTGATAGCAGCAACAGCTTCCACAAAACACGACTTGTTCTCCGGCTGGGTTGGATTTGTGCTTCTTGATGCCGCCACTGTTGGAAAGGTTTGTTTGTGTTCTTCATGTGTTGTCAAAAGTCAGCATGATTCCAGGAAGAAAACAAGGAAGTGCATGTTGAGCTCAGTGAGTGACACCAACACCCGACCTTTGATGAAGTTTTTCTGCTGTCAAACTTCACTGTGGCTGTTTCAGTGTCTCCACATGATGCGACTCTGTGGGGCGTCATCAAACGCCAGAACGTGTTCGCCGCTAGCTCTCGTGTTTTCACTCTGAGCAGTTGAATTCCTGATGGGAGCACGTGAGCTGCCGTGGAAATCAAACCTGTGACCTTTTCGTTTCGGCGCATGTCTGTGGACGGACGCCATAATGTTGCTTCAAACCAGATTCGTGAGCGGTGCTATTTGACAAAACATGCCGTCAGATCTGATTACCTAATCCTCAACGAGTTCACAGCTGTGAGGCCGGCGCGCGGAGAGAGAGGGGCTCGTTAGCTCCACCAAGACACAGTAGCTCAGGACAGTCTGTCTTCAGCTCTGCTTGCTCCTTGGCACCTACCACGCCGAGGAATGTCTCACACACACTCCGACACACACATACACACACGTACAAACATACATACATTCACACACATATTAACACTGTTGTCCTGCTCAACTCTTGGCAGCAGAGGCCAGAGTGTGGGCGGCTGAGTTTTCATGAATCTGAGGCCTTCCCTCTCCCTCCCTCTCTCCCTCCTTCTCTACTTCCCTCTCTCCCCTCCCTCTCTCTCTCCCACCCTCTGTTCACCACTTCTCTGGTTTCACATCAGTGCAGCACTTGTGTACTGTGGATGGGTCTCGGTGGCTATAGCATTGTTAATGTCAGCTGGGACTGTTGCCTAAGTGCTATATTTAACCCTCTGAGCTGGCGCTGAGCTGACACACAAACACACGCAGGGCGTGACGTAGACTCACAGCCGTGTCATCACAGACATGCTGGTTTTGATTCACAACATACTTATTTGTCCGTCTTTCCTGTTCCTCACTTTCTGCTCACATGTGCACTCAGCTTAGTCACAATTTTTTGCTCTCTCTCTCACCCATGTCCCTGCGTCCCCTCACACACACACACATACACACACACACACACACACAAGACCTTTTTTGATTTGGGGCGGCTGCGACCACATTCCCTTCCACCCACGCTTGTTCACATGTGCTGGAAGAACACACACACACACATATTCCTCTCAGAGAGAGTGAAGGAGCAGCTTTGCCTCCGTTTGCGCTGCTGGAGGAACAACAAACTTTGGTCTCATTCTAAAAGTTTGAGCTGTTTTAAAGTGGAAGTGAAAATCCTGAGCAGGAATCTGAACACCGATCAGAGTAAAACAGTGTGAAATCTTCATGGTAAACTATACGCTGAACGTATCTGGACTTTTTTTCTAACCTGACTATGTGTCAACTTTTCCCACCAGTTAAATGTCGTCTAGATGTTGAGGGCATCCAATGTGTGAATGCAGCAGTGAGTGGGCAGTGTGCTTCATAGTCTTTTACCTTTGCTTGGATTCCTTTTTGTTTTCACTCGTTTATTGAATTCTTCCCCCTTTTCCTACCAGACATGGAACAACTTCATGCTGTGAGAGACAATTTTCAGGAAACTTGAATGAATCAGTCTCTGCCTACCATTGTTCAGGTCTGCCCGGACATGTTTTTACATGTTTACATACTGTTGCGCCATTTTTTGGAGTATTTTTATTTGCTTTACATAAATATTACCCCGATATCCCAAGTTGTCATATTATGTATTGACTTATATCTGAATTTCTAAAATAAATAGCTTAAAGTGCAATAAACCCCAAAACTCTTTGGATGTTACAGACGGTGTTGTAATCTCCAAAGGAGTGTTACTATTTGTGCAACACATCCTGACTTATAATTGACAAAGCTGGTTTGATATAAATGTGTTCTTTCCGTGTCGTCCTTATGTTTAAATTCTGCTCACAGGCTGAAGTCTCTAAACACAAAAAGTAGCACAGCATCAGAGAAGCTTCTGAATTACTGTTAAGAAGTTCCATTATTTATACCAGAACGCTGGAAACTTATCTTTGTCCCTCTCACCCCTCATGTTCTCAGGCACAGACACAAACAGCTTTACAGTGAAATATAGATGAGCTTGTTATCAGAGATGCTCAGGTGCTGTGATCCTCCACAAGTGCAAAGAAGCACATGTAAGTGAGAGCCACTGTAGCAACCAGCCACACTCACAGATGTGTGAGCATAGCAGTGGTGCTTTTGAGGGGTTTGCAGAAAATGAATACACACAACCACAGGTCCAGTGAAGTGGGGATGTTGTGTAAAGTGTAAATTAAAACAGAATAAATGATTTGAAAATCCTGTTTAACCTGTTTTCAATTGAATCCCCTACAAAACTACTAAAGGTACTAAACTGATAAACTTTATTGGGTTTTTTTGGTAAATATTCTCTCATTTTGAATTTGATGGCTACAACATGTTCCTAAAAAGCTGGGTCAGGCTCATGTTTCCACTGTGTTCCATCACCTTTCCTTTAACAACACTCAATAAGTGTTTGTGAACTGAGGACACTAATTGTTGAAGCTTTGGAGGTGGAATTCTTTACCATTCTTGATTGATGAACAACTTCAGTTGATCAACAGTCCAGGGTCTCTGTTGTCGTATTTTGCTCTTCATAAAGCTCCACACATTTTCAATGGGAAATAGGTCTGGACTGCAGGCAGGCCAGTCTAGTAGCCGCACTCTTTTACTATGAAGCCACGCTGTTGTAACACGTGCAGAATGTGTCTTGTCATTGTCTTGCTGAAATAAGCAGGGACGTCCCTGAAAAAGACGTGGCTTGGATGGCAGCATATGTTGCTTCAATACCTGTAAGTACCTTTCAGCATTAATGGAGCCTTCACAATGATGTTGGTTTTTAATGCAGTGCTGTCTGAGGGGTCAAAGGTCATGGGGATTTCAAGAGTTGTTTTTCAGCCTTGCTGCTTACGTGCAGAGATTTCTCCAGATTCTCTGAATCTTTTGATGATATTATGGACTGTAGATGATGAAATACATCAATTCTTTGCAATTGTACGTTGAGAAATTTTGTTCTTTAACGGTTGGACTATTTGCCCACGCAGTTGTTCACAAAGTGGTGAACCTCGCCCCATCCTGCTCCTTTTATACCCAATCATGATACTCACCTGTTTCCAATGAACCTGTTCACCTGTGGAATGTTCCAAACAGGTGTTTTTGAGCATTCTTGTCCCAACTTTTCAGGAATGTGTTGTTGGCATCAAATTCAAAATGGGAAGATATTTGTAAAAAAACAAAACAAAACAACAAAAAAAACCAATAAAGTTTATGAGTTTGAATAATAAAAATCTTTATAGTGTACGCATCGTCCCAACTTCATTGGAATTTGGGTTGTATTTAAAATTATTTTGGACAGCAGACCTCTTCTTTCTGCTGACATGTAGTGTATGAACCTTTAGTTTTTGTTTACACACACAACACTACCAACACAGCCTCAGCTCTGTGAAGAAAGAGAGCCCCTGGGGGGTTTTTGAGTTTAAAAGCGAGCAAAATCTATTTTGACTTTTCTTCTGCTGAGACTCGAGCGGCTTCTTCAGATCTCATTCTCTTAATTCGATGCATGTCCACTTTAATACTTCGTCCTCGATGACTACTGAGGAAATATCAACTCCAGTTCTCCTGCAGTTTGGAGTTTCCTGTTAACACAAGGCAACGGCCCACTGAACTTCCTGTCAGGTTCAGGGTCTTTTAACCCCCCCCCCAAACACACACAAAAAACAAACCTAATATTAATCAGTCATATGAACTCATATTTTATAAACATCGCTCGTTATCATTCCTTCATTTTTACATCCACAGCTCTCTCAGCTTAGTACTCCATTCATCCTTCTAACCTTTCATTCTTTCTCTTTGTAATCTTCCCTCCACACTTCGCTTTTGATCACTCACACACACACACACCTTACACACGCACACACACACACCTGTGCATGTCTCTGGTGATCCCTGGTTCAGTCTCAGCTAGCAGGCTTAGCTCTCTAAAGCTCTCTCAGCGCAGGTCAGTGGCAGGGAGAAATCCTACGCTAAGAGGGAATTACGGACCACACCGACTCCTGCAGCACACACAGACGCTTCCACTCACATGTTGTTCCTGCGTGTCAGTAAACACACGTGTATCTCTTTAATCACATGTAATGGATCTGTCTGAACTGGACCTGAAGATTCTTCAGTTTGCGTGTGTCTCTTTATTTTTCCTGCGTGTTTTCTTTCGTCGCGTTGCGAATG
The DNA here is from genome assembly GCA_030710495.1 of Labroides dimidiatus. Lineage (NCBI taxonomy): Eukaryota > Metazoa > Chordata > Actinopteri > Labriformes > Labridae > Labroides > Labroides dimidiatus. The sequence goes on from CM061145.1 coordinate 11,474,582, forward strand.
TTTCTTCCAGCCTGGAATCCTCCTCCTCTTCTCTCTTTTGTCAGATGACATTTGTTGTTCTTCCTCGCGCTGGCCAGACCTCCCGCACCTTCCTATTGAGCCAGTGTCATGAATTTTTTATGAATGTTTGCGTGTGCAAGTGTGTGTGTGGGGCCCTCAGCTGCATCAATAGCCATTAGTGCAGCAGCCGGGGTAATCGTGCAGAGCGGCTGCAGCACAAGAGGAAAAAAAAACACATCTGATAATTCTGCTGAAGGCAAAACTGCAGAGGAGAAGACGGAGCCGGCTCAGTGAGAGGGGACACTGCCTGGACAGACAGACGGACAGATGTGGTTCTAAATGTTACCTGAAGATAACACAGAATAAAAAGGGCTCAGAAATACATCCTGTCAGCGTCTGATGATTTTTATTTTACTCACACAGTCCTGAAGGAATACACTCACACTATTTATATTCCAGCCTTTGTCCTCTAGATGTGGCGAAAAACTCTGAAAGAGTTTCTGACATTCAGTGAATACGGCTGGATTTACACTAAAGAGACTCAAACAGGAAGCTACTGAGTTCTGATGAAGTTCTGTTTTGACAATTTGAACAGCTTAAGTCACACAAAATCTGATCTCTCTAAATCAAATTCAGGCAGCCTTCATGTGCGATCCTGAAGCAGATACAGGCTGGATTCTTTCCGTAATGTGACCTCAGTCTGAAGTCGATCACTGATACGTCTTGAGCCTCCTTTCCACCAAGCGGCTCTGTTCAGTTAAATGTTTCACATCTCTAGTGAAGAATGAATCAACAAGGTGTTAACAGGAGGGCTCAAATGTTTGAAGCTGAGAGCTGTGAGAGAGATCTGATAAAATCTTGTGGAACTTGAATCTCGAAGTGTTTAGAAAGGTCAGATCTGTGCTAATAGGAAACAAACAAACAAACAGTGTCACTGAAAGTGGATTGAAAGCAGCATTTTGGGCTACAGGAAACTATCGTTATTTTTTTAAAGTTTTAAAAGGAAAACCTCAGAGCGTAATCATTAAAAACAAAGATGTAAATACTTTTTAGATGCACGGTTCGGCTCTCCTTTTCTCAGTGGGCTCCGTCCGTCCGTCTGCTCCATTCAGCTGCGCTTGTTTTTGTTCCTGATGAGTTGACTGTGTTTGGTTGAGCTGAATACTCCGTCAGCAGCCTGTCTGTAGATCACTTCCTGAATGGTTCCAAAAATAGCAGCAACAACGATCACAACCAAGGAAACACGCCAGCTGCTCTTTTCAGAACCTCACTCACTTTCTGCCCTCGACTCCGGCTCCGGCGTTCTCAGGATTTCACTTAATGCTGTAGTTTCAGATCATTTTCTTTTTTAGAAGCACTTAGAGCCCTTTTCATTCAATACTTGATCTTTAAACGAAAAACACACAAGTTACATTCAAGAAGAGAGTTTCAATTATCTGGAAAAGTGTGTTGTGTGATCAGCTGTTTCTACCTCTCAGTCTCAGAGTGAGTCAGGGCCGCTTCGTCTCATCCTCTCTTGAACCTGTGATACTGCACACAGCTCAGCTGCAGACAATAAAACTACTTGGAAAAAAAAAATCAGCCCCCTTCTCTATTTACCAGCAGGAGAGCTGTTTACCTTTTCTTGTACAGAAAGAGTTAAAAAAAAAACAAACTGCACCTATTCAGAGGTCTAACCCGAGGCGGAGGGAAACGTAGTATGTGCCGCAGCATTTCACACAGGTGCATCTAACTTCTACAGCTTAACAGAGCAACAGCCAGCACGTGGGAAGGAAAGTGATTCAGCAGACAGGCCAGCACAGTTTACCAGAGGATGGAGGCTCCTTTTAAACATGCACAGAGATCCTGAGCGAGCTGCATGTGTGAACACAAACAGCTGAGTTCTTCACCTCAGCTTAACCCAGAATATTAGTTACTTGCTGCTGAGTGGAGTTCCCTCAGCTGTGTGAGCTGATAATGTCGCCTGTGTGCATCTGTTTACACTCTTACGTCAGACTTCTAATTCAAATTTCAGAAAGAGGGCATTTCAGGTCTGCAACGATCAGTCAATAAAATCGATTATTAAAAGCGCAGATGACTTGTTTTTCCATTACCGATGCATTGCGTCCCTCATTGACTTTAAGATGTCGCATGTAAATATGATCGCAGCATGGTGGAATTGAAGTCACCACAAATCTCCATATGTTCCATTTTAATGTTGGAAACATTTGGTTTGTCCCTGAGAAGTCATCCTTCTACTGATCATCACGTTTGACGAGTATGAGAAGTTTATCAAACTAAAATTAGCGTTAGCAATCCAAAAACCAACAAAAGCAAAGGAGGAGATATTTCATTAACTGATAAGCAGAAAATTAGACTACCTATGGTCACATATTGCTTTTTCCTAAATGAATCTGCAGCCTGTGGTACCGTCATTATCCCAGCTTAGTCACCTCAGTGGTTTTGTTGCAACAAAGAAACATGGAAAACAAACATTTTCTGTTTGCATGGTTTTGTATAAAATATGGCTCCTATTTTTGTTTATATATTTTTACAATCATAGATAGAACATGCTGTTGTTTATAGTTTTGATTTTGGAAGACTTTCAAGACCAGAACGAGCCAATTCACCCTGGATCCGTCTCTGCAGCGGAGCACAGCTCAACGTACCCCATAGCAGCTGGATACGCGAGATCACAGGAGAACCACATGTTCCTGCAGGAATCACACCTATGACAACTACTTTCATGATATTTAGTATGTTAAAGGATGTGTCATATCGTATATAATTATAAGGTTTTCCGCCTCCAATATAAACTTTTCCTCGTCCATGGCGTCAGATTTCCTCTGGGTCTGACCCGCTGATGACTGCTGGCCCTGTGCCAGTGTCGTAGTTTTGATATACGAGGATAATTTTACAATCGACAGGCTGAACATGGTGCTTTATTTTGACGTGACCAGAAACTCTGATCGTTTTTCGTGTCTGTTTTCCTTTTTGCTCTGATGCATCTCTGCAGCGTACTCCAGCAAAAATAGACTCGCAGCGGAACAGCCGCGAGCAGCCGTTGGTGGCACGCGTCAGAGACGGACCACAGCGCGGGCTGTGTGAATGCACTGATTGACTTGAATGGCAGCGGACGGACCGCAGTGCTCACGCTGTCTGTGTAAATTAGGGGTAATTCCTGTGGTTGAAAAGCACGTAGTTCCTGGGTAAAGTTCCTGCAAGTGAAAAACACCTCAAGCAAAAAAAATGCTCTGGTTTAAGGTGAGCCTGAAGCTCACACTGGGAATACACCGAACGTGTCTCCAGTCCTGCTCTGCTCTGTTGCATGTTGACTGAGTGCTCTCTCTCATGTCACCCCACACCGACTTTGTGTCTGGTACGTTGCAGGACTGCCAGAGTGCTGGAGTCACAGAACAAGGAGTGTCCTCCATTCCCACCCTATAGATGATCCTCTTCTAGTTCGAGTTGGGCTGTAAAACCTCAAACTGTTTGTCGATTTGTTCTAATCAAGCTTAATACGTCTTATTTTATTTTGAAAGTCACTGGGTGTTTTTTAGGCGGATTTCATGCACGACTTTCTGTCCTGCTCGATCTGTTTTCTGTGAACTGACTCGTCAGGTCCACTGTACAAAATGCGTGCCATACCGAGACGAACCGAACTGAACCGCTCGGTGGAAACAGGGCTTAAAAGTGCTTTGAATGGTGGAATAAACAAAAACCGCTCTGTAGAAACCTGTTTACCTTTGACCTCCAGGGAGAGAAAACATTCACGGCACCTAAAGATGGAGCAGTTCTGAGGAATAACACCTCTAATGTGTGTGAGACCGAAGGTTACAGCTCTTGTTGGAGTCAGAAGAGGATGTAAATAAGACAGCAGTCCATGTGTTACCACCTTACAAAGGAAGATGAACCATTCTGCTGCTGTGTCAGGAAGACAGACCCACTTTCTCAAATTTGAACGTGACTAATAAAACTCTCATCTCAGTGCCACAGCCAGCAGCTACAAAGTGACAAAAAATCCTCTTAACACCTCTAAAGAATCATGACTTTTCTATGTGTTTAGTCAACACAAAGTTATCTCACTTCTTCACCTTCGTCTGCTCCGTCTCACCTCCTCTTATGAAGATTGTACAGACCTTTAAAAGCCCTGTCATGATTGCAATGCCAAGAATGTAAACAGAAGTTGTTGCTATTGAGTCACTGCATACGTTGCTGTAACAGTGACCGGGCTGGACTGCAGTGCAGACAGTCAGGATGTGTTTTTAACGTGTGTGTGGTTAAATCGATGACCTGAAGGCTTCTGGAGAAGAGGAAACTTAACATTTACGTTGGAACCGTATGGAAATCAGTGTCTGACTCTCGTTGGCATCCCTGAGTCTGTCTCTTATCTTCAGCGCTTTCTCTGCCCAGACTTTACTACATCTTGATCTTTCACTTCCACACTCTCTCTCTCTTTCTCATCTTTATTTGCTTTTTCCTTCTCCTTTCACTCTCACTTTTTCACCTCCCTCCCTCACCCTCAGTGCCGTCTCTCTGCCTGACACTCGTCTGCATATTCCCAGTATCTTGTCAGCCCTTGCACCCTGAACACCCTTCTTTCTCCTATCCTCTCTCTCTCCCTCTCTCTCTGCCTTTCCCGTCTCCTTTAGCAGAGACTTTGGACTTTACTGAGGAGGAGCCGGGATCATAATGTTTACCCTGCTCTCTGCTGTCACAAACCATTCACGTCATGGCGTCGTCTGAAGCACAGGGACTCACATGACAAATGCAGAGGAGCAAAAAATAGCCAAGAAAAACTATGTTTCCCTGAAGATTTTGAGCAGATTTGGGTCAGACGTATGATTTTTTTTTTTTTTTTGTCAAACAAGCTTTGTGGAGTTAGCAGCTTAAAGCTCAGCTGAAACCCTTTAGCGATAAAGCTCTAAAGTCTCTCATCTGTGAAAAGTTGTAACTTTGCTTTGAGAAAGCAGCACTTCCACCAAAGCAGGAAAGAGCAGTGATTATGCTCTTTTTGAGCTCTGTAATTGTCACTTTTTCCCGTTCAAGTGTGGGATTCTTGTTTTATTTTTGTCTTGTTGACAGTTCAGGAGCCATTAAGTTTTTTAATGGATAGTTAAAGACTGCTGCACAAAAACAAAACAAAGAAAGCCCCTCGAGGTTCTGAAACTGTCAGCCGACAGAGGTCCCCGGAGAGAAGAGGAAGTCCTAATCTTTGTTATGCCCGTTTACTTATTATTTTGGAACATTAATAGTGTATTTTCCACACCATTGCTTTTACAGTTCATTACACACATGTGTGAAGCTAAGGGGTTCAAAACAACAACAATACGGTCTGCAAACCTAAGCTGCTCTCAGTATTCAGACAGACTCAGACACAAAGGTTGTCTCTGAAGGTGTAGCCCTCAATGTTTGAATTAGCATTTATGAGATAAGTCAATACTGATGGATATTATACTCTTTACCTTTAGTGTATAAATAGGTGAATTCAACGACTCTAATCACATTTTCAGCAGTCAGACGAGTAGAAAGTGCTGCCAGTTTGTTAAATCCACCATTATCCCCCTTGGTAACCTCGTGAACTGAAAAAACAACACAGAACTGCTTTCACGTTAAAACAAATTACGTGTTTTTTTCTCTTTTTTTTCCCAGTGAGAGATCTCTGCCGCTCTCTCGCGGCAGAAGAGATCAGCATCAGGTTTTGCGTCTTTGCCTCAGTCAGACGACTTCTGGTGGCTATTTTGATTTTGTTCTAGAGGCTGAAGCCCCTTTCGGCTACACTGGATACTGGAATGACCAGCGCTACTTCAACAAGCGTTTTTAAGCCTGTACAATTCCATCCAGTGAAGTAATGAGCAGTCGGTGTGAGTCTTTGAAAGACGGGTTTCCTGATCCTTGCAGAACCAGCTTCATCGGGAGGAAATCTTGGAGCATGTGGTCCCGATGTAAAAGAGAGGCGGCCTGGGTTCTATGTGAGTCGTAGCGGTGCCAATCAATGCCAACGTTTAAAAGGATAAGACAAACCAGCAGGGCAGAGAACGGGACATCATAAACAGACTAAACAATGACTGTGGGACAACAAAAGTGGACTGGATCACTGTTGGGGTTTCCAATCCGTCAAAATGACGGGCAGCCTTCAGATTTTTCCAGTTGTGCTCCAAGGTGACCTCCTGTCAGTCAGGTCAGCCCTTACATGAACAAAACTCTAAACTAACCAGTTTAAAAGAAAAGAACTCACTCCGTACAGTGTGTGCTGATATAGAAATGAGGTACTCAGAATAAAGACTGTTCTAAACCAGACATTAGATTTTTTTTGTGTTGGTGTGTGTGTGGTTTCTGTTGTTTCTGCAGCCAGCCTCAAGTGGACACTCCATGAACTGCGGTTTTTCAGCAGGAATCATATTTTAAGACTGGAGGTTGCTGCCTGTCTTTGACACACTCTTTTGTCTCTGTGTGTTTCAGGTATTATATAAACTGTCTATAATGCAGTTATTTCAATAAATCAAATCATAAGACTTTGAATTCGCAATGTGAAGCTCATTGATTGTTAGTATTAAATAAAGAAAAACTATACATGTGACCACGTTTGGTGAATGAAACGTGACTCCTCTGTTTGAGAGTCATCCTCTCCTGAAGAGTGCAGGTAAAGGAAACTGAATTGAGGGTCAGGAAAAGAAATGGCATGGAGCCCAGTCTGGTGCAGCTGCACGTACACAAGAGCTTCCCATCCCCCCCCCCCCCCCCCCCCCCCCCCCCCCACTCTCTGGCTTTGTCTGTTTGTGTGTGTCTCTCTCCCTCACCCCCTCCTCCCCCGGGTGGCTGTTTTTGTGGATTGTTCTCCTGTCGTTGTCATGGTGACTGTGATGCAGACAGCTCGAACAGGCTGCCTGTCTGCTTGGATATGTCAAGTGTGTGTGTGTGTGTGTGTGTGTGTGTGCGTGTGTGTGTGTCTGATAAAACGCCAGAGTGCTCTCAGCTCAGAGAGGAAGTGTTTGGAGAATTATGTAATACCTCCTTTTTTTGTTAAAAAAAAAGGGGGGGGGGTTAAGAAGAGAAGAAAAAAATGGGATTCGTCCATCTGTACGCTCGATGTCTGCAGATCGCTCAGCGTGCCGGGGGACTGCAGTGTTTATGAGCAGTGAGTTATTTTAGGTAGCCTTGTAGGTATTTAGTTTTTACTGATTCTTAACTGTTTGTTTGTAAGTAGGACAAAGTTTTTAAACACACACACACACACACACACACACACACACACACACACACACACAGTCAGTGTCAAACTGTGGGGGGGTTGACGTGAACCTCTTCCTGTGTGTAAAGTTTCCACCAAAGCTGTGGGCTCTGGGCCAATAGACACCCTGTGTAAATGGAGGAGGGGTGTCAGAACAGAGAGGAGGAGGAAAAGAACAGTGGGATGGGATGGGAGGAGAAAGCTAAAGAAAAGAGAGGGAGAGAGAGAGAGAGAGAGAGAGAGAGTGGGCTGGGCTGAAAAAGGAAGGGACGTTGGGCTTGATGCCAAGTGGGAGGTGTGTGAATCCTTGTGACGCTGCCATTCTCCCGCAGAGAGCCTTTTTATTGGACAACATAAGGGGGGTCTATAAATAGGCCCCTAATCTGTGAAAAAGAGAGCTAAAAATAGAGATCGAGAGACACAAACAGAGAGAGGAGGAGAGAGAGGGGGTTCAGGAGACTTATTCTTAAACAGTTGGAATTTTATTGAGTTGTATCTAGAAAGCTTTTAAAAATCAAAATACTAAAATACTAAATAAGGTTGTTACATGAAACTAAGTCACGATCCTGATCAGCCTTTAACGTCCTGTCACTCACTGAGGCTGTAACAGTGCTTCCTTCAGTTTTACATGAAACTCACTCCATGGTTTCCCAGAACAATCAGGCTTCATGTCAGCAGTCACCCTCCTGCCCCAAACCCAGGATGCTCTCCTCCCAACTCAGTCCGTCAATGTGACCTTTTTATAGCCTTTATTTTTGATATTCGTCATGTGATCGTGTGGCTGTAAACAGGGAGTGCTTAAAGCCTTCCCAAGCATTCATTTAAAGACGCTCAGATATTCAGCTGCTATCAAGAACCCAAGCACTCAAGGTCTTTAGGTTCTAACAATTTAGTTCAACAAGCACCCCTTGGATTTTTTTTACTGTCTGTAATAGATTGAAAAGGTCAATTTCGGTTCTTTTTACAGTTTATAACTGATTTTTAACTGAAGCTAATCATCAGGATGCCTTTACTATTTTTATATAAAGAGGGGGTATTGTGCTTGTTTTTAAGGCTTCATTGTAACTTTAAAAGAAAGAAAATCCCTATTTTTCTCACGCTGGTGTTTTAGAAAACTCTTATACCAGCTTCTGTCTGAAAACTTTGTTTAGCTACTGTCTCTTTAAGGCTTCTTGCTGCACTAACACCCTTCCGTCTGATTGGCCAGCCCTCTGGAGACCTGTCAGAGGTGGAGCTTTGGGCAGACCTTGGTGTTTGAGGCCCGACCTACCAACATAGAAGATCCATAACATCATCATTTCCAGCTAGTCTCAAGAAGATCTCATAGAGCTCATGCTGTTTTTATAGCGAACGTTTTGATCAGTTTACAGACAGATTCAGGGACTTCTATAACATATGGATACTTAGCATGCTGATTATATGCACACGTTTAGTATCCAGCATTATAACTTTATATCCATGTTTAGAATATGTAAAACATGATAAATTGTCTTGGAATAAATTGGAGAGATAGTCCAGATGATTAGAAAGTAGCAGACGAAGGTTGATGAAGTTTAGTAATGAGACAAAAGATCTGTGTTTTTCTTTGCTGAAAACGATGTCTGTGATTTACTTAGTAGTGATGGTGGACACTGGAGCTGAACTGTCTGACAGAAAAAGGACATCAGGGCAGGAGAAAGTTAGAGCACAGGCTAAAACAAGAGCTTAACTAAAAGCTAAAACCATAGACTGTATAATAGATAGACTAAGTCTCCGCAATGTCACCCGTCTGTTTCTGAAACAGAGTTCTGAAGCAGATCAGCTAGTGCAGCCATATTGGAAATGAGGCAGGCTTTGAGTCTTAATAGTAACAGCCATAGGTACAATGTGTGCCAGTAGCAAAATTAGGGATTCAGACGGGAGACATTTTTTGTACCAGGATATGAACATGTTTATTTCAGCTGTAAAAACTGATTTTTTTTGGCTTGGTTTGTTTGTGACATCTGTAACTTCTGGAGCCAGCCTCACGGGGACATAAATAGCAGATAAATAGCAGAAAGATAAACTATAACATAAGTTTTATTCCAGTGTTGTGCAGCCTTAGTGTGTGGCCTCTTGAAGCCTCTTTTGAAACAGCTCCTGACCTTTGCAGTGACAAAACTGACAGCTATTTTAAACGCTCCTGAAACGTGTGGCTCTTTGTGGGCGCTTTGAACTTCACACATTGTCTCACTCAGCATGGCTGCAAATAACTGAATGGAACTCAACATTTAACATTTCAAATCAAATGATTTGCACTTAAACGTGTGGACGATGAACAAAACGCATTCTCACACAAAACACGACGGCAATGAAGGAAGTTACTGAAATAAACATGAAAGTCTCCTGCTCTGACTGGAGCTCCATGTGCCACTCTGATGGAGAATCACTTCTGTGTTGACTTTGAGAGCAAACCTCGGTGTCACTCCAAGAAACTGTGGTGAAAAAAGTGAAAACAGCCAGAGATCAGTCTGACGTTCCACCCTGATCTTCAACTCCTCAGATAAACTTTTTCATGTCTTCTAATCTCCTCTTCTCTAACACACTCCCCTTCTCCCCCTCGCTCGTAGCCCGCTGAAGTCTTTAATTATGTTCACTCGCTGAGTAAGGGGTGTGTGTGTGTGTGTCTCTGCGTGCACGTCTGAGCTCTACAGTTGCCCGCATGTTTAAGCCTGTAATTAGTGCTCTTTAGGATGACAAAATTCTCAGAAAATGTTGAAAGGAGGAGGCCTGAGCGTGTGCATGTTAGGGGAGAAGTGGGGGAGCGGTAGACTCCTCCTTTAAAGGATTTCGCCTCTGAGTTTTGGTTAAAAAGCCATGTGCAGGAATTGTTGCAGTGCAGGAAAAAAAGTAATTAATTTGTCTTAAATTGATGCACGTGTTGGTCAGGACTGTAGAGAGAACAGCTGGTTAGTTATACAGAAGGTAGCTGTGATCCTGAGTGTAATGAGACTTTATTTAAAGCTGAGTGTGAGTCTGTGTGTATTTGACAAAGTGACTCATCGTTTTTATTTGTGCATCAACAGCAATCCAACACCAAACCCAGTGAAAGACAAGAGCAACACAGACGATCCTCCTTCTTTCTCTCTCTCTCTCTTTCTCTCTCTCTGGGCCTGCCTTTGTGTTACTCACTCATGAACAAATCTTCCTCTCTTCTTTTCATCTCAGCGGGATCTCTGCTTCTCTTTTCGTGTCGTCGTTTCGTCAACATTTCCCCCAGCCTCTCTCTCTCTGTGCAGGCTCTGTTGCTGCTGCCGCGTGTCGCACGCTCTCGACGCCAACAGGATTGAGTCTGAGCGTCGTCACAGACACGCTGAAACCACTTTGTCACTTCCCTCTCAGCTCTGGGTTATATCAGGTCAACCCAGCCAGCCTCTATTGTGGCTCCAATACTGTGTTCACTTGCACTTAGTGTGCAGGTGCAGTCCATGCACACACAGCCTGCACTTTGTAGCTACAGCTCTGTAGCGGTGTGTGTGTGTGTGTGTGTGTGTGTGTGTAAGTAAAGACACTCACCCCCCGTTTTTAATTTTCAAACCTTTCATTTAAATGCTGATGAACTAATCCAGCTTTTTCTCAACAGGTGGGTTTTATGTAGGTCTTTATTTCAACGCTCAGCCGTTCATTACTGCAAATTAAATACATCAATTTTGAGCGCAGCAAACAAAATAAAGGAAGGTTAAAATAAAGCAGACCAACCGTGAAACACTGATCTCTGAAGGCTGAAAAAAAGCAGCGTTTATACATTTGAAAGACCCTGTTGAAGCTGTTCTTCAGTTTTTTTGGTGTGAATGATGTTTTAGCTAATCTGATCTCACTTATATCAACAACCAGTAACACGCTCCTGCTCACAAGGGTTTTGTTTAACCTCACCCACCATAACTTATCCTGCTTTTTCATGCAGCTTTCTACTGAAGGAAGTCATTAAATCCAGAAAATTGTGTCATTGATTTAAAAATTGTTTCTTTCTTTGAAAGAACTTGACACTCACAGTTTAAGGGCGTGTAAAAGTGTTAACCCTAGACCTTTTAAATTGAGCTAACTAGCTGTTCTGACTCACATTAGACAAAACATTTCACTGATGGTGAAGTGAAACAAGACGAGCAGACACTGTCTGTAATTAAGAGCCTTGAAGATTTGAGAAGGAGCGTGCATTTTGGTTTCACTTTTTCCTTTCCTAACAGGATCACATATCTTTCCACTGAGAATGTTGCAGTCCACAGAAGTCTTACCCATCTATAAAATAATGTAGTCATATGTGAGAAAGTGTGTCTGTGAATTGTCTGGAATTAATCAATCAAAGCTCGGCTAAGCATCATTAAAATGAAAAAGGGCAGCAAAGTGCAATACCTGTGCTAAAGACATTTTACCCAACCAATCCGTTAAAGCGATGATATGCAGTTCTAACTTTAATTTCAGAATTCTGACTTTTTTCTCAGAATGATAATAAAAAATAAAAAAATATAAGATGTATTTTTTTTCATTGGCCCTAATCCTCCTCTGTATCATAAGGACTATTAAAGAAGGGGTATCATGCTTTCCTATATTTTAAACATGAATGTAAAATCACAATGCTGGACGTTCAGTCTGACTGTATGCAGATTTTCGAACTGCTACGTATCCATATGTTGTAGAAATCCCCAAATCTGTTTGTAAACTCAGCAATTTTTTTAAAAAATCAAGGCACAAGATCTGACGAGATCATCACCTGAGGATCTCCTAAATGGTTTATGACTTATTGGTGACATGACTGGGCCTCAAACACCAAGGTCTGCCCATAGCTCTACTCTTGAGAGACCTACAGAGGTCTGGCCAATCAGACAGACAGGGGTTTGGGGAGCAGGAGCCTTAAAGAGACGGCATTTAAAACAAAGCACTCAAAGAGAGTCTAAAAACAAAGGAAAGGGAAGAGTCCTCACTTTACTTCATTGTCAACTGAAAGTCCCAATGCTAAAGAGTAATACTTGGTAAACATTCGAGTGCACTGCAAAAACTGACATCTAAGCAAGTGTGTTTTTGTCTTATTTAGAGTAAAAATTGCCTTATTATACTTGATATGAGCCACATTCAACAGACAAGTCTTAGAACTTGATATTAAAGCTATTAAAAGACAAAAATAAGGTCTGAATTACCTGCAACAAGTAAAAAAATCTGCCAGTGGGGTAAGAAAAATGTACTTGTCAAGTTTCAAATAATGTCTAAGTACAAGAAACTTTCACTTACTCCACTGGCAGATTTTTTTTTACTTGTTACAGACAATTCAGAGCTGATTTTTGTCTTTAAATATCTTTGAATGAGACATGTTTCTGGACTGATCTGGTGAATGAGGCTCATATTAAGTCTAAAAAGACATTTTTACTAAAAATAAGACAAAAACACAAGATTTCATTTTTTTGCAGTGTGGAACCAGAACTTAACCCAGAATTGGAATGAATAAAATTGAAATGGCACCCAGCCCTGGTGAACAGGACTTGTGAATTGCTGCTGTACCTGATGTGGCACTTGAGGAGTCTGGTACACTTCCTGTCGTTATATCAGTCTTTAAACGCGGCTGTATCAACCTCTATCATCTGTCAAGTGCTCACTTCCTGCTTCCTCACTGTTCTTGGCTTTGGTTTCAGTTTTTTCCACCCTAAACAAACTGACTTCAAAACAACTGGACCTGTGCTCATTGATACGGTTCAGAATTGTCAGCTAGAGTCCACTTCTCTTGAGACAGTCTGTTTTACGAGGCGATGGTTCAAACTCTGATTGTGTAGAAGTATTTGTGAAAAATCAGACCTGACATCTACCTCTAACTTGAGAAGGAGAGGATAACTGTTGTTGTGTGATCCTATCAGCATGCTGAGCTTCAAACTCAGCGCTAAATCTGATGTTTCTTTCATTCCACTGTTGATCCTGGACAGACGACCCAGCTCCTTCTCTGCAGACTTTCTCCGTCTCCCCCGCTCTGCATTTCCTCTCTGAGTGTCATTCCACATTTATGACTGGCCTGTGATGTGTACCCAAGACAGATGGGGCACAGCAAGATGGCCGCTGTTGCCCTGGAAACAGAGTGGAGAGCCGGAGGAAAGAGAGGAATTTTTTTTTTTTTTTTTTTTTGGACGTTCAGGTTATCAGGAAGATACAGAAATAATGTGAGGAGGGCAGCAGGGATGGAGAGGGAGAGTGAGAGTGCTTGAGTTTGTCTGCAGCGTGGTCAGTGAGCTCCCTGCTGTTCATCATTCAGACCTGATAATTATGGTCCTGATGTTTCAGGCTGCACTCAGTGGTGTTCAAACTGAGAGAGGACCGCTCATTCATCAGTGATTGGAAACAGACCCAAAGATTAAATGTCCTCTGTGTGCGTGTGTGTGTGTGTGCGTGTGTGTGTGTGTGTGTGTGTGTAAGGGAGCAGGGGTTGTGGTCTTTTGCTGTCTGTCTTGATGCAGTGCTGGATTAGCGGGGTTACATAATGCGCTCCGAGCTTCAAGCAGCATACGCTAAGAGGATTACCACAAGTCTACTAAAGACACTGGTCCACAGACACACTTTCCCTCACACACACATACACACACTCACACACAGACATTGTGCCACAGCATGTAGTTCTACACAATATAGTGTCCACCTGCATGCATGGTGTGTGTGTGTGTGTGTGTTTGCAAGGGCAAACAACAATCCAAACACAGTGAGGTCCTCTTTTGTACACAACCTGAGTCATTTGTTTGGGTTTACACAGGCTCCACTTACACACACACACACACACACACAGAACACACACACACACACACACACACACACACACACACACACACACACACACACACACACACACACACACACACATTCGCAGGACAACCCAGACTTGTGTTATGTAATGGAGAACTTCTCTTCTGTTCATGAGAAGCCAGCTATAACATTTTTAACCACTCTGACCAACAGTTTACAGGAAGTATGGATATTACAGACCAAAATCTCAGCCTCCAACTTCGTTTACAGAAAACAGCAGAAAGAAAAGAAAAGAAAGTTATTGGTTTGTAATCTTAGGATGAGAAAAAAAAAGTCTGATAAAAAGGGGTGGGTGACATTTCATCATTCATTCATCATTTTTAACTGGTTCATGACATGATGGCAGAGCGGGCCTCAAACATTAAGGTCTGCACATAGTTCCTGACAGACCTCCAGAGGTCTGGCCAATCAGACAGACAGGGGTTTGTTGAGCAGGGAGCCTTAAAGAGACAGCAGCTAAAACGAAGCATTCAAAGAGAGTCTGAAACAAAGGAAAGGGAAGAGTCTTGGTAAATCACTGAGTGAAACCAGAACTTAAACCAGAATTGGAATGAACTCCTGTCGTTATTTTTTGTTATAGATTCCTTATTTTGATTTCATTTCTTTTAGAGGGAAAAATGAATAGATATTAAAAATGACACAAAAAGATAGCCTGACTTTAGAGAGTCTTGATGTCCCAATAATGATGTCAACTGTGGTGTGGATTTTACTCTTCTCCCTTCTTAAAAATTTCTCTTTCTTGTTATTACCAGCTTACATGATGCATTATACATACCTGAACACAGGTGACTCAGAAGTGAAACTCCTTTAGCCCAGATTTATCCACTGCGCAGAGACTTACAGAGACTTTCTTCTACTTTGTCCTCGGTCATCTCGGCCTTCATCAACAAATGGTGGCTGGAGGGGAGCTCTTTGAACTAAGATTCATCCAAAAAAACAAAAAAACAAAACAGCATTTATATGAAATTTGTAGGCATGATTGGTTTACCTTGCCGTTAATGTGGAGTGTGTTTTTGATGGGACGTTGCTCTAGCTTGTTTTTAAGAACAGGGTTGCTGCAGACTCCAAACAAACCTCGGGTTCTTGGACCACAGTGAGATTAGCTGCGACTCCAAATGTGTCCTCTGAAACCTTGTTGAATAATGGTTATAAATTAATGTAAACATAATGTTTGAGAATAAAGATGCAGACATATTGCAGGAGATGTAGCCTAAAACCTTCAAACCACTGACCTGCATTTGCAAACCTTTTATTTTTTAAAAAGGTGTTTTCTTCCAAGTGTAGGATAGAAAGCATACGAGGGGCGGCTCATCAGAACATTTCTACAGCATAATGAGTGAGCGTAAACCTCACAGGGAATCTCATTCACAGAGTAGTTCCTCTGCATCTGTGCTCATATTCCTCCTCGCCTCCCTTTCTCTTTCTTCTGTTGCATCCACTCTCACACACACGCTCACACACACAGGCCGGTGCCCACATGAGGGTCAACAGGTGTTCAGTAAATACAGTACATGTGCCCATTTCTCTGAGTGTTGTCACCTTGGTAACCAGACTTCTGAACTTGTTTAATCAGACTCATCCTCCTGCTTTTTACAGGAGACAGGAGCACTGTGTGTGATGTGTGTGTACGTGTGTGTGTGTGTACGTGTGTTTGTGTCTGTTTGTGTTTGTGTGTGTTAGCGGTTTTCAAACACCCTTGTGGACACAAGTGTGTGTGTTGGTTGGTCTTGAAACCACAGCTCAACTACAGTCACATTCACACCAAGTTCAGTTATGAAGACTTCTCGATTTGTTTGAAAGCATGTGGAGAAAAAAAAGTATTGTTTTGGTTTTATCAGGAGTTTTGTGTAGGACTTAATGGGCGTAGCTACTTCCAGTCTTTCCACTGGTTCCGTCTAAGGATGTGCATTTCCAGTTAAAGTACTCCATGATTGTCACTAGCATCTATTTGGCTAATGGTTGAAACCAAGGGGCAACTTCGGGTCTGGAGAATAAAAATAGAGATAATATTTGTGTTCAATGTGAAATTTCATTAAAGTAATAAAAATCCAAGGCTCTGAAAATCGTGACCCATCCCTAATCCTGTAGACCTCAAGCTGCTTCATCACTGCTGCTTGTCATCCGGGTGAATAGCTGAGGAAATAGAGAGTGGTCAAACTCATTCATTCTCATCCAATGTAAAGTGTGTGAACTTATGTCACTGTCTAAGGCTGCCCCGATCTGATACTTATATTGCATATCGGTCTGATATCAGCAAAAAAAAAGTATACGATTAAATTGGCCTACATCTAAAGACTCCGCTCCAGCACTTCTATCAGGCAGAGTCCACAACAACAGCATGTTTCCGTGTTAAGGTGTTAGCAAAGTAGCAAGAAGTAAGAGTGATGTCCATGTAGCAGTATTTTTTGTTAAATTACAAAAAAGACATTGCAGCTGAGTGCAGCACTTGTCATGCACAAGTTTTCTGTGGTGTCACAGAAGTTCAGTACATTTAAACTTTAACTCGAGCTTTGAAGAACTTCAAATAGAGCTGAACGTCACACCATTCACGCTGATATTGGATCGATGCCAGTATCAGCCAATGCTCAAGGCTGCAATATCGGTGTTGTATCTGGTCACCTCTAGCACTTTCCCGGCAGGAGACAATCAGCTGATTTGAAGCTTGAACCTGAGCCTGGACTAGATCAGGTTAGCTGTACTAAGTAAGCATGTTTCAATGCTATCTAAAAGGGAGAGAGCTTTTTTACCTTGAGAAACAGACCTTAGAATGAGTTTTCCCATCAATCTTTCTTAGTAGTTCAACCCTTGTTCTTTGTAGATGGTTACTTTGGGGTTTTTCTGATGATGCTACTCAGTGTGATGCGTTTTCTGACTCTTGGTTGTTGTGACTGCTCTGACATCACATGCGTACCATATCTCTGTGACCTGACCCTAACCCTGGAGAGTGGCGGCAGAGCTGAAGTCAGAGCTGAGCATAAGTCTAAACTGCCTCAAAATGTTGAATTATTCCTTCAAGGTCAGTTAATTTGTAATTAATACAGTAGATTTAACATCTCATACCAGACAAACTGTGGAATATTTCAATATTTGGTTGGTGTGCACATATTCTTGTCACTGTGTGACTGTGATTCTTTGACTGGGTTGTAATAACTTCCTGAATGGACAGATCGTAGATGTGAGTTTGTTTTTTAGTGAGCACAGTTCTTGGAACATTGGGTCAGAGGGTCATACAAAACTTACACGTTTGTTTTTCATGTCAGCGTGTGTGAGGTTAAAGAAGGTAACAGAGGTGGGACACTGGATAGCTCAGTTGGGAGGGGTCACAGTGAGGTAACAGGGGAGGGGGGGCCTCGGGGCAGCTCGGCTGTTTTATAGATGCATATAAAGAGACCCTGAAGGAAGGAAGTAATGATAGACTACATCCTCCCCCAACTCTGAACACACACACTCATGCACACACACGTGCACACACAAGAGTGCTCAATTTCCTGCAGTAATTGACCCATCTCTCTCCTCTTTCCTTTATCCATCTTTGCTATGAGGGTGACGCACACACACACACACACACACACACACACACACACACACACACACACACACACACACACACACAAAGACAATTGATGACTTTTCGTGTCACACTTGATGTGAACCAGTGAGTTGGAGGAAGAGACAAAAAGCAGAGAGCTGGTTGGTGTTTGGGGCATGTGGGTGGAGATCAGAGGGAAGGTTTGAAGGGGAGGGGTGTGTCGGGCATGGAGCGGTGATGATATGCAGTATTTAAAACCTGGAGCTTAACAAGCCTGCAGACACTCAACAGGTGGGAGCGTGACTGATTTGGAGCATCCATCACAGGGAGCAGAATTTGTGTCTTTCATTTGGACCTGTTAAAGGCCCATTTATCCCTAACCCTCAGGATCCAAAGCAGTTTCTGGTCTTTTTTTTTTTTTTTTTTTTGCTTCTGTCACATTTTTACTCACTGTGGTCACATTTTTTTCTGCAAAGTGAAGTCCTGCACCTCTATAGAATCAGGACAACCATGACTACAGACTAATGTAACTCAATTATGTCTTCATGCAGTGTGACAAAATTTTAAAGCCATAAATCATTAGCGAAAAAGAAAAACAAAGTGAATTTTTATGATTAAAAAAATGAAAAAATAATGAATTAGTATAAACAACACATTTTCAGGCAGCCTCACACCAAAGGAACAGGAAAAATATTGGTGGTGGCACTTCATTCAAAGAATCTACAAATGTTGATGTTTGTAAAGGTTTGTTCCTGACTGTGGTCTGATGTTTCTCTGCAGTATGAAGTCCTGCTCCTCTCTGGGTTCAGGATAACTCAAAAACGTCTCCTGAGCAGTTTAACATCATCAGAATGCAACAATTATTACAACATTATTACAAGCTGTTTACTCTTTATAAACTGTTTACAGTCAGTGCTGTCACTACTGTTTACACAGTTTACAGTCTACACTGCAGAGGCATCATGACCATCTGCAGAGAAGTTTCCGTCAGTAATGAGACAGAGAGCTGAGCGGCTCTGAGCAGAAAGTTTATGTCTGTGAGACAACAACATGGGAAGCAAAACTCACTTTTTTTGTGTTTTACAGAATTTATCTACAGCAAATGGTTTATTTTCTGCAAATTTTCAAAGAAGACATGAGAATCAAAGCGATATTGATGAAATTCTCCCGTCTCCTCCGCTCTGTTTAGACGGGTTGCTGACATCACTTGTGATCCATTCAGGTACCTTTGGAAACTTGAGAATCTGACGATTTCCCCAGTTTTTTCAGCTGTTGTGTGGAGACCTGCAGGAACTCCAAATGTCTGAAGTACAACAAATACTTGCATTTATAGAGATCAGCATAAAAAAACACAATTCATGGTGTGAAATTATGGCCAAACTTTGCAACAATGGCTAAACACATGCAAACTTCTTGTGCTCTAGTTTAGTACTGTTGTAGACGGGTGTTAGCGTTACAGCGCACCCTGCAGTTTGGGAATGGATGCCACACAGAGTGTTGAAAAGTATTAAAGCCACACGCATTCATTTCCATATGTTATGCAAACCATAATCCAGCATAGAGGCTGCAGATCCTCCAGTCATTGTCTTTTGTTAGGTATCCTCTCTTTTTTGCTAACAAAAAGATTGTTGCTTCAAGGCGCTGTGAGGGCTTACTTTTCTTTGTTCAAAACAACGTTTTGCAGGATAGCACTATTGTTTAAAACGTGATAACAATCAAAGTTTTCAAACTCAGTTTGTAGTTTAGTGTCCAGAAGGTGAACAGACTGTTTAGTGTTCCTCACAGCCTGGTGCTCTGAGACGTGTCTGTAACGTTAATGGATCCTGGTTATGTCCTACCAGAGCTCATCTACCAACTCCAACCTCACCAAGCAGAGCAAACAAAACCTCACTCTTCACTCCACTTTGGCAGTTACCTGAAAAGAAAGCTAGCTCCTCTCCTTTCCATATTTCCAGTCCATATTCTGGTCCACGCTCAGACCTGAACTGGAGGCTCCCTGGTTTTTTAGTCGCCACAGACTGAGCTGCTGCTGCCTCTGCTTCTGTGAAAGCACTCCAACCTGCGGCTCCTCCTACAGGCGGGAAGCATTCATCATTTTTTGAGTGGTGTTAGAAAATATATTTGACCCAATTAAGTTTCAGATGATAACTGAATCACACCTAACTGATGGTGGAGTATTTGGATGTAACAGCTCCTGGCTGGTATCGGGCAGGCATAGTGTAGTAAATGGAGCTGAAGGGATGACATGGGCATCAGATTCTTCTCATCCTAACTGGCAGTGTTGACAGAATTCATAAATCTTTCCTCTCTGGGTTTCCATTACTCCTCATGATGTCCCTTTTAGTCTTCACCCTGTGGGCTGTGAGTCTGCTCAAAGCTGAAGTGTTTTCCTCTCACATCTGCTCTCCGCTGCTCGCTGCTTTTGTTGCAGCTGCATGTCCGTGCTGTTCAGTGTGTCAAAACCTTTTCTCTGTGGCTCACGGGGGGATTTTCTCTATTTCATAGCTCAGACTTTAGGTAGTAGGAAACAAAAGTATGAAAGAGAAAGAGAGAGGGTGGTTGGGCTTTTGTTGCAGGTAATGTTTGGCACTTGGTGAACTTGTGCTGTTTCTTTTCTTGGATTTCTTGCGCGTGTCGGTAGTTGATCCCTCTTTGAGGGGTTTTCTCATTCCTCTTTGCAGAATTACTGACAAACTTCTGCCTGATTCTCGCTCTCTTATGGTCTCACCCTCTGTAGCTCTCTCTCTCTCTCTCTCTCTCTCTCTCTCTCTCTCACTATCTTCCTGTGTCTCTCTCTCACTCTGCGCCAGCCAGCCACAGGAATGCATCTCGAGGAACGCCTGGCGAGACGAACTGGATCAAACGAGTTCAGAGCAGTGCTGGAGCCTGGCTGTCTCTTGCTCTCTCCCTGCTTCCATCTCCTCGCCCGCTCTCTCCTCGTCTTCCTCTGCCGCTCCCCCTTCCATTCCTCTATCTCCTGCTCCATGTTTTCCCTCCGTCTTTTTCCCTCCCTCTCTCTCCCCAGGTCTCCCTTTTTCCTCCTTGCTCTCCTGCAAACCCTTTTCCCTTTCGTTGCTCTTTTTGCTCTCTCTCTCTTTTTTTCCCCCCTCTCCGTATCCTTCTCTCTTTCTCTCGTTTTTCTCTATTTCTCTGGCACGATAGAGAGACAAAGAGATCTTTTGAATGCCTTCGCGTGTAGGAGGTGGACCTCAAGGGAGGGGATGATGTGGATGTTTGCCCTGTGGTGTGTGTGTGTTAGCGTGTGTGTGTTTGACACAGTTTATGTGCACATATTAGAGCCATTTAGCCCAAAGCTTTGGTAATAAAAGAGGGGAATGCAATATGATATGCACACACACACACACAAACACACACACGCACACACACACACACACACACACACACACACACCTTCTTCACATCAGACAGTGATCCGTGTCACGCTCTCCACCCTGTCAGTCAGTCGTTCAGGCGGCACTCCTAATTGGCTCATAAAGCCCTCGTTGCCATTGAGGCACCCTTTTGCCCCTCCCCCTTGTTCTGTCTGCTACCCTGTTTGTTACCCTTCAAAATAGGCCGTCAAGCACGGGGGTGGGTTAATATCTGTGTTGGTGTGTTCTCTCTCTCTTTCTGTGTGTGTGTGTTCATTCATGTGGGAGTTGAAGGGTGGGTGCAGAATCAGGTCCCCCCAAGGGGCTCTTGCACAGGGATGCACTCCTTTTCTTTGTCTGAGGGACACTTAAAAGCTGTCTGAGAGTGTGTGTGGCTGTTGTTGGACACATCATGATCAGAGAGTCGATCTAAAGTCGTCATGCTTAAGGTTGCGTGTTAGTTTCTGTTTGTGTGTGTGTGTATTTACAGACGTATTTGTGCTCACAGATAATTAGTGTCTTATTTGTGACTCCAAACGGACTCCAAGGTCAAAGATCTTTCTGACCTCAGTGAGCTCTACTGACTGCTTATTAGCTTATTATTGCTAGCCGGATGCTAAAGATTGTGTTTGCGAGTGTGTGTGATTCTATGGATCAGACTACGCAGCCGTAGTCATCGGGTTCTTCCCTCTGACTGTTAACAAATCTAAACAAAAATCGTCCATCGCAACAAATACTTCAGCTCCTTCCCACAATCAAATCAGATGTAATGACACAAACAGGAACTCATTTTCTTCCAAAACCAGATCAACAAAACTGTAGAATGAGGCGAAAAAAGTCTTGTGTGCGTGTTGGCAGAATTATGAGTATAAAATGAGGATGAACCGTGATATCAGCTGACTGTTGCTGTTGGCTGTAATAATGAATTTATTGAGATGAGCATATCAGAAAATAATTTATCATTCCTAAATCATGGGAGCTGATCTGCTGTACTTTTTGTAGTATCAGTATATCAATAGAAGTGTGTTTGTAGCAGTGTGTCAACTATTGACGGATGCAGTGTCCGTTAAAAAACATCCAAAACATAAAGTAATAAAAATCTCCCACAGGAAAACACTGGAACTAGCTGTCAGTTTAATATTTATTTTTGACAGTCATAGACTTGGTGGGTTGTTCGCGTTATATAATAGGGATGTGTTACTGTTAAGTGAATGCATCACCAGTGATGGGTGGTTCAGCAGCCAACGTCTGTGTGTTGATGTTCCTGAGAGAGTTACACAGAGTACAGTTGTTTTGTTTGTGTGGTTACGACCAATAGCAGGTCCAGTAAACTATTAACATCAAACCTGGAAGTTTTGAATGAGAAACGCCAATAAAATAACAGTCGACTCGCTCAGCAGCTTTTGTTTTTAAAAGATGGCTGTTTTCCACCGCCGATTATTGGCATGCGGCAACCTCCGGGTCTAAAAATATGAGACAATGCGGAAGTGCTAAAATCTGCAGTTCGTCGAGTGTCTGGTTGAAGCTAGCTACGTAAGTAACAGAAGTCACAAACACACCAAGCAAGAAACGCTTTTTTCACAGCTGAAATAAACTTATTTATAGCCTGGTACAAAAAATGTCTCCCATCTGAAATGCTAATTTTGCTAATGGCACCTACAGTATGGGGGGTTGAATTTTTTTCTAACTCTGCAGTTTCGAAGATATTAAGATCGCAAGTTCACCCAATCAGAGGCACAGCTCAGCTCACGTGACTGATGGGCGCCCTATGGCTGTTAGTGTTTGGACTCAAAGCCCAACCCATTTCCAACATGGCTGCGTCAGCTGTTTTGCTTCAGAACTCCGTTTAAGAAACAGACAGGTCACATCCCAGAGACTGTCAATTGATTATACAGTCTATGATCGTTGGTCACAGTAGCCCCACCCCCAGACCCCGATGTATCCATTACTTCACTCTGGCAGTGCAAAGAGTTGGTGCTTGCTAAGCACCAGGTTTTAGTTCCTGTTCAAAGAACCCGTGCTAACCCCGGTACTAGCCCAGAACTAGCACTAGCAGCAGCTCTGTCAAAAAGAGGTATTTGAGAAACTATTTTTGTGTTCTTTCTTTGAAGGAATGGATTTCAGTGAAATAAACAATTGGAATTATCCCAAATTGCATCAAAACACTCTACAGATTTACACCTCCACCATCAACAACGCTTTCACCTTTCAGTTAATTATTTGATTAAAGTTGATGTGAATGTATTTTTCCATGAAGCTTAATTGAGGTATAAATACAAGCACTTAAGATAAGATGAGATGGTTTACTGCAAAACTTGTGGCTTTTGTCAGACATCTTTGCTCAGTTACCTCATACAGGAGGAGCATTTGTGGTCCAGAGATGGTCTGTTATCAAAATCAGATGACTAACTCTACATTTATGCCTGATATGAAAGTTTAACTTCACTCTGTGGAGTCATGTGAGTTGCTCCTGAAACATGAAAACAAAAAAGTTTCTTTTATGAGCTACAGGGAAGAAAAATCGAAGCAAGATCTGAGGAGAAAGGAGCAATAGAAGATCATTCGATTGTTGACGATATTTTTCCCTTAAAGTCTGAAACCCAAACCAGGTCCAGCACTTGTTTGTTGACTTGCTGCCCCGATGTTTGGACTCTAACCAAAGACTTTCTTTCCTGTCTCCTCTTAAGTTTGGGATTAGAATTCTAAGGAGGGGGGAGTTTGGTTGCAATTTATCATGAATAAACATCCTGCCATCTTTATTTGTCCTTCTGTCAAAGCGGGAAGCATTTTTTCCTTTTTTTTTTTTTTTTTTTTTTTTTTTTTTTAAATTTGGCACTTTAACAGAAACCAGCAGTGAGACAGACTGATACCAGCAGACAAACAAATATGGACCGAGCACAAGTTGTGATTTGTTCTCGTGTATGTTTGTCTTATTAAAAGGAAGGTAAAGTGTCAGGCTGCAATTTTCACCAGAAACTATCAGTAGGGGCGGGATCCAAAAGCAGCTAATGGTATGCCACTGATCACTCAGTGCCACCTACCAGTCCCTCAGTGTCATCTGCCAATCACAATGACACCTACCAACTGCTGTGACACCTGCCAATTGCACAATATATTGACGTACTGAATATTAGGGGTGGGATCTTAATAGTCTTGACCAAGCAGCAACCTCCAGTCTGAAAATATGAGGCAATGCGGTAGTGGTAAAGTCTGCTGATCCTCAAGTGTCCGCTTGAGGCTGGCTCCGGAAGTACCGGAAGTCTCAAACACACCAAGCCAAAAAAAGCTGCTTTCATGGCCAAAATAAGCACATTTACAGCCTGGTACAAAGAATGTCGGCAGTTTCCACAATATTAAGCTCGCCAGTTCGTCCAATCAGAGGCACAACTCAGATCACGTGACTGTGGAGCGTCCTATGGTTGTTACTGTGGAGACTGACAGTCCGCCTCATTTCCAATATGGCCGCGCTGGCTGTTTTGCTTCAAAAGTCCGTTTAAGAAACAGACGGGTAACATCACGGAGATTACGTCCATTAATTATACAGTCTATGGTCTTGACTCCCTCCCACCACTTTTTAAACATTAATTACTTTTTTTTGTTTGTTATTATTGTGCCAATTGCTTAATGACACCTGCCAGTCGCTTAGTGACACCTGCCAGTCGCTCAGTGACACCTGCCAATCGCTCAGTGACACCTGCCAATCGCTCAGTGACATCTGCCAGTTGCTCAGTGTCACCTACCAATCCATCAGTGACACCTACCAACCACTAAGTGACACCTGGCAATCGCACAGTGACACCTGCCACTTTGCACAATAACACCTGCAATCCCATAATGGTACCTTCCAACGGCACAGTGACACCTTCCAGTTGCACAGAGACACCTGCCATTCTGTTAGTGACATATGCCAATTGCATAGTGATTCCTGCCAGTGGCAAAGCGAAACCTGCTAATGGCACAGTGGCAGCAGAGTGGCACCTACTAAAGGCAAATGGACACCTTCCAATCACACAGTGAAACTATTTATTTAAAATCAATGCTGTAGACCAAATCCAAATAAATGAAGGGTTTCTACAGCACGTCATTTAGAGCTCAGTGGAGCTCCTGTGATCACTTGCCTTTGTCATGATACAAGTGACCTTATCTAGGTGTGAATGTCTGATGTACAGCCAGTCATTACAGCTGTCAGTTGTCGCTGCACGTTTCTCTGAACTATGAATTCCTATTTCTTTGTCTCCGTCTCTCTCGTCTTTCGTGTAATCATCTCATGCCTCTTTAAATCACACGCTGTTTGAAATGAGGAAGTGCCCTGCCGTCGTCTTATTGGCTGCTTCAGTGAGCTGTGGGCGGGTAAAGTCATTGCGACTGAGCAGGGGATAAAAGCTGAGGTGGCTCCAGAGCCGAGGCAGGCTGTGAGTTACTTGATGATTTCCTAAGGCAGACACACACACACACACACACACACACACACACACACACACATACAGGAACACAAACAGCGTGACAGTTCACGGGGATGAGTGAGCTGTGTGTGCGTGTGTGTGTGTGTGTGTGTGTGTTAGGGTGAAGGGGAGGAGACACAGATTAGTCAGATGTAGGCTAGAAACGAGGGAGGGGCGAGGATAGCAGGCACATGAGAAGCTCAAGGTAGGTTGGCGATGTTATGGGAGGAAAGGCGAGGAGGCGAAAATGAGGGATGAGACTGCAGAGAGGGAGACTTCTGATGGGAGGAGTGTGGCTAAGATGGGAAATGGGAGTGAATAGGTTGAGGCAGAGGACATGTGGTGCTGGAGGAAAGTAGGGAAAAAAATGGAAAGAGAATGAGGAAGGTAAGAGGAGAAGATGTGCATGTCAGTCAGGAGTGAACGGAAAAGAGGAGAGAGAGTGAAGGGAGGAGGGGAATAGAGGAGGAGAGGAAAGGCACATGTGACAGTGAGAGAAGAAGAGGGGGGAGGAGAAGAGGTGGGAGAGCGGCGTATGTCAGCGAGAGAACAATAAGAGGCGTTCATGACACGTCTCCGGGGGTATCGATGCGACGTGTTCCTCCTAATAAGAGCTAAAATAATTAATAACTTCCTCTGTTTCTTTATTTCTCCTTCTCTGTCAAACACAAGCAGACCCTCTTTCTCTTTTGATATACAAAGACTCATTCAGACCCTACACACACACACACACACACACACACACACACACATATGAGGGATAAGGGATCTAACAGGAGGTAATGAGTGAACAGATTTTCTGTCTTAATTTGTGGTTTTCAGTGGCGGTAAATCTAAATTAACACCATAAACAATTTCATACAACATATGTACACAGAAATACACACACACTCTCACATACACACACACACACACACACACAGCGGAGAGGTGAAGAGATAGATGCAGAGAGGGAGAGTCCTGTTCTAATGTTCACTCACATGAATAAGTGATGGTGTTAAGAAGCGACAGTCTAGGTGGGAGGGCGGTCGGGCTGTAGGGGTGGTTAGGGCTGTGTGTGTGTGTGTGTGTGTGTGTGTGTGTGTGTGTGTGTGTGTGTGTGTGTGTGTGTGTGTGTGTGTGTGCATGCCACACGCACAAACACACACACACACACAATGCACACACTTCTGTTTTGCATGAACGGTTCCTCAGGACCCCGGAACCAGCACTCTGGAACAAAGCCTACCGCTGGTGTTCCTCAGTGTTGATGGTGTCTGTGTATGTGTCCACAGCAGTGTGTGTGTGTGTGTGTGTGTGTGTGTGTGTGTGTGTGTTCATTGTGTTTCCTGGCATGTGTGTGACATGCGGATGTTTGTGGCCTGGGGGCACGAGGGGAGAGAGAGCGAGTAGGAGGAGAAAAAGGCAGGAGGACAGATTGGGTAGGGAGGGGAGGACCAGTGAGAAGAACATGGAGAGAGAGAGAGAGAGAGAGAGAGGGAGGGAGGAGTGTGTGTAGTCATTGAGATGTTGAAAGCGAGCCGCAGGCAGTCTGTGTGCTCTCTCTCTCTCTCTCTCTCTCTCTTTACCCCTCCCTCCCTCTCTTTCTCTCCCTCGCTCCTCTTTGTGAGCCTGGAGAGCAGATAAAAGCCGTCCTCGTCTTGAGGACAATAACGGCCATCACAGCTTTGCTGCAGTCAGCGTCGTCTACCTGCTTCCTCTTGTCTTTGCATCATGACAGAGTGTCTCCAGCTCCAGCTTTACGTTAGCAGCCTGTGACGGCTGTATGGGAGCTGTAGAG
This sequence comes from Labroides dimidiatus, assembly GCA_030710495.1. Classification (NCBI taxonomy): domain Eukaryota; kingdom Metazoa; phylum Chordata; class Actinopteri; order Labriformes; family Labridae; genus Labroides; species Labroides dimidiatus. The sequence goes on from CM061145.1 coordinate 11,501,703, forward strand.
CTTCTATCTGAGCTGAATCTCATGTCACAGCAGACCCTTCTACTCCTTTGTACACATCCATAACCTCTGCTGTCACACGCACACACACACACACACACACACACACACACACACACACACACACACACACACACACACACACACACACACACACACACACACACACACACACACAGCTGCAGCACTCTGGGCTTCTGTCTCTGGTTACAGAAACCCTTTTCTTTGTTCACACATTCACTCCTTCCTCTGAACGGAATATAATTGTATGTGGAGCCTGTTTGCTTTTTCACAACTAGAGAACAGCAGCAGCAAGCTGTAGAACTGAAGGCACCACAGAAGAAGAGCGCTGATGCCTTTCACATGTGCTGTTCAAAACGGCTGGATTTTGTGAGGCCGATTCTGATATTTGGCAGAAAAACAATCTGATGACTGATGAATCGGCCGATTTATCCTAAAAATATATAATGAATAAAATAACTTCCTTTTTGATCCCAGGATGCTGATAAAAACAAAGATATGAATTACAGGCAGAACATTTTACTGTTTTACAATACCTTCTAAAGTACTACTATATGCTTTTATACTTAAATTTCAAGTAAAAATACAGAAAAGCATTTAGAAAGGGCTATCGG
>CM061145.1:11507334-11584834 GCA_030710495.1 Labroides dimidiatus
GAATGTAAGCATGCCAGGGTGGACTTTGTTCTTTCCAGGTCTAAAACGTGTGTTCGAGCTGTGTAAACACACACGCACACACACACTTATTCAAAGAATTTCACAGTGGCAAGGCAACAGCAGTCTACAACTGCATGACCTAGTTATGCACACGAAAAAAAAAAATTAGAGAGGAGAAAATAAAGGCAGCCAGGAAGAGAGAGGTGGAATAACATTAAATCCATGGATTTAAATAAATAACACCTTGCTCTTGATTGATCATGTCTGAAATGGATAGTTTAGAAGCTGATTGGTTAGTCCAGGGGAAAGCATTTGATCATTTAAACCTCTTCAAAAGAAGAAGAAGAAGAAGAAGAAGAAGTGGAGGAGTCGTGCAGCTTTAATATACCAGAGGCAGAGAGAGGAATAAGGAGACGGTGTCGTGACTCAAGTTAGTGGGATGTGCTCTCGTGTGGCCATTGATCTGCACGACTGAGGACATCTGGAGCACAGAGCACACACACGCACACACACGCTCATTGGTTCATTCCTCCCAGGAACACTCCCACATACACACACACACACACACACACACACACACACAAATGCACTTCCCCATTCAGCACGTCTCCTGGTCAAAACACACACGCTAAACACACACTCATTGACACTGACGCGTGTGTGCAGCCAGTGAGATTCTGGCATCGCTGCCAAATAGCCATCAGGGCCCCTCCACTCGCTGCCACAGTGATCTGTTACCATAGCAGCCTCTCTCTCCCTCACTGTAGCTGCTGCTCTCTCACTCTCTCCCCCTCAGCTCAGAGGCAGCAGTGTAGAGAGGGAAAACTGGTGAAAAAGAGGAAAAAAAAACAATCATTCCTGCTACTGAGCATCCATAAATCTGTGTGCATGCATGCATGTGTGTGTGTGTGTGTGTGCGCATACCAGTCTGCCCTCACGACAGACTCTGGCAGAGGCAGAAACCAGCTAGGTTTCAACACAGCCAATCGTACGCTTGCCTTCTGTGGCACATCGCCCATCTGAACCAATCAGAGGAGCCCCCATGAAATGCACTCAGATATAGTGTTGAGGTAGACTTATACACAGACTAATACTTAGTTACACATAAACAGGTTTGTTTTTGGATGCAGATGTCTTTCTGGGAGAAAACAATCTATCTGTTAACACACAGACGGATGATCTCTGTCTGTGTGTTAACAGAGAGGCTTTCGATAAAAGATCTAAAGTGTAAATCCCTCCTTTTATTTCCAACCTGCCTCTTTTATCTTCTTATTCTCTCTCTGGTTTTGTGCGATCTGTTGCTGTTTTTCTCCTCTCACCTCCACAGAGCTCCTCGCGCTGTGTGTTTCATGCTGCTCATGTTGAGTTCGAGCTGGCCTTTCTTGCTTTCTCTTTTGTTGTTGCGTCCAGGGAGGACAGGTGTTGGACTCAATCTGTCCCTATCTCCTTCTCTTGCACACATACACACATGCAGAAAACCCTCACTTGCGCACACACTCGAACACACACACATGCTCACACACAGCTGTCAGGCCCCTCCTGGTGACCATCTGGCTGTGGAGCTGTGTCTCCCTTTACTTTTCCGTCTTGCTTTAGCGTGTTGTTGTGCTGTTTCTTTTAACCTTGTAACAATCAGGGTTTAACACAGTGATTGGACTAACATACAACAGACTTTATTGTTCTCCTTTGATATTTCTGATGTTAACAGCTGTGAACTATGACTGGCCACTGTCAGGAGCTAGTACAGGTATGAGACTAGTAGTCATAAAAAAGTCCTGTATAGACAGTTCATACTTGGCCTCTAATGACGAAAACCTTCGCAGGCTTGCATGCATGCGGCAACCAAGCTGCAGACTCACGCATGCTGAAAAAAAAGACCTTACCTTGAACAAAATATGCCAGATGTGTCTCTGATCTGGCTCAGCTCCGTCGTGGCACTGGATCAAATAGGTTTCTATTCAAGTCAATGTGTCAACTCACACTGGATCTCTTCCGTTGCGGTCCGGCTGCGTCCCTGCTTTAGCTGGTTGCATCTCAAGCCTCCTCAAGTTTTCCATGTAAACCACTGAGGCCCTGTTACCATGACAATGCAAAAGTATTGTCACGTTTCGGCCTTTTCTTTAAACAAAAACAACGTTTTAGCCAACCTAAAACCTAAACTTTTAAAAAACGGCCTCCAGAGTGGAATTTTTCTGAAACGCCACAGCCACACCGTGGCCGTGTAAACAGCAAGCCAGAGTTTTTGGTGGAAACACCGACATCATGCTCCACTTTGTGCATTCCACTTTTGTTGTGGGAACTTTTAATCACCACACGCGAACTGGACAACAACAACAGCAAAAATGGCAGACTACCGGGTTGTGCTTGTGCTGCTGAATCTGCTGACTACCTTTCAACAAAATGTTCATCTGTTGCTCCACTTCTGCACTCAGTGAAGACACATTCAATATATACGTCAGATGATCAGCCCACCTCTTCTTCTGAAGAGGGCTACAAAAAGACTCTACTGTTATATCGCTAACTACAGGTCGGGTATGCTTACTGCAGCAGTTTCAGTCCTTCAGCGTTTCTGTGCAAACACAAATTTTTTGTTTACTGTGTTTTCGAGTGGAACGTTGTGTAAACGGGGCTAAAAAAAAGCTCAGTGACAAACCGTTTGACCCTTAAAAACATATCTTACTATACCTGAAAAACGCGATAACGGCAGCTGTCAATCATCATGAAACGTGACATAAACCCTGTTTTTATCATCTAACAACTAATGAAAAAGAAACTTTTCAGGAAAAAAAAAGGACTCAAACTCAATGCAGCACAATAATATCTAAATATCACCACAGCAGCATATGGACGTGAGAAACATTTTTATGAGGTGTATTAACTTTTTAAAGTTTAACCACAGCCCACCTGGAATGAACGGGGAGAGTTTTTGACCTATACTGCAGTCAGTCACCAGGGGGAGCAGTTTTTGTGGCGACCCCAGTTTGAGCCAAGCGAGATGACATCCATTTATTACTCAGTCTTTGAGCACAACCAGATCAGGAGTCAACAGGTTAGAAGTTTTCCAGTCCAACACGAATGAGGAGAGGCTTCACAACTTCACGACTTCACGACTCCAGCTGTTTGGCAGTGCTGGACTGAACATGTAGCCGGTGTGAGTTGATGGATGAGAGAGTACACAGTCAACACTCAATGGAGCGGAGACACATCTGGTGTATTCCAGGTATTAGGCTTGGGTATCAAAAACTGGTTCCATTTCAGAGCCAGTTCCAAATTTACAAGATTTATCGACTGGATAAATTGCACATTTCCATTTCACTTTTCGGTATCTAACACTGGCATAAATCTTTAGGATTAAACTGAAGTGAGAATTCTGCAGTGCACATGAAGTTTTTAACATTACATAACGTGACTCAGCATGGAAAGAAAGTTGTAGAAAGAGGACCATGGTGGAGCATGGACTCTAAAGTTAGGGTACGCGTTGTCAAAAATCATAATGACACAGCAAGGTAAGGAGAACATCAGTTATACCTCTATTTCATCAAAACACCACAGCTGTTGTAACGTCTCGTCACACTGAGATAAAAAACACAGCTGAGCCGAATATATTTTTGTTAGTTTTGAGAGTTTCCCTCCTCCCTGGTTCCTTCAAAGAGTCTCTGTTGGAGCAGAAACTCTGTTCACTTCAGGGATAAAGTTTGAGATGAACGAGGAGAAAGTGAAGGAAAGCCTCTGTGCTGTGGATAGATTTGAAGAGAAGAGGTTACACTTGTGTTTTACTGGTGACTCGCCTGAGTTTAGGTGTGCTGAATGCATTTTGTATGTTAGTAATGGCTGTCCTAATAAGACAGAGTACCATTTAATAAAGCATAGAAGTTAAATCCATACAACAGTTGATAGTGTAGATTCACCCTGTGGGACTAATAAAGGTATTCTTATTCTTAGTCTTATTCTTATTCTTTTTCTTAGTCTTAGTCTTAGTCTTATTCCTATTCTTTACTTATTCTTATTCTTATTCTTAGTCTTATTCTTGAGAGCCCGAACAATAACCACCATTCATAGTAATGAAATCAGAATCTTGAAATAATAAAATGGGCACGATCTAACTGGTATCCAATTCAGTTTGTCTTTCTTTCATTTACAGTTTAATTTACCTGGAAAACATTAATTTGGTAATAACGAAATTGTAAAAAAAAAAATCATCACGTCCCTACCTTGGGATAGCTTAACCAGTTGGAAGTTAAGCTTATTGACTAGACTAGGTGTTTTTAGCTAGCTAGAAACTAGCACAGATGTCACATGGCATCTAGTGTAATGTGGTTTGGCTTATTTTGATTCAGAAAACAGATAAAGCTGAATGAAGGGCTCAATTAAACCAACTCAGCCACAGCAATATGTATCTATTCCAGGTATGCTAACGTTAACCTGCAGGAATGGCTAATAGCTGCTGCTGTTAGCTCTGCTAATGTTAGCCACACTCTTTAAACCCTTTGTGAAGACACTGTGTTTAGCGTATGAGATAAAGTGTTCATAGTTTAATTTTTTTCTTCAAATGAGTCATGTCTGTACATGGCTCATCCAGACAGACAGTGCTACAGACGCAGTGTGAGGGGATTGGGGTTAACCGTTGTGAAGATATGGCAGCTTGTATTTTACATAACTGCTTTCTTTCTCTCCAACAAAAACAGGGACTCAGAATCACCAGCTGTAGCTGTCCACCTTTTTGAACACCTTTCAGTATTGTGTTGCGTTTCCAGTATTACTGAGTTACTTTGGATTGATGACAGTAAACTGTCTGAGTGGTGCTGATAGTCTGAACATCCCAGAGCAACTCGCAGTAACAAATTTAATTTGTTACTGCTTGAAAAAGAAAGCACTCAAAGGAAAGGTTTAATAAAAAAAAAAAAGTTTGGCGCTTCAGTCTTCGTTGATGGCCTTTGACCTTTTCTAAAACACGTTAAATTTAACCTGAATGGTTTCATTTCGTTTCTTTTTTACAGTTGAAGGAGCATTTTGTGACATTGCCCTTGAAATGGAATAGTCACCTTAGTCAGTGCGGCTTGATATTAATTTTAGCAGGAATTTATTTCTGTCATATTTTTTTTTTCAATAACTTTAGGTTTTGCAGGAAAAGTTTCCCTTTAGAGGCGCTGTGACGGGTTTGAAGCTGATTTTGAATCAGTGTGACTCTCACACTGATGCCAATTCATCAACAACGTAGTAAAACGAGTCTATCAGTGACAAGATTAGTTATTCTGTAAAACTACAGTTCAGTGCCTGTGATTGGGTCAGATTTATGTGAATAAAGCAGAGTCATTATTTGACACTGACTGGGATAATTTTGGTACTCTACTGGTGAAGTTTCATTTAGTAAGAAAGCGGAAGAAGTTTTTCTTAAGGTGATTTCTTTTTTTACAAAATATTTTGAACTTGTGGGTGTAGTCCTACCTGGTTTACAGGTAGGACTACAGCTACATACTTCTGCGTTGATGTGTCTGCATCACTTTGCAGTACTCCTCTGAAACGCAGGGCAGTGTGGTCTATGATCGTCAGATCGTCTGTTTCTGGCCCCGCTACGCTTGCTTTTTCACAGCCATTATGAGCATATTATGTTTCATTGAGGCTGACATGTTGTTGTTTATTACACAGGAGCTATTACAAGCAATGAGGAGTAGGAGGTGCAATGTACAGCTGACATGTGGCGACTCCAGAAATATTAGAGAAAATGAGATCCCACCAAGCAGACATACTTTAAACACATAAACTAACTCCAAATTTTGGAGGAGGTGCAGGTCAACCTGCTCATGTAGGCTTCTGTGTTAAAGGGGGCTAAGCAGACTTACAGCATGTAGGTAGAAAAGGGAAGTTCAGGTGTTTGGCAGATGAAATCATAAAAATCACGTAAAGCAAACATAAAAAACATTAAATAAAGTCTGTCAGTGTCCACGCTGCTCTCATCAGTTTCCAGCAGTGCACTCCAATCTGTGCATTTAAAACAGTCCCCCTCCCCAGCCTCAGGTGTCCATCTCCTGACTGTGAGGGTAGTTGCAGGCTGACCAGGCCACAATCTGACCCACCCAGTGATGACAAGGCAGCATCTCTGTCGACATCCCTGACACACAGAGTACAGCAGGTAATGTCCTGTTCTCTCTGGTTGGACAATCAACACACTCACCAAAAGCAGGTACACACATGGGGTTCCTCTAAATCTGAAGAGATTTTTTTTTATCTTTTAGAGAGCCCACACATGAAGATCAAAAAACAGGCATTGAACAGTTTTGATCGTATTGTGTGTGGTGTGCTCTGATAATCTCAACACAGCTCACCACACACATAACCATTCTGTCCCAAGGAATAATGATGGTCTTGGGACTATTTTTGATAAATTCCTGAAATCAAAAAAAAAAAAAAGACTGGAAAAAAATCCTGGAGATGGCGGAAACACTGGCTTTCCTCAAGAACTTTCCGCGTCAGGTCAGCCATGCGTGTTTTTGTTTGTGTCTGCCTCCTTGTTCCTCAGTCAGCTTGCCTCCTGATTGGCTACATTCCATTCTACTTCACAATTCACGGAATCATGACTTGGGAGTTGTCAGCTTTCCCCACACACATGAAGATTATTAGCTGTAAATGTTGAGTTAAATATTTACGATTGTCGTCCCCAATCGTTTTGCAGCGGATTATCGGGATAAATTGACTCTTAACACACCTCAGACCACAGGATAATCTTATAAAACAGACGATAATCGGCGTTTGCTGTCCTTGGTCGAGAAGGAGGAAAGTTGGGACAAAAACAGCCTGACACTCTTTATGTGTGTACCCAGCTTTAGGTTCACCTTAGGTTAGCGAACAGTATCATATCAGAGTGCAAAAAGTTTGTGAACGTTACAGATAATGTAACAGCAACAAATCAACACATGACCTCCTAACTCATCATCCTGTAAAAACTTGTGTTGAACTCAAAAAGACAACAAAGTATGGACATAGTCTCCAGGAAGTCCTCCATCTGTTCCTGATGCAGAGTTCATAAGGTCTATCTTCAATGGGGGCCGCACTGGTAATGGTTTTGGATGTTTGGATCAGGCAAAGAGGCAGGTCTTAAACCATTAACCTCCATTACAGTTTGTGCTGATGGAGAAGTGAGGTACTTATAACAAAACCATTTTTACAAGCTTTAGTTAAAGTGGTCCAGGCCATGAAGCACAGACAGCCGGTCCAGGCACAGCTTTTGACCTCTGAGTAGAACCCAAATGTACAGCACGGTCTAATATCCACTGCGTTCCCTCCTCACTCACAGTCACAAAACGCTGTCACAACAAAAATTGCTTTGCTAAAACCATTTTCTTTAAACATAAAGGAGCAGTTTGGTTACAGATAACATTTATGGTAGTTTAAGGTTAGCTTGTCTAAATTTTGATTGGGAATACCCAACTTCTGGGTGAACAGTGCACACAGTGCAACAGCATAAGTTGTAAAACCAATCCTGTTGTTACGAATAAACTCCATAGAAGTGTTGAATGACTGCCCTCAACACTTTGGGAATCAACTCATTATTTAACACCCACATAAAGTAACCCCAAACACAAGCTGAAGGCTAACAGTTTGAATAAACTCCAGAAATTTAACTCTGGGTTTGCTCACTCCCAAGATTTGCTATGTGGTCTTTCTGCAGCCAGACTCAAGTTTTTAGCACTTTTGTATGGGCTTCATTTTTTAGAGCTGGAGTTTGCCACTTGATCGGGCTAATAAAAAAGAAAAAGTATTTAATGAACGACCTGTGTTTCAGTCATGCCGTGGCAAGAGCCAAACCTTTATGACAGTGTGTGGTAGTGCTCATGGGAGATGTAATCTTCATCTCAGAGAAATTTGATTTCAGATTTTATTCAGAGGTCACCAGAATCATCTCTACACAGAAGTTGCTAACAGTGCCTTTAAAATTATAATCCAATATCGTCATGTCACAATGAGCCTTTTCCTCCTCCAGCTGCCCTATAGGAGGAGACCTCCTTTACATTTTCATGGTATGCCAGTCTCCTGACTTGCTTAAATCCAAGTTTCTCTGTGCAACCAAACCAGGAAGAACAAAAGAGGTTTTCATTCTCACAGACACCGCATGACTTTGTAAAGCTCATAGGGCGACACATTTCCTCTAATCATCAGAGTCTCTCTGTGCAACAAATCTCTATACAGTCACCATCAGCTGCAAAAATACCCCACCACTCATCCTTGAACACGCTTTAGTTCTGTAAGTCTCCCTCCTTCTCTCTCTCAACGCTGTTGAAGCCCATGTTGAGTAAGAGAGGGAGGGGGAGTAAAAAGGGACGAGGTGAAAGGGGGGAGAAAGGGAGAGAGTGATCGAGAGTACGAGAGGGGGTGGATCTGTTGATTTACTAAAGATTCAAACATGACCAGTCTCTCCTCCCACACACCCACTCACACTTCCTCCCTCTCCTCATCTCTCCCTCTCACTCCCTCTGCCCCCAACCCCCCCACCCCCTCCTGGCGTGATGGTACAGCTCCAGAAACAGGAAGGAGCCGCAGCTCTATAAATAGAGAGGAGCTGCTCAGCCAGGAACCACACACGTACACACACACACGTTCACACACGTTCACACACACACAAACACACACACACACACACACACACACACACACACACACACACACACACACACACACACACACACACACACACACACACAGTTCCCCTCTCTCATCCCCTCATTTTTCCTCTCCTCTCTCTCTCTCTCTCTCTGTTGCACTCTGCTCTCTCTGCTTGCCCTCTTTCTTACTTACACTTAATCTCCAAAATGTAAACACACACACAAACACACTCACACAGAGTCATACTGCAGAAATGCACACACTCAAACACACGCGAGCAGTCCTTGACTGGTATGATAATAAGTTGTGAGTTTATTGCTGTTGGTTTGTGTCTCTGTTAACAGCACGCTCTTTCCACATTCCCCTTTTTTTCTTTCTCTCTTTAACTCTTTCACCTCTTTAATCCACACAAACACAAACACACACACACACACACACACACACACACACACACACACACTCACAAGCTTTAAGGTCCCTGTTATTGAGCTGGGATATTGCAGATGGGGAGGGAAAAGTGATGTTTTTCGTGTCCACTGGATTTTATGTCAGGTCAGCATGTTAGAAACTGCTGATGACACACAACATGTGCACACTCACCTTCTTTCTTTTCACACACACACACACACACACACACACACACACACACACACACACGCTCACACACGAAAGAGGATTGTGTGTGAGGCTGGGTGTGCATTCATGCGTGCATGTTTGTGTACGCGCTGGTGTGTGTGTGTGTGTCCCTCCTCTGTGTGATCATGCCTTAACTGAATGCTAATATTCGGCTAACAATAGCTAGCACTGACCAAACAACAACTTTTGAGACACCTTCCCCTTTAAATTTCTTGTTTCATGTAAAAACAAAAACTTAATGATCGAACAAGTAATGAATTCAAAAACAAGCTAACCAGAAGCACTAATATTTAGGATAAGGGCTGTAACTAACAGTTAATTTCATGATCAATTAACCTATCGATTAATTGATCATGAACTTGTTTCTCTGAGTCTATGATGACATCATCAAATGTCTTGTTTTTTCCACAAATGCTGAAATCAGAGAATTTGGACAACTTTTCTTAAATAATTACTTTAACCATTTAACCAATTATCAACATGGTTGTTGATTAATTTAGTAATTGATTAATAATTGATTATTCGATTAACTGTTACAGCTCTTTTTAGGCAGATTCTTTTGCTCAGTGTGGAAGGAGAATCCTTGTTTTCAGTGTTGCTGTTAAGTTCCTCAGTTTCTCTTTTCAGTGCACTCTGTACCTTCTTTGTCTTGTTTCCTGCTGCAGATCAAATCTCCTTTGAAATAACAGTTTAACATAAGTTAAATATTTAATTTTTTGCTGTACCAAAAAACAAAACCTTTCAAGTCATCAATATCTTTGAGTTTTTGCCATATTTTTGAATATTGGACCAAAAAAATTTGGACTTAAACCTTTTTGGAGATGGCTGTTAAATCCTTTAGCCGTAATCTGAGTTTTACTTTATAACAAACAGTATATCACAGCCCTGTTTTGCTGACTTACAGTGATCCTGGTATCACCTTGTAATGAAAGTCTTAAAGTTCATTGTATTAATAGTTTGTACAGAGGAACTGGTTAGAAGACATCTGACATCTGATTGATAACACTGACTTACTTGATAAATGGAGGTGTTTAACTGTACTTGGTATAAAATGAAGATATGCACTTGTGAAACTTATTTTTTGCCTTTATTTTTTATCTATTTTTTTTTAATCTATTTTTGGTCTTGAATCTTGCCTCTATTTGTCTTATCAAGAAGAAACTGACTGGTAAATATTTTATATTTGATAGCTCTTCAGCATAGAGGGTTATTTTATGCAGAAGCACCTCGATGCGAAATATTAAATTTAAAAAAAAGTATTATATAGTATTATATCTTTTTTGTTTATCTGTGTGTTTCTGTTTTTGTCAGTAACTTACTTAGTATTTCACACCACTCATACTGGTTAAGAGTGGAACAGTCACAGTAAATCTGAGGTCCACTCTTCTCTCTCTAATAAAGATGTATAACAGACTCCTAAAATTGTCAACTAACACAACCACTCCTTAGGAAAGTTTGCACCAATTATTATTCACAGGTTTCTTTTCCTTTTTTTTCTTTCTTTCTTTCTTTCTTTATTAATTTTTGGTGGGGGCTGTAACCACTAGGCTATCTGCGCATAGGTTTATTTTATTTTATCCATCCATCTTCTACACTGTCCATCCTGCCCAGAGTCGTGGATGGCTGGAGCCTATCCTAACTGTCTTATCATGAGAGGCGGGATGCTGAACAACCACTTGATCTAGTGAGAATGTTTCTGGAGTACCCGGAGAGAACCCACTCATGCACGGGGAGCAGCGGCGCTAACAGCTGCGCCACCGTGCAGTTGTTTCCTTTTTACTATTTCTGTTTCTTCTGTTACTGCTAAAAAAGAAGGAAAAATAAATAAGTCACTGTAGAGAAAACTCTTTTCTGGATTAAATTTGTTTGTTTGGTGCATCAGTTAATCAAGTTTGCACAAACTTGGATCTCTATACTTACTTCTTCTCATTGGAGAGCAGGTCTGCTTGCTGAGTCCTCTTCTTACAGACTGCTTCACGTGAGGTTTTCACAACTTCATCATCGCTGTACCTCATCCTGCAGTCTGTGTCCTCGTCTTTTAAGCTGTACACTCGGTTGCAGGTGTAGTGACCACAGTTGGTGAAATGACCCAAATGGCTCTCTACCTGAGTGTGTTGATAATTCATAGTGATTTTGAGGATTCTGGAGCAGTTCCAATCAGTCCAATTTGTCCTGTGAGCCTCTCTTACTCTGGTGTGTTCATACTCAACAGGTTATTGACTTTCCAAAGTATGAAACTCTTGTGGATATTGGCCACGAGGAGCAGATTAATAAAGTTTTTCAGTCGCCTGTAAAAATAAAACATCTCATTAACCCTGACTGAGCTCAGAATATCAGTGTTTAGATGTAGTTCAGTCATTCAGACTGAAGGATTACGAAGACATACTCTGATATTTCTGTTCTCCAAACGCTGAACAAAAGTTTTCTCTGCACAGTCTGAAGAGGTAAAATTTAAAGCTCTATTGTTTAGAAGATAAGGAGTGTGGTTGTACTCAAATCAGGGGTGTATAGGCCCCCTGTGTACAGGAGACAGACTGGCAGGCGCTTTCTCTCACACACACTAACACACACATAAACACACACATTCACACAAGCTGGGATGGCAGCCAAATGGTTCTTTTGTTTTGTACCTTCCTCTTGTCATTTCGAGTTTTCTGTCCTTCACTCCCACAGACTCGTTGTTTTTGTGTTCTGTCCATCTCTGGTCAGAAAACAGAACACTGTGAGCAATAACAGATGAAACTGTGCGCAAACAAACTTGAACACATTAATCTTTACATAATGTGAAGACGTCAGAGCGGAGTCAGCGCTTTAGTCCTCCTGAAGCAGCAAGACCTCTCCATCTCTGCACAGACACAGACTCACCAGGCCTGAACTCAGCACAGGTTTGTGTGTAACGTGCACAAAATATTCAGTTACTGCAGGTTTGGTGCTTATAAAGAGACAGAAGTTTGCTGCACTGTTTCGTGGTCGGTGAGGAAGAAAAAGAAAGTTGTAGAGTTGTTAACTGTTGGCTACAATTCCAAGAGTTTGAATCCGAGTGACTCAGAGGCCTGAACTACGAAGCTGGATTAACTCATCCAGGATCTCTCTCTTTCACCTGGGTTGACTTATCGAGACATTCTCAATCCTGATAAGCGGTACTACCAAGCTGGATATCAACTCGCTCAATGAATCCAGGGTCTTCCAGCCTTGATCAGCGCGTGCTCACATTAAAGGGGTGGAGTCTGCAGTGTCTGACCAATCACAAACATGGAGCAACAGGAGAAACCCTGCAGAGCAGCCTGCTTTACCGTGGAGGAGCAGACAGTTATTCTTTAGAAATATGAAGAATTCAAACACATCATCAGGACAAAAGGAAAACTGCTGCCACTGCAAATCTAGGAATGAATGCAGGCAGAAAACTGCCAGCTCTGTTAATGTGTAAAATCATGAGATTAAACAGCATTAATTGATGGGTCAATAGAAACAAACAGCAACTCTGATCACTCAGTTTGACTTTAGTACAGCACAGACGTTTGGAGCAGAGCTCTTCCTCAGTGTCCAAACTTTGGTTTATATTTTCCATCGAGTTCTTTTGAGGCTTCGCCCCCTGTGTGAGCCTGTTTTGTGTTTAAATGTGAAGAAATTAACTTAATATTAATTTCTTAATTCCCATGTAGTTGTGCGTTCCATAAATTCCTGTTTCTACAGTTCTGCCATGTGTGACTATTATTATTAACATCATTATTTCAGATGTAAATACTAGGGCTAAACAGACTTTGGAACAAAAGGCTTTATTTCTTCACTCTGTCTCTGATGTTTGGATGAAATCAACTGAAATTATTTATTTATGGATCCATCAGCTGACAAATGAAGTTCAGTCCATTTGATGAAAATCTGAATCACTTGTACAGGATGGCATCGTGGACATCAAAAGGATTGTGTTTGTCCCTAAAAACTCTCTCTCTCTCATGAGTGCTTTGCGCACCGACATCAACAGATCCTTCTAAAATGGGCGGGGTCTTTTCTGAGAGAGCTGATTGGTCAAGAGGTGTTGCTTTTCTACTCATTGATCTCTTATACAAATCTTAACCTGCTAGGGAGCAGGTTAGCAATTCATCACAAGTTACCACGGTGATTCATCCCGGTATGAAGTGAACCAGTTTTGTCAGACTCTTTGAGTCAGGATCCCTCACTGAAAGGCTCTTCTTGTGAGTTCAACTGACTTGCTCAAGGACACTTCGGAAGGACAGATGCTGGCTGACATGTGCTTGAGCAGTATCCTTGAGATGAAGGACGGACTCGCTGACTGTCTGTCTGTCTGATTTCCTTGTTGATTTGCCTCCTTGTGTCCTCGTGTCCTCTCTGTTCTGTTAAATATAACCACAGATGAGTTCATGTAAGAAGAGAGGCAAACAAGGGGGCTGATTTTAGACCGGAAGCTTCCTTGGCTTGAAATAATTCACAGTTAAAAACCTGCGGCCAAAAGGTTTGATGTTGTATCATCTTTATAGTCACACTTTGATTTAGAGGAATTGATTCCACTCTCTCTTTATATCTTTTGTCCTTTCTGTGTTTCTGTATTTCTCACTGACTCTCTGCCCTCTGAAGCCCTCCAGATTGATTGTTGAGTGAGAACAGTCTTGTGGTCACAAGTTTGAAAACCTGCAACTTAAGAGTTGCATTTTCTGGCAGGTTGTGGTTTCACGTAAGTGGAAACATGCAGGAGTGTTTTGTCATAACTACCTTCTAGCACACACACACACATACACACACACATACACACACACACACACACACACACACACACACACACACTCACAGGTACACATATTTACTTATTAAAGTCCTGCTTAATTTAATTGACTCATTTCACAGTTGAGTGGACCCAACCAGGGACAAGCACACACACACACAGACATGTACTCGCTCTCTCTCTCTCTCTCTCTCTCTCTCTCTCTCTCTCTCTCTCTCTCTCTCTCTCTCTCTCTCTCTCTCACACACACACTCTCACACACACACACACACACACACACACACACACACACACACACACACACACACACACACACACAGTTACAATCAGGGTACATTCAGACCAGCACAAGAGGAAACATGAAATTTTTCACACATTTGGTCGGCCTGTGGGACCCCCCCCCCCCCCCCACACACACACACACACACACCCACACACACACACTATGCATTATAAAGTCTCATTCATGAGAAGAGACGTTCACGATGCCCAAAGTTCACGTTTATCTGCCCAAACAAAGTACTGCACACCAAACTCATCCAAGCAGACGCTCCACCACGTCTCTCAGTTAGCATGTTCACAGGATCCTGTTTCTGCATGTGTGTATTATTTCAGCCTGTGTCTGCAGTGTGTTCAACACTGGTGTGAAAAATTTAACGTATGTTTTATATTTATTCTTTGTTTATTAAAAAACACGATAATGTGACAGGAAGAATATACATGGCTTTGCATTAAATCTTTTTTAGCAAAGTTTTCTTTTCCCCTCAAAAAGCCTCACAGAGACCAAACGCTGAGACCAAATAGAGAGACACACTGTGCTCAGGCTGTTCCAGGGCCTTTGCTCACATTTTAGAGGAGATGAGGAATTTATGTGTAACTATCGATTGTGTCCATCGAATCGCGTTTCATAGGCCTTGACTGCTGGGCTGTGAGGGAACCATATACTAACTCAGCATAAATTATCTTTTCTAAAAATAACTGTTCACAAGACATCCTGTTATTTGAACGGATGGGTTCTCTAAAATCAGTTTTTCTCTGCCTTTTAGCCTCACAGCCCCTTACAAACATTTAAAGTTGTTTTAAGTTGAGTTTTAAGTTCAGAAAAACAGGGTGGAAATTTTTTTAAAAGTCTGGTTTTTCTGTATTTGTGGGAACAAGTGAAACAGATTCATTATCTCAACTTTCCAGTGGTGTTTGTCGTTTAAATGTGTTGTGAATGCACCTCAAATCCAAGACTACGGGCTGCTGTTAATTTTATTTGAAGTCTGCACTGTATTGTTCACTTGAATTGCATGTTTACAACAAAACCTGGCGGTTCTTTACCATTGGGGCAAACAAAACAAATCCAATATCTACTTTTTAATTTTGCCACCCCATCGTAGGTGTGTCTACATTTGCGTGGGAAGATGCTCAATAAATGTATACCTGCCGACACTCCCACCTGCCAATTCTCCTGTGTTCTCTAGCTTCTTTAGACATGTTGCTAACATTACATGTGATACATTCAGGTACTTCTGAAAACTTGAAATCTGGCGATTATGCCTGTTTTTTTCAGTTTTTGGATTGGACAAACGGTTTGTAAATGCCAGTCATTAAAAAAAAAGAGGTATTTTGATCCTGCTGGTGGAATTGGGATCCGATCCTGAGGGTTAAACAAAGAAAACAGTGAAATCAGAGGAAAGAGCCATCTGGACCAGGGGCTGCCACACTCTTCAAACTGCAACCCCTAAAATAGTAAACAAAGGAGCAAAAACAAACAAGGCTTAAGATACTTAAATTAGCCTATTGGTAGAAAATTAGTCTTAATATGCACATGTATCGCTGTGTTTCCTAAATTAATCTTACTGATCCCGTCATCATCCTGGCTTAGTTAACTTGGGGTTTTAGTGGCAACAAAGAAATGTGAAAAATGGACCATGACTGTTTACATGATTTCATCTGAAATTTAGCCCCCTATTTTTGTAGAGTTTTCCAGTAATCCCCTCTTTGGGAACCCCTGATTTAGACCACTCTGCCCACAAGAGTTTGGTAGCAGTACTACAGAGCGACACAGACACTTTGACGCAGAAGTATGTCGTGCTCATGATGCGTCAGCTACTACACCGTACAGCGAGTCAAGTCTCAGACTTGTTGGAGGTGTGGGCCTCAAACACCAAGGTCTGCCTATAGCTCTGCCCCAAATAGGCCCCCAGTCTTGGCTGTTGACCTGACCACGGTGTACCCACCTTGCGACCTTTGATGGATGGATGACTCTTGTTGCTCTTTAAAACGAGCTGCTGGGTACTTGTGAGCTCTTTGGGTTGGTTCTTAGTTTACTTATCCACTGTTCACCCCCCTGCAGACATTCAGTGTGTGATGGTGTGTGTGTGTGTGTTTGTGTGTTTGCATGGATACATCGTACCTGTTATTGGGAGTCTGTCCCCTGCAGTCAGTGTGGAGAAAAGAGCAGGAGATAATGTGGAGGTGAGGAAAGCTGGAGAGGAGGAAACAGACTGGAAACAGATGTGAAAGAAGGTTTGAGGGAGCTGAAACCTGCAGGAAATGTTGGAGTTATTTTCAAAGATGCTGCTGTGACTTTGATTGCAGGTGCAAGACGTTGTCTGTAATAAATGTTGAGAGAAATACAGGATGTTCTTGTAGCTTAATCCTGTAGACAAAAGGTTTCCTCCGTGGACAGGCATGTCTGCTCGACGCCTCCAACATTAAAAAAAAAAAAAAATCCTCTTATTGTTGAACTGTCTCGACTCAGACATGTTCTTATATTATTGAGCCTTTGGTTTCAGTGCGATACGATGCTCAACCTTTAGAGATAGGGAGTAAGTGAGCAAGAGTAGAGGAGGAGGAGGAGGAAGGAGGAGGATGCAGCGCACAAAGCACCAGAGCAGCAGGTTGCTATAACAACAGCACCTTAGTGGTTCCATCTCTGTCCCACTTCTCTTCCTCCCTCTCTCCCTCTGATCACCCTCTCATCGTTTGCTCCCCGCTGTCATTTGGCGCGCTATGCCCTTCCATCAAGCCACCTACCCCCCCCCCCCCCCCCCCATCTACCCACCTCTTCTCTCCTTCACCCTTTCTCCTCCTCTTCATCTTCATGTTCTGGTAGCTCCTCCACTCAAAGGAAAAAAAGACCTTCCGCCTGACAAATAAATCCCGTCTTCCATCTCCTCCTCCTCCTCTGTGAGTGTGTCTCTCTCTTACCTTTGTCTCTCTGCATTTTTGTCATTGTCTCGCTCTCTGTGTCTGTCGTGGGAGCCGACAGAGGAGCAGTCAGCAGGTGTTTATGTCAAAGAATACAAAGAGAGACACAGGAGGGGGGAACAAGCAGTGCTCTCTTCTCTTTTCTCTCTCCTGTCTTTGCTCTTTTACATCCTCTCATCCTTTCTCTGTTTTACCTCGATGCTCTTTTTCCTCCACCCGCGCTAAACACTCCAGCTTGATTAATCTACTGTAACGCTCTACGGTCGTATTTCTTGATGTTTTCCCATTCCTGGCTTGCCTCTTTTCTTCCTGTCACACATGTAAACATTCATTTCTTGAAATTTGGGTGTTTCTCTGGTGAGATTGCAAAATAAATAAAAACATTGTCAGTTGTGTTTCTGTTCACTTTGATCACTTTAATTCTAAAGTGTAACAAGGTCATTTTTTGTTCCAATAAAAGTGAGAAAAAAAAACACTTTCCAACTGGAGGTCATTTAAAATAAGTTAGGATGATGAAATCATTACAGTACAGGTGTTTGATTATATATTTATATTTAAGTAACAGCTGCACGGTGGTGCAGTGTTAGCACAGCAGTAAGGTTCCTGGTTTGATTCCCAGCTGGGCTTAAGCCTTTTGGTGTGGAGTTTGCATCTGTTCCCTGGTGCTTGTGTGGGTTCATGCTCATCAAGTTGCCTGGTCTCTCTAAATTTCCCGAAGGTGTCTGTCTTTATGTGTTCGCCCAGTGATAGACCCCAAAAACAGTGAAGATGAAGGATGGATCTTTAAATTAGTTTATAATCATCTGAATGTTAATTTACTTTGGTTTTGTTAGCGTAGAATGAGACTCTTCTTTCTACACAGTAGAGCAGTGTTTCTCAAATTGTGGTCCATACCGTATAGTAAAAAGTTTCCTTGAGCCTTTCCTTGAATGGACATCATGGCCCCACCTACCACCATTGTACTGTTTTGAAAAGATCTGTCACAGACGCTATTATGCCGCCGGAGTCTGAGTGGAGCCGGTTGACAAAAATATATACATTTTTACATTTCAAAAGTAAATCTCTTCTTGATGTATTTTAACTATTCCTGAAAAAACTACACAAGAACAGCAATTATCAATCACTGCTAAATAAGACATAAAACCACGTTTTTAATGTCTAATAACTCATGTGGCAACCTCATTTCAAGCCGTGTGAGATGGCGTCCATTTTAATTTACAGTCTTTGGCCAGTACTAATAGCCAATGCATGTATGATACTAGTTTATGTTACATCAGTTGGCTGTTGTTCCGGGGCTGTTTAGCGTGGTGGTCCATTCAATTTGAGAAATACTGGATTAGGGGATCCCTTTGCATCTGTCACCACCATTTTTCAGTGGTTTTAGGTACAGATTGGTACAGGCCTAATCAGTAAAGTGTGATCCTGTTTGTGTTTTCACAGCCAACCGTACCCTTCTTGGTAGGTGAAGAGTAGGCCTGATGCCACTAGCTGTCAGATATGTAATAGCATGATGGCATAGCAGTGCAACAGCTAATAAATCCAAATCAATCAAATCAATGAAAAAGAAAAACGCAACACAGTCAACAAAGAGCAATGATGGAAGACATCCAGCAATTTGTCTTCTTTGTAATCGGCATGTGGCTCTTTGCTACAAAGCACAATGAAGCCTTGTGTTAGAGAAGGCTGAGAAATTGTTACATAAGAAACAATTCTTTCGACCAATCAACGGACTGCAGTCTTTCTAGCTCCACCTTCTAGGGTTGGATTGGTAAGGTTGGCACCCCAACTGGAGGGTACCAAAAAGTGGGGCGGTACAGGTCGGTAATTTTGGGACCCTGCGTGCCATGCTAAAGTCGTCACACACATGGTCCCCTCTACTGAACTTCCAAAAACGTTAACAACTGAGCTACATGGTTGCTCACCTGGATCACATCTCTAGGGGTCCACCAATCCAATCCTGGTACCAAGTATCGAAAGGTATCAACCCACCAATCCAGTGGTTGGATCCACAGAGCTGATCTGTTCATCTCAAGTTAGAAAAGCCTGAAGTTCATAAATCTCAGTCTCATCCTCAATCCTCAAATTAATAGTGGTATCAGATCAGTATCTGTATTGGCCCATACCAAAGCCCAGGTGTCAGATCAGTGTATCTCAGCACTGAATCCACCTCAGGATCCTCTTCATCACATACAAAGCCAGTTAGTAAGCTTGCCCCCTCATACCTGATGCCACTCCCATACTCACCATCTCAGGTCACCAGATATGTGAGCCTCCTGACCCCAAAGCACCACACCTTGTGGGACAGAGCTCTTGTCCTCACTGCCCTGACTCTCAGGAGCTCGCTCCATCCAAACAGCGATAACTTTGACTCACTTCATTTAAAAATCAATGAAAACCTACCTGTACAAAAAAAGGAACTACAACACGTGACCTCGACTCTGTTTTTAACGTTGTCAAGGATCCTTGAGTATCTAGAGAATGCCATACAGGTGCTGTTGACAATTTTTACGGCCATATAGTGAATAACTGCATGGATGCTGAGCACTAAAGAATTAGTATTAACAATCGATTCAGACTGATCCTGATCGATGTGGGGAAAAAAATCCCATGGTCATATTTTTGGACAGTCAGGTCACACTGATACTGAAGTTTTGAGTCCTGGCCCACAGTTCTGTCATTCGCTCTGTCTCGTTGTCTCAGACTGTGGTCGGCTGACTCATACAGAAGTGAGCGAAGAGAGCCACAGTCGGTCTTTGCTCGTCTGTCTCCGTGTTTTTTTTTTTTAACAGTTTTTGTCTCCATATGTGATATTCCATCAAGAAGGTAAAGCTGGTAATAATTCCTTTTGATGGGTGTGTATGAAAAACCTCTGCTTCGCGTGTGTGTGTGTGTGTGTGTGTGTGTGTGTGTGTGTGTGTGTGTGTGTGCGTGTGTGTGTGTGTGTGCGCGCGCACATGGACATGAGCCTGTGGGAGGGTGCTATAGTTCACACCACCTGGATAATTATGGGAGTTTTTATAGGTGGGCTTTGAAAGGCGAGTCTGTTATTATCAACATGAGTCACTGGCATTTAGGGAAAGCCTGCAACACACACACATACACATACACACACACACACTCACACACACATGTGCATGCACAACCACGCTAACATGGCACGCACGCCACAACCAAAGCTGCATGCAGAAGACTGAATTATTTAAACCCATTGATTGCAAGACCACACACACACACACACACACACACACGCACGCACACACACACACACACACACACACACACACACACACACACACACACACAAAGAACCTGTGTCGTGACAGTGGAGATTTGTGTTTTCCTGTGTTTTTCTTGGTTGTTCCTCTAATGGTTACACACAAGCACATGAGTCCAAGTCACAAATAGGCCCACTCACACACACGTACATTTTTTGAACACACACACACACACACACACACACACACACACACACACACACACACACACACACACACACACACACACACATTTACAGTAGATTTCTTTGTCAATACTAATAATGTTTATTGTGCCATACATATAATTAGGCTGACTGTCAGTCATCATGGAAAATACAGCCAAATTGATAACACCCCCCCCCCCCACACACACACACACACACACAGGCAACACAAATGTTTTGACACACAAATATACACACACACATGGGAAAGCCAAATAATTATGATGAAGTTTTGTGTGTTCTGGGTTAAGGGGCCTTTGTTTTATGGCTTCTGTGAATGTGTGTGTGTGTGTGCGTGTGTTTGCTCAAATGAGCCCACCTCAGGGTCAGAATACAATCTGAATATATTTTGTCTGTTGTTCCGTCTGAATAACAAAAAGCTAAGCGTGCAGCGTTTTCACACATACACACACACACACACACATACATGTATCAGCGGTGCTTCCTTTGTGTGTTTGACCCTCTCACGTGACAGCTGAGAGTGTGGATTTTACTAAATATTTCGCTGCTTCTCAGCTCTGCTTTTTTTTTTTTTGTTTCCTCGCAGTGGGCCGTTTGAAATGTAGATCTTCAGGGTTCACAATCTGAAACTCTGTCTCAGGAAACATCGTACTGTTGTGCATTTAGTACATAAAAATGTGGTTCTGCAGGCACATGGATCAGTAGGGAGACATAAAGAGGTAGTGTGTTTTGGAGTTTCAGTTAAATACAAATGTCATTTATACTGTCAGTGCCGAGTCTTTGTATTTTTCTCCCTTCTTAAAACACATTTAGATTATATGATCTCTGTCAGAGAATAATTATGATTTGTCTGAACATGAAGTATTTTCTAATAATGAAACAGTGATGAAAATGATCAAATTAGGTCAGCGAAGATGTAACTTAACAGCCCAGCCTGTCACCAAACAATGTCTCCTAAGATGATAAAGTCGTGAACATTACCTGGGATCCTTTATACGGCACAATGATGCGTCCGCTCTTTGTTTCATACCTCCTTTTCTCCCGCAGAGAGAATCTCTTCCTCTGTTTTTCTGTGAATCCTGAACTTTTGCTCAGATTTGGGTCAGAGCACAAAATTTGCACCCTGGGAACCTCTCAGAAATTAGGTCCCAGCTTCCCATCCGTCATTTTAATAGCATCTGCGATTTCTTAGCCAACTTCATTAGTGTTTGAAATTAACAGGAGTTAGGAGTGAAATTGAGATTGAGAGTTTATTAAATTTGGTACGATTTGCAGAGAAACTTTAAAATGAGAAAATTACGGTGGCCGTGAGAGCTCGCAGCACTGAAACCTAAGAGAACACAAGCAAATGAAAAAAACGTCTTCATCAATTTGACAACACATGAGCAAACAAGCTGCAAAGACAACAACACAAAGGAAGAGTTTCTGGGGGACACTTAAAAGTGATGCACATGTCCGTTATTAGCCAGTATCACGTGATCACAATGTTAAAATAAATTAAAAACACTTACTTTTATCTAATTTTCCAACACCACTGATGGAAAGAGAAGCTTAATATGGCTGCGACTCAAAATCCATGTCTACTACAAGTGTGTCGGGATGTGTGCATCACATTATGTGTCCTCTAGAAACACCTCTGTTGTGTTGCGGACTATTTGTAGCGCATTTTCCAAATGCTGCTTGTGTTTGCTTGTGTTTTCTTAAGTTGGAGTGCTGTGAGCTCTCAGGGCCACAGTAGAAAATATTGCTTACTGTGCATTTAAAAAAAAGCTTGAAAAACTGCATTCATTTTGTGTTGTTGTTGTTTGTTTTGTTTTTTTTGCATCGTAAGATGAGATATCTGTTTCAGAAGTTCCTGCAGTTCAGAGTGCACATTTTGTGGTGATGAGCTGATGATCAACACCTGAATCACATGGATAAAATGTTAAATTAGAGAGAACTTCAAGTTTCGCCTGTTGTCACTGTCTTTATTTCTCCCTCTGTTTTATGCGTTTTGTCCTCCCTCTCTGTCTCGCTGGCTAAACTTTCAGTTTGCGTCCCCCCACCCCTCTCCAATCCAGGTCTATAATAGTGATTACCTTAACCGCCAGTCAGTGTCAGTCAGCACCCTGTTGTTATCTTGTCTGTGCCATGACGGAGGCAGCGAGACTGTTGAGTTAAGCTGAACGTGTGGAGGCAGCTTTCAGTCGGGCGCAGAGCTTGTTCTGTGTCCTGTTTTCATCTGTTGATTCTTATAATGAGGAGTGCACTACAGATGGACCAAGCTGTTCTTTAGTCTTATAAAAAAACAGTCTAGCCTGATGTCTTTGTCTTGTAATTTTTACTATATGCTGAAGAAAAATGTGCCCCAGTGTGTGCTTCATATGAAAAATCATTAATATACAGCCATTATCTTGGCCAAACTGAATCACTTTTGGAAACTTTTGGTTTTTCTTGGTAGTATTTTGATTTTCAGCACAACTCGTGCATCCTTATGACAGTTCTTGAAGTGTGTCGATTGAAAGCAGCCATATTCCTGTACAGAAGTCCCTAAAGACCCCGGGCCCTAATCCTTTTTTCTCTCGTTTGTTTCAGCTCCAGGAGACAGTAAAGAGAAAACTGGACAGTGCTCGCTCACCCCTCAATGGAGAGCAGAATGGCATCTGTGATGGAGGCAGCTACTCGCCAACCACCAAAAGGGTACGGAAGGACGGCTCTGGTGGTTTGGACTCACTCACAGGTCTCCCCAACAACAACAACAACAATAACGTACCACCCATCTCTCCACTGCATCATCAAATGGACATTAAGCCCATTCTTGGTGGGCCCAACACTTCCAGCGGGAACAACACTACAAACAGCAATGGCAACCACGTAGGCCAGACGACAGATGAGCTCGGGAAGAACGGAGGCAGCCATCTACCGGACGTGAAGCTGAACGGCTCCCTGGATCTAGAGGACAGCTTCAGCCTCCTCAAAGACCTGAAACAGGAACCGCTGGATGACGGAGGGGGGATGGAGTCCTCTGATCCCCAGTCTCTGTCCAATCAGAACAAACTGTTCTCTGATATCAACCTCAATGACCAGGAGTGGCAGGAGCTGATTGACGAGCTGGCCAACACTGTGCCGGAGGACGACATGCACGACCTCTTCAATGAAGACTTTGAAGACAAGAAAGAGGCCGAGTTTGGCAGGCCGGCAAACAATCAGACACCGGGCCCGCAGGAAACGGGTGGGAACACAACAGCACCTGGAGGGGGCGCTCCTCCAGCAGCAGCAGCAGCAGTCCTGCCTCCCCCTCCTCAGCCTCCACAGGGAGGCCCACAGGTCCCCATGGGTTCACCACAGGTCAGTGCAAAGAGGCTCAATATGATGCCTGCTCTCATATTGTTATTCCATGTGTTCTTCAAGGAGAGTCGTGCAGCACATCAGATGACCTGCAGTGAGCACAGATTACCAGTTTTAACGCCTTTTAGTTGTTGGCTGTAACACTTAATGAATCAACATGTCTGAACAGCGACAACTCATTAACGGTTAATTATCTGCACACAAAGAACAGACAGTGTTTGATCCCATCCTGATGCTGAGAGAACTCATAATAGGAGCAACCATTAAAGATTTTCTAGAAGTTCTGGTGTTCACTCTACAAGTTATGTGAACTAAATAATCAAATGTATAACCATTGCTAGTCATAACCAGGTTTATTAGTTGTTAGTAATGCTCTACTACCCTGATGTAATCATGACAGGTGGCCTTTTGTTGCATTGCACACTTTGGCGCTATTTTGATTGAGCAAATGAAGACAGTTTTAGGGGCGTGTTGCTAAATGAGCAAGAAACCCCTGGATCAATGCAGAACCAGGATAATGTGGATATTTACCCGCAGAGAGCACAGGGGGAATGTGTGCTAGCTCTACTAAAATTTGCCACACTCATTATACAACTTTGGTATCATATTTTTTAAGACTCTAATCGTTTGTTTAGAGTCTAATAAGTGTTGACAGTTTTTGAGTGTTTTCTGTCCTGAACTGAAAATTCAATTGAATATAAAATTAGAATCAGAAATACTTGATTTACTTCTATTTATTTTATCTAGGCTGGGCTATGTAAGGTGATTGGTGACTATGAAAATGACTATAGCCCCATTCCCACCAAGCGGTTCAGTTTGGTTCTTCTCGGTACGGCACACATTTTGTGGCATTTCCTTTGACTAAAATCAGGACAGGTTCCCAAATTACCAACCTGTACTGTCCCACTTTTTGGTACCTTTCTGTTGGGGTGCTAGCCATACTGATCTGACCCCAGAGGTTGAGTTAGGAGTTGGAGTTATAAACACTGCAAATTGGTTGAAAGAATTGTCACTTCCTGTGTGACAGCGGTAATAAAGAACAACACATCTCCAGTTGACTGTGAAGGGAACTTTCTTTTTGTGTGGAAAATGGCATCAGCAAACAGCTTACTGTGTCTGGTTTTTCTTCTTCATTGGATTAATTTGCGGGATACACTGTCGCACTGCTATGCCTTCACACATAACTTAGCTGACGTGACTATCAGCATCTGGCTTACATGCTGCCTACCAAAAAGGGCACAGTTGGCTTTGGAAGCAGAAACAGTATCAGGCTTTACTTATCAGATCCGTACCAAACTGCACTGATCCATACTGGACCACTTGGTTGAAACGGGGCTTAAGAACTCAGTTTTTTCGTAACATCTTTACATAGTGTTGTTGGGAGACTGTTTGGACTTGATATCTTTGCAGATGTCCTATAAATTAGGAATTATGTGTCCTTCATTTTAACTTTTCCTAAATGACACAAATACAACAGCCAAAAAGAAAACGGTGTGCTAGCATGGTGTGTTGGTGTCAACTTGTAAATTTAAACTCTGGCAGCCTGATATTGTACTGAGGGGTTGTTGTAAACAGAGATATAAACAGATCGTAACAGAAAATAAAAGGGCTTTTCCTAACGTTTGTGTATAACTTATATATGACTAAGGGTGTTAAATATGAATTTTTGTGTTTGAACCCCTCTCCTCAGGTCCGACCATCATCTTCAGGCCCTCAGTTTGCCACCACTGCCAATGGAACACCTCCTCAGCAACCTCTGCAGCAGTCTCCGGCTGTTGCAATGGCATCGGGTTCCCCATTGCACAACTGCGTGGCTCGCTCTCCTCAGACCCCGACCCAGGCTCAGACACAAGCAGTCTCCAGACCTGGGAATGGGTACATGATGAACCCAGGCCCAGGGGTCAGTCAGGCAGGCACAGGGCCAGGAGCAGCAGGGGTGGCCCCAGGAGGTCAGCCTGTGGGTCCAGTGACGCCTGAACTTTCCCCAGCAGAGCAGCTAAAAGCAATGGCTCAGCAACGTGCTAAACTTCTGCAGCAGAAGCAGCAGCAGCAACAAGCAGCAAACTGGTCCCCTGCTGGCGCTCCAACCAGTCCTTATAACTCTGGTCCCTTTAACCAAGACAAACCCAACAGCCCTATGATGTACCCACCGCAAGCCTTTAACACACCACAGGGTCCTCTAGTGGCTGGAATGGCCCAGAACAATGGGCCTAAAGCTCCCATGAACAACTACCTCCCTCACAACCACATGGGCATGATGGGCCAGCAGCAGCCCAACAGCATCAACCAGAGCACCCTGTCCAAACAACAGCAGCAGCAGCAAACAGCAGCCATGTTGTCCTACAACAACACCAAACCACTGAGCCACTTCAGCGGCAGCGGGGTTGATCACATAGGCCAGAGGATGACTCCGCCTATGGGAGGGAACAATCAAGTCAAGAACCCCATGATGCCTCCTTACATGGGTGGTGGTGGAGGTGGTGGCCAGGGCGCGGGGCCTGGGCAGACCCAGGGCCCTATCCCGGGACAGACGGCCCACCTGAGTGAGGAGCAGAAGAGGATGTTGCTGATGAAACAGAAAGTGCTGAACCAGAACATGCCCTACAGCGCCATGCAGCCTCATGGACAGGTAAGGGAACAGGTCTGTTGAAGTTGTTTTTAATTCTGTGATGCTGTTACTGTGAAGCCGCTTCCATGGTGCTGTGAGAGGAAGACTTCCTTCAACTGTATTTTGTAGCTTTAGCTGAGCCTCATAAGTGGTTCTCTGAGATGAACACTGAAAGGAGCTACTGTGAAGATGAGTGCCCGGGTGAAGGAAGTTGATGTTGGAAAGCACTCAACCCACGACCTTGGGAGGAGAACAAAATGCCCAATTGTTGTTTTACTCTTGTCAGTCAGTGAGGAGGGATTTTAAAGGCTGGCTGTCAACTGCAGGTTAGGCCACACAGAAACCTTGGACTTTTCCAGAGAATCCAAGAGTCGTGACTCAGTATTTTATCAGTGGACTGGTTGTTGATGGTTCAAGCCATGAATCAACAAGCCATTGCCTGTAGACTGTATTAGCTTAAAAGCTACTGAAAAAAAATTGCTTTAAGAATGCTGCTACCTCTACACTACTCACATAGAATTGCAGAACTGTTTGATTAGCCTATATACATTTTGAAAGAGAATCTTTATGACACTGGTATAACAAGTGGTTGTGTCTTTTTTGGGGGGAGGATGGCTCCCACAGAAAACTTCAAATGCATCCAGCAATGCTCTCTTTCAATGCAGATGTGTAGCTCTTTTTCCAACCTGCTAGCTACGGTTTACAGCTGAGACTTTTGTCCTCCCCCTCCACAAGTTACTTGTTCCCTTACACTTAGACATATTTTTTTTCTAATTAAGTCACCACTTCAGAAAGTTTATTAAATGTATATTAAATTTAAATTCATGGTCTCTCATCTAATGAGGCAGAAAAGGACAAAATAATAGTGCTGCTAAACTGGTTAGCTTTGCTATTCATCCAGCATTCTTTGTGCATGAAAGAAGATGCTCCTATCTCCTTGTGCCATCTTAAGGATGAAAAACACAAACACAATAGAATTTTTCAACTTGCATTTGATTCTGATACATACAGTTGCTCCAGTTTATAGGAAGTTGTTCATAAGGTATTAAAAGAAGGTCTTATACACCTGATTTCCTAGTGTTTCACTTGTGTCCCATTATCCCCTCCTCGCCTTCATGTTCTTTTCAGGCTGACTCAGTTAACCTTGCTTGGGCTGCAGCTTCTGAGGTGCCCACGTCTTGATTAAGAAATAGAGAATGACGGTGAGACATTTTGTTAACATTTCTGCAAACAGGTGCTTTGACTATTCAGTGCAAAGACCTAAGTTCAAGGTCGTTTTTGCAGCTGAATCTGAGCTTATGTGTGCTGTGATTAACAACCAGTTAGAGGGAAAAAAAAAACATACGCAGTGTGTTTGCGATACAGCCTTACATTGTCCTGATGCTCGCATACTTATATTATCACACTCCCTTCAAACATGAACTCAGCAGGTTGAGCTGCAGACAGATTGAGGTGATGGATTTTGTGACTAACATTAATGATGACTTGGTCAACCAGGACTTGGTCTACTATTTGGGAACAACCTTAACTTCACACAAAACATTCCCAACCACAGGAGTCAAGGATTGACAACACAAGCTAGGGATACTCAAGTATTTGACCAAGACAGATGAAAAATAAGCCTCAGCTTGATAAAACCTACCAGAGGTGCAGTCAGGGAAGATAAAATGGCGGTAGTTGCCCCAGCAACAAGCCAGGGCTGGGAACAGGCATAGGAAAATGGCCTGTCGAGAGTGTATTGATGCCTCTGCAACACTAGCAGCACTGAAAGCCTCCCTCCAACCCTCCCCCTCCCCTCAGACACACAAGCGCGTGCACTCACACACAACACCAAACACCAAAGCTAAACGGCTCCTTAGCTCATATCCCCAATCTGTCACAGCTGACTGATGGCTGAGATTGGACCACTAAGCCGGGCTAGCTGCTGTCATTACCGAAAGCCCACCTCGGGCAGTTTGTTTCCCGAGCCTGGCGAGCGGTGCAGCCCACTCTGAACGCTCCAGTGCTCTCAGCCAGGTGTCAGGTGTCCTTAATAATCCAGCGGACACAGGACGTTTAGGAAGTGTGGGTGGACTACACCGCCACACAACAGTGACACAAGTTGAACACACACTTGCGTGATTGTTCTCATTATCTCGGGGCCAATGAATTATGCTCATTGGTGAGTGCTGGTGTGTGCATTCTTATTGATTATACACCTGCTGGTGCCGTCTCCTTCTACCTTTATTCCTCTCTCTCTCTCTCTCTCTCTCTCACTCTCTCTCTCTCTCTCTCTCTCTCTCTGTGCCTCTCTCGTGTTCATGATATGGCTACAGTAAGTCACCTCCTCCTCCCCTCCGGTGATCTCTGCATCTTCTCTCCTGCTCCTCCTCCTCCTCCCTCCCTCCCTCCCTCTCTCCTCCCAGTCTTTCTCCCTCTGCCAGAGACACTCAGCACCAATAAAGGAGCAGATTTATTAATATGGGGCCTTTGTGGCTGCTGCCTGGAGGGCTGTGTGTTTGTGTGCGCAAGTGAGTGAGTGCTAGCCCTTGTGCATGTATGTTTGTGTGGGTTTCATAGATTTAGAGGGAAGGGGGGGCTGCTGAGATTTATTTGAGTGAGCAGAGGAGAATGGTAGACCAAAGAAGAGAGGGAAGAGGGACGTGCCGAGAAGAAAAAGAAGGACAGAAAGGAGAAAGGCAAATGCAAGAGGATAGATTTATGGTGGGATGAGGATGGAGAATGTTAAAAAGAAAGTCAAGGGCCTGTAAAGAGAGAAATGAGAAAGCAATTCAGATTGGAGTGTCAGAAATGCAAAATACTCTGTGTCCTACGAGCATCTCTCTTTATCATAATGACTCAGAAAGTACTGATCAGGTTCCAGAGATTTAAAGCAACACTTCTGAGATCAGGTCTGCAGTCATGGGAGGTGCTTCCAACATAAACCAGACCAAAGCAGACACACTGGTGAGACCTTTGTTGCTCGCACATGTTCTACTGAAGAATGATCCTGTTTTGCTCATGTTGGGCCAAACCTAATATTAATTGATATCCAGTGTTATTATTAAACTGGAGTCTTCGTGATTCCAGATGCACCACTCAGCTAATGTGACCGCCTCTTCCAGGACCAAATCCTTTGATGAATCATTCGGGCTTCTAGCTACATGAGGCTGATCAGGTAGCTAAATCAGACCTTAGATATCTACATCTTTCCTCAAACCCTACATACGGCATTGTCCCATTAATCTACAAGACAAGACTGTAAAGATGAAAGGATTCTGACTCAGACTCAAGAGTATCAAGAAAATTCACTTTTTATACAAGCTCAGTTTTAAAAATTCCAAGCCAGGTGCAAGTTCATGTTAATTAATGATTGTTTGTTTTATTACTCTGATTGATGCAGATCAATTAGCTTTTGGTCTGATCACACCTTCTTAATGTATTATGTGGCTGTGAAGGAGCTTTGTTAAGTTTAAGATGTTAAAATTGGCATGTTATGAGAGTTATCCTGTAAAAAAAAAGTGCATTGCAAACTAAAAGAGTTTAAGAGGGGTATTTTTTTTTAAGGCATTATACTGTACCTCTGGTATCTATGATGGAGGATTAGAGAGTATATTAAAAAAATTTTATGAGAATAAAAAAGGAGAAAAAAAGAAAAGAAAAAAGTCATAAATTAACGAGAATAAAGTCACAAACTTACAAGAAAAAAGATAATAAATTTACAAGCAATAAGTCATAGATTTAAGAGAGTAAATTTATGAGAAAAAAGACATAAATTTACACACATGTTTACAAGAACAAAAGAAAAAAATTTAAAAGAAAAATTTAGAAATTTACAGGAATAAAATCATAAATTTATCAGAAGAAGTCATAAATTTACAAGAATAAACTCAAATTTATAAGAATAAACTCATTAATTTATAAAAAAAAGAATAATTTAAAAAATTACTTTTTTTATTAAACATGGCCTTAATCCCCTGTCATTGGTAACTATTCTAGAAGCTTTACATGATTTACAGCTCAAAAATTAAAATGTTGTTTTTTTTCTCATGAGTTTTAGAAAACCCTTCGCTTCAGCTTCTGTTTTAAACACTTTGTTTTAGCTGCTGTTTCTTTAAGGCTTGCGGCTCCGATAACCCCCATCCCTCTGATTGGCTAGCCCGCTGGAGATCTGACAGTGACCTTATGTGATGACCTCATCATTTCATCAAGTCTTGTGAAGGTCTTGTGCAGTTTTTCTTTTAGAACAGACCATTTTGATCAGTTTACAGACAGATTCAGGATTTCCTACAAACACATGAATGTGTAGAGGTCTGAAAATCTGCACCCATTCAGTCGTGACAGTCAGTGTTGTTTCTTTACATCCATGTTTAAAATGTGGGAAAGCAGAATACCCCCTCTTTAAGTTGAACAACCAGACACGCAGAACACTGAACATCTCAACCTCCACCACGTTTTTCTGTTGATTTATTTTTGATGAAACAGTCCGGCATAAATCCACCAAGTTTTGGAAAGTGCGATACAAAATGAAGTTATGAAAATGACTGTGACACCGAAGCAGCTTATTTCTGAGTGTTATGGAGCTGTTGCAGCATCACCATGATATGAGACGGGAAGCAATTGGCAACATTTATCAGCCATAGAAAAGGTCTTGGCAATCATCGCTCTAACATTAGAGTTTTCAAACCATCTGTTCCCAAACTGTTGGCTTTAATACTTCAGTATGTTCATGGTGAGGAGTCTTGATGATATTAACAACATGCGCCAAAAGCAACAAACTAGGTGGTGCTACAGCTGCAGGCTGAAACACAACCAAACGGTTATGCTAATTTTCTGCTTGTTGTCTCTCTAAATGTTAATTCGTAACAGATATGGAACAGATCTCAGAACCTTTCTGCTGTTTTGTGTGATTGTTTATGTTCCTGTTGCAGAGTTTGCATGTGGCCTCAGTAACCTGTTGCAGAATAAGTTGAACTTTTATATCTACATCTGGCTTGACATTAGTTAAGATGTCACATTGTTTGCTGTTTTCATAGATTCACCCAAAACTGCTCCATCAGTGGGTCAAGTGGGATGACTTTGCAATTTGTAAAAACTGCAGTAGCTTCAGTAAAAGAGTTTGGTTAGGTGGATCCCTATATTCACGCACTGACACAACATGTATTTATTAATTTAAATAGAATAACTTTCTTTGTGAATGGTTCACATTTTCATTCTCATGCTGTGGTGAGTCAGGTGGTCAGGATTAAAACAGAGATGTGGAAATGACTGATTCAAAATAATTTCTAGATCTTGACAAATTCTTTGATCACAAAATAAAAAAAACTTTTGTAATCAGTTTCAAGTACCTGTAGTTTAATTTTTGTGCTGTTGTAGATCCACAGTAATCTTAGTGGTGCTGGATGTTCAGTTTAAACATGCAGATTTTCAAACCGCTACATTTTCGTATGTTTGTTGAAATCCCGTACATCTGTCTGTAAACTGATCAAAACAGTCCAGTCCAAATTCATCACGAGATCTCCACCAGATCTTCACCAGACTTGCTTAAAAGATGAGGTCATCACATAAGGATCTCCTTGCTGGACTCAAACAACAAGGTTTCACCTTAGCTTCACCTAAACAGGCCTCAAGAGGGCTGGCCAATCAGAGGGAAAGGGGTTTGTGAAGTGGGGAGTCTTAAAGAGACAGCAGCTCCAACAAAGTGATTCAGGATTTTCTAAAACATCAGGGAGGGGGAATTAGGGATTTTTTTTTTGTTTGTAAATCATGTAAAGATACTAAAGCTAAAAAAATCATAATACCCCCACTGTAAGGAATAGAGTTCTTCATAATATTTTGTAGAATGATAATCCAATATATGTAATTATTTTCAAAATTTGGTCGACTTGAGATCAAATTGTGCTGTATGCAACCCCTGCACTTGTCTCTTTATTGTTCAGTTCATATAGACTGAGCAGTGGTGTCACTCTTACTTTCACATAAAGTTTACACATATAGATTAACATATAAGGAAAGATTTACTTCTACCTTTGGTGTGTGAATGTGCGTCTGTTTGTTTGTTGTAGCAGAATAATTAAAGCTGATGTGTATCGGATGCAGCTGATTGTGGTGTTTGTGTTCTGGTCAGGTGATAGTTGCTGTGTTTAGATTCAGTGTTCTTTGTCTGCGTTAGCACATATATTCATTAGTCTTTACCATTCTGTGTGTGTGTGTGTGTGTGTGTGTGTAGGCTAATCCATTTAGCAGCTGCTTGGGGAAACTTCAGGCTGGCTCCTCAAAAGCTCGTTAGTCAAGCTTTAATTGTATCTCCCTCGCTTTGCATAGTGCCATGACGCTAATTTATGCCTGTTGTCGCGGTAACTGTCGCCACGGTGGTGAATGTCTCAGTGGAAGTGTGAGTCTATAGATGTCTGAAGGATGGTGCAGTTGTGTGTGTGTGTGTGTGTGTGTGTGTGTGTGTGTGTGTGTGTGTGTGTGTGTGTGTGTGTGTGTGTGTGTGTGTGTGTGTGTGTGTGTGTGTGTGTGTGTGTGTGTGTGTGTGTGTGTGTCAAACAGAGTGATTGCGAGCTGGATGTGGCTTTTTGCAGAAACCTGCAGCTGTTTGAAGCAGCAGGTTGGAGATGGGGGTGGGGCCTTTAGGCTTCCTGAGTGATGATTGGATGAAGCTGGATTGGCAGGTGTGAGACTCAGAAGGCTTCTTGTTTCATCTTCAGAAAGTGGAGCAGTGTGTTTGACTTGGTGTATGTGTGTTTATGAGTCTGGACTGTTCACATATGATTCACTCAAGACATCAACAGGCTTTTACAACGTAACTGTGACTTTAATTGTTAAACCATTCTCATCATCCACCTTTCTGTACCTTGTCTTTCACTCTGTAGTTTCTGCACCTGTAAGTTAAAACAAGATTCAAATTCACAGGAGTAGGTCAGAAAACAAAAAACAGAAGGGAATTCGGTAAGAGTGGATTGCACCAAAACTCTTGATCTGTTTTACAACCTGCAGCTGCTCAGATGCACTGCACACTCACATCCTGACTGCACCGAAAGTTTATCAGCACCTGTGTGTGAGCAGGCTGGAGAGGGAAAGTACAAACCATTTTAACGTGGATTCAATTTATGCGAAACATTTCACAGATTATATCCTTCTTTCTTCTCAGATCAAGCTGGTTAAGAGCACTCATGACAAGTGCTTTGGAAAAGTGAACTTCACAGTTAAATTCACTCTAACTGCTCGGGTTAGTGAGCTAAAACATACTTGCAGTGAGGCTAGTTTGCATAAAATGGGCATGTTTTACTCCAAATGACTTGAAAGTGGCTTCTTTAAACACTGGTGAACAGAGACGCTACTTGTTTGGTTGTGCTGTTGGCGGAGCATGAACCTTTTGCATTTGCTTTGAGACTTCGACAATGTCTTTGCAAAAGTTCATTTACGGAGGTTAAGTAAGTGCAACAGCCGTGCAATCCTCGTTTGAACCGGACCCCAACTGTTAATCAAACAAGCACAAAATCACATCCTGTGCATCTATGTCATAATTTAACTTAACTTTGAATTTTTTAACAACAACAGTCCAGTGCTGAGTGTTATTACATTGTGCTGGTTTCAGGATTTGAGTTTTATTTGAAGTTGTCTTATTATTCCTGAGGTTCCAGTCACGACAAAGTCTTGACAAATTTATTATTTATGTCACCTTTTTAAACCAACACAAAGGATGCACCAGTTAAAGGTAGAAAACAAACAAATGGAACTATACCATAACTTGTACAAATAATAATGAATCAACCATTCCCCACCCAGTAACAAAAGCAACAAACAATCTGCACAGGCCTTTCAGTTCAGTTCATTTGTTTATCAAAGCAAAAAAGTCATAGTTCAGTAGACTTTTATCAGTTCCTCAGGTTTCTTTTAGACAAACAAAAACAAAGTCAGCAGGGTTTTTTTTGCACAGTTCATCAGGGTTTACTTTAAAAAAAAAATCTATCCTTTTTCTCAAATCAGTCTTTCTTCAGTTCTTCAGTTTTGCCTACTCACTGATCCAGAACCAAACATCTTACCTGCTCTGCTGCTGTTTAGTTTGTCAAGTTAGCATACAAACCAGAACAGAATTTTCAAGCTATTTTGTTTATCAGTATGATGCTAACAGAAGCTAACGGTTCTACGTTGCCTGTGGTGTCAAAAAGCAGAAACTTAACCCTGTTAACTCTCTTCAAAGGTTTGTTTGACATGGCGTTGCTCATGTTAGTGAAGGGGTTTTGACCAATCAGGATCAAGCACATCTTCCACAGCTGGAAGATGTGCTCCAAGATGTTTTTACATTTTTGATGGATTTCTCTCTTTTTTTATAGAATTAGCTCACTTGTCAAACATCTCAGACAGATATCTCTGTTCCCATAATACATCCATGTTTGTCCTACACTGTAAACAATTATTACTATTACTACTATTACCAAACTCATGATGTAGGATGGAAGGGAGAGGTGACATGGGATGCAGGAGAGGAGAAGTAACAGAGGAGAACAGGGGACATTACATCCCCACACTAAGTTATTCTCTCTCTCTCTCTCTCTCTCTCTCTCTCTCTCTCTCTCTCTCTCTCTCTCTCTCTCTCTCTCTCTCTCTCACTCTTTTCCTCCATCTATCCCCAGGAGCCGCAGATATTACCTTCCCTCCATCTCCCCCTCCCTCGTTTGCTTCCTCACGTACACACAGTTTGTCTCCTGCTCACTCTGTCAACCCCCCGACACTCTTTCTCTGAGTCACACACACACACACACACACACACACACACACACAGAAGTGAATACTGCGCTCTCTCTCTCTCTCGCTCTCTCTCTCTCTCTCTCTCTCTCTCTCTCTCCCTCTCCGGCACACACGTGTCAGGGCTTGAGCTGAGCTGCTCTCTCTCAGATCCTGTAGAGAGGCTCTGGAGACGGAGAGGAGGGAAGGCAGGTTGTTGAGGGATGCTTGGGTGGAGCAGTGAGGTGGAGGGAGCAGGGTGAAGGCCGCTGTGTTCTGGTGATATTTGCTCTCTCTCTCTCTCGCTCTCGCTCTCTCTGTTCCTCCTGAGATGCTTCCTGTTAGGGCACACACATGACAAACAGCTCTCTCCTTCCCCACTGTCCATTTCATTTCATAGGCGTGTGTCTTTACTTTTAGACTGTTGCATGAGCAGCAGCAGAACCGGGGGTCTACAGACTAACCATCCCACAACACGCACACACACACGTAGACATATACACACACACACCTCACCTAAAGCTTCTAAGTGCACTCCAACAGCGTCAGAGCAAACAGAGTGAGACAAACCATCTCCACCCATTCGACACACCCTGGGGGTGAGAATACAGTGTTGGAGAGGAAATATCAATACTTACCTCCACCAACAGACGCTTTCTGAGAGGAATGTCACTGCAGGCTGGAGTGTTTATTTTCAGTGTGTGTGCGTGTGTGTCTGTGTGTGTGTGTAATCAAACCCCCTCTAATATTAACCTCGTCTGCAACATTGACCTGCAGGCCTCGCTCTGTTAGAAAGCAGTCATGACACAGTGCGTCTGCAGGCACATGATGTCTGACTGTGTGTGGCTTTAAATGTGTGCATATGTAGAGGAAAAGTAGTAATGTGTGTGTGTGTGTGTGTGTGTGTGTGTCTGTGTGTGTGTGTGTGTGTGTGTGTGTGTATGTGTGTGTGTGAGAGAGGGAGCGTTGTGTTTGCAGGGGGTTGGTTGTGGATCATTCTTATGCTGTGTCTGTGGGCCAAAAGGAGAGAGAGGAATGGAGATGCAGTCAGAAGGCTGCATGCTAAATAGACTGCTGTCACCCCGCCAGCACCTCACACAACACACACACACACACACACACACACTCAGACACAGAAACATAAATGCATGCTTGGTTGCTCTGCCTCTTATATACACACTCAGAAACAATACACATACACACATACACATGCATGCAAGTACAAATACACACATACACACACTCCTCCTCGTGCCAGCGAAAAACTTTGGCTGCCTTGCTCGACTGCCGGTTGCCATGGCAACCATGGCCCACAGCACCTTGCAAGCCCAAATCAATGGCAGCTCCAAGATGGGAGTGTGCAGTGAGTGTGTGTACATCACTGTGTGTGTGTGAGTGTGTGTGTGTGCCCTAGTCATGCCTGTATGTTTGAGTGTTAATGTGCGTTAAGCAGGATGCACCGGTGCACAGTTTAGGAAGAACTGCAGCTTTGCTTCAACAGCCCATTGTCAGCGTTGTTTTAAGTGCCTTCAAACCGTAGACTGTGTAATATTTGGACGTGGTCGTCATGACGTCACATGTTTCTGACACAGATTTTTGAAGCCTGTCGTTGGCAGGTGACATTGAAAAAGCTCAACTCAACCCAGCTGTGTTTGAGTTAGGATGAGGTCAAGAAGGCGGGTCTTTAGCCTCTTTGCAGACAGCTACAGGATGCTAACCTGTCAGTCAAGTCCTCATATGAGCAAAAGCTGTAAGTTTAATAACTTCAGAAATAACAAGGTACAGTGCTGCCTTGACTTACGAGTTTAATTTGTTCAGCGACGGAGCTCATAACTCAAATTTTTCTCATTATGTCAAATCAATTTTCCCCATTTAAATAAATTAAAATGTCATTAATCTGTTCTGAACCCTAAAAAACAGCAGTTTTTAAATAACATGTTTTTAAATAAGAAAAATGTATTTAAAGGGACTGTGAGGACTTTCTAAGTGATCTTATGTCTCACTTCTAGATATCTGCCTGATCCTAATCCACAACTTAAAATGAGATTATCAGCACCAGTATAGGTTATTTCTAAATGCTACTTCTTAGCTTTCCAACCAGGTCGGGCAGGACCAGATTCATTTACAGTATGTTAAAGTCTCTACAACAACACCATAAAGTTTATTTCTCTGCTGAAAACTATTTCTGTGATTTATTTAGTAGTAATGGTGGAGACTGGAGATGAACTGTCAGACAGAAAAGGGACAGAAGAGAAGAAAAAATGATAAACTGGAGAGTGATAGAGCATGGCTAAAGGCTAAACCACTAGCTAAACTGTTTGTGATAATGTTCATGGTCAGTTATTCTGCAGTGATCTGATCAAACTTGAGAGTCTGTCAATAAAATGAAGAGTGAGGTTACGTTAGCTCTGATTGGTAGATGAGCAGGACATAAGGATTCACTAACGGTACATGTTAGCCTACAGATACGTCAGACACCAGGCTACAAGTAGTAATAAATAAAGCTGGCTACTAAATTACAGCACAAACTGACAAAGTTTACTTGTTGTCACATTTCGAACAGCAGCGCTGTGTAACTGTTGATAAATACCTTATATCGTTGGTTTGTATCCAGTAAAAAGTTGTCTTGAACAAAGAAAAGTAGTGTTATATAGAAGCTCTGATCTCCATTCATTTCCAAAACAAACAAACGCCTTGTTAAGAGTCATGTCATCACCACAGTGTGCGCACGATTCCAGCAAAATGGTGTTGCTGTGATCCACTTCAAACAGACAGTCCTCACAGATCTTTTTTTAAAAAAATGAATATTATATAAAAACATAGAATGATAGAATGTACGACAGTAAACTGGTTTTATTAAGTATGATGTTCAGCATTTAGTTTGGAAATCAGACGACTCGTAGATGCTGATGGAAGTGGAGGAGAAAGGCGAAACCGAACATCTGAATCCTATGATTTTTTTTTCCCTTTTCACCTTATTTTCAATAAAAACCTGTTCAATGAGGTCTGTTTCATCCTCCTTTCAGAGTGTTTCTAAAATGAGTTCAGCAAGTGTTGTTAAATAGCGCCGTCGCACGCCCAGTCGCAGATTTTTTCTGGGTGTTTCTTTTAAATTAAGTCTGAAAGTTTTGCAAAATAACTGCGAGCACAACACTGATGCTTCCAGTGAGACTTAAGAACTTAAAGTAAACAAGTATTGGTTCAGTGTGCGTGGATAAATCAAAATACCAAAAAATGTTTTTGGAGCAGAGTCGAATGTGATGTTTGGACCTGTTGAGACTCACGGGAAGGAAACAGTTCTGAGGTCTGAGTCATTTATTTCAATGTGTTTGCACCCACCTGCTAATCACCTTGTTAGTGTTTATGGCACCAACTGCAGCCAAGTTACACACACACACGCACACACACGCACACGCACACGCACACACACACACACACACACACAAACTTAAACACGCAAAGATGAACAAGACAGGAGACACAGATGTGACCCCGCCCTTGTCCCCAAAATGCACCCCATCCTCCCCATCTGCTCAGTCAGATGCTAACACACACACACACACACACACACACACACACACACACACACACACACACACACACACACACGCCACTTACCATAAACACCACTCACCACTGTTTAGTGACATGCTCCAGCAGGTGTACACACACACACACACACAAACACACACACGCAACAAAAGCAGTGGGTCTTGTTAAGTCGTACGCTTCACACAGCAGCTCTTCCTCATCCTCGTCCCACATGTCCGTCACTCCTCCAGTCCTCATCACTCGTCTGTGAGCCTGAAGTCATGAAAGAGAGGACGGACGGGTAAAAACTGAGAGGTGTGGTGAGGCTCTTTGAGGATTAGCTTGGGAAGTTTGACTCCGTCACACAAAGGAGAAAGGATGCAGGAGGTGGTGGTGATGGTAATGGCAGAAGGGGGAGATTGAGTCCTCGAAGCAATTTACCTCAAACGGCTCCAACACAGCTAATCCGCTCTTAAAGGAGACTAATCCAACAGTCTTGTACCTGATACTGAGAAAGGAAAGAGAGGAGAGTGGCAGAAGAGGACGGGAAACTGAGAGGAAACAAGTAAGGCTGAGGGAGAGAGCTGTTAAACAGCACCAAGACCCCAGAGCTGGATCCTAACCAGGATTCTGACATTCAGTTTGAAGATTCGACGGATCCCTTTCCTCCCCGTTGAACCAGGTTTTCATTAACGAATGACACAAATGACAGTGTGAGTCTGGCTTAATAATACCACAGGGCAGAATAAAGTGAAGAGTCACTCACTCTCAATGGCTGTGCAAAACTTTCTTGAAAAAGGGTGAGGCCGACTTCCTGCGAGTTATTACAGGAGCAGACTGGGGACAATCTTTGACTCGGTGTCATGCTGCTCTGAGCTGCTGTCAACCCTTCTACCATAACCACCGACTCGTTATAATTTACAGCCAGCCATACTGCTGCTAACTTTAATGACCCCGCTCTGTGGGGTCAGAAAGAAAAGCCAGACTCTGTTCAGGGCCGTCTTGGCAGCAGACATGGTCCCAGGTTTCCTGTAGATCTTTAAAACCCAAAGTGTTAAATCAGGTTTTTAAACATGAAGGGCAAAAGGAGCCTGAAGAAGTCAAAGTCAGAGGTTATTCTGACGACTCAAACAAGGTAACTGGGACTGTGTAGACATAGAGTTATTTTTTTCTTTTTCATGTGACGACTCTCTGCCCTGTGCATGTTCAGAAACTAGGGACCATGGTTTAGGTTCTGTGAAAGTTGGCATCCAGATACCAAAACACAGGGCATGGTTGGCCCAGCAGTTCAGGTGTTTGTTCTCTGTTTCTTAGCTGCCTCTCTGCCCAACAGGCTTCCAGTTTCTCTTCACAAACTTTCAGAAACGATGAGGAAACTTGTAAGGATAGAATGAGACAAATAGCCCAATGTGGCACTATCATCTGTTTTGATACAGAGTTAAGACGCCCATAGTCAACACCAAATTTATGTTTTGTCAAATCACATCAAACATTTTTCTCAAGATGCTCTCCAAAAACATTAACCGGTCCAGACTTGCCAATGTGGTATTAGTCAGGTCAGCCTTGCTCATATACGGGCATGACTATGAAGTGTAATAACTTGAAAAATAATGAATTGTACTAAAAGTCACCTTACGTACAGCGTGTGTCGATGGAGAAATAAGGCGACTTTTCAGATCTCTCTAGTGACTCTTTTTCAAAAAAGTGACTAGCGACAAATCTAGCCATTTTTTCTGGAGCTTGGACACTGACGTGAAGCCTGTAACAATCTTCACACAGACTGTTTGCACAACAACAGTTTTGGGATAAGACGCAAAGTTATTGTCGTGTTTCAGCTTCTCGTTTAAATGGAAATGTAGTGAAAATGAACACTTTTGAAAAAGCCCTCCAGAGTGGAATTTGTCTGACACACCGCTGCCACCATTGCCATGTAAACAGCAGGCTGTGGTTTTCTTTGGAATGCTGACGTCAGGCTCTGCTTTGCACATTACACTTTCATTGTGACAACTTGTTTTCCATGTGCAAAAAAGAAAACAACAACAGTAACAATAGTGGACTGAATCTGCTGACTGCCTTTCAACTAAATGTGCATCTGCTGCACCTCCTCTCCAATCAGCGTAAGCTCATTCAGTATATTCATCAGATGTTCAACCCACATCTACTTCAGCTGAGGTCTACCAAAAAACGCTTCTGTTATATCGCCAACTACAGGCCTGGCATGCATACTACAGTGTTTTTAGTTCCTCAGCGTTACCGTGTCAGTGCAGATATTTTTTTCAGGTTTTTTTGCATTTTTGGGTGAAAAGTTACCGTGTAGACGCCCCCTCCCCTGCACATGTCTCTTTTTGTTCACTTTTGCCCTTCCAAAGCTTGGATAAAGGAGGAGGGCTCTTATTATGACATAAAAAAAAACAAGAATTAACAGAAGAAAGTTAATTTGTAGTTCTAAACTTGTTTACAGGTTTTTTCTTTTGACTCATTTTGTTTCTCTCACACATTACTCCTTTCTCCTACAGCGTCCATGGCAAGTACATGGATGCAAATCAGGAGATGATGCCTGTTAGTGACTTCCGGGACAACCAATAGCTACTTTCCTTACTGAGGGGTTGGAAACACTGGAGATACTCTGACTATTGCTGATGATAATTTTCAATTTAAAGACTGGCTTTTTGGCTCGGTGCTGCAATTTTTATGATTTCTTTATGTGATAAAAATGAGGGCTCAATAGGTTAGCATGCCACAGTCTGCTGAATACAGTTTCTTCTGCTGGGCAAAACGATCATTTCTTAGTTTGGGTCAAGTACTAAATCAAAACCTTGAATTTGACTATCAGCTAAATCAGGGGTTCCCAAACTTTACCATGCCAAGGCCCCCCAAACAGCATTAGCTTCTGGCCGGGGACCCTTTGCAAGCCAACAGATTTTTTTTTTACGTTTTTGGTGTGTGGTATGAGGCTTAAAATGATGCTTCCAGGGCCCACTTGAGCAAGGTAGCTTGCTTTGTGAATGCAGCAGATTGCCTGACCTAATGCTCTTCTTTATGTATAAAGAAGTCTGTTATTTCATCATCTGCTGGGTGTTTTTGTATCAAGTGACACTGAAGTTTTGTTTTAGACGGTCACCTGACATAGGTCGCATTTCGGGCAATCACGGCCATTTTTCTGTATGGCTTTGAAGCCATACTTAATGTATGCTGCCTCATATTTTCAAAATTTAGTTGGCCATGAGTTCTTAGATTTTCTTTGCAGCAGAATCCTCCACGGCAGGGCTGTTGGACTACTCCTCTGGTCATTTTCCTGTCAAAAATCTTTTCATTTTGTGCACACTGATGGCAGAACGATCTATCTATTGCTTGGAATCGGACCCTCAACCTTCCGATTGAGAGGCGACAACTTTACCACTGAGCCACCGTCGCTCCAGCATCACACAGATGATGACATCGTCACGCCCAGGTTGGAACTGTCACACGAGGTGCGGTTAAGCACAGTCGGAAAGTTGAGAATCTGACGATAACGGCAGTTAACGTGTTGTATGATCAGGACAAATGGTTATAAGAAAAAGAATAATAAAATAGAAAAAAAAATAATTTGATTCTATTTTTTTCTACTTTACTCCAATTTTCTGAGGCCCCCCTTTCAAGTGAAGCCACACTGCACAGAAAGAAAAGCAGAAAACTAACCACAGCACAGAGAGATTATATGATGCTGGCACCAGGGAGGAGGATGTAGAAAGTACAAGTAACCTACATAGAGTTGTCTAAACGGTTATGAAACGCAACAGAAGCACAGGCAGAGGAGAGGAGAGGAGAGGAGAGGAGGGATGGAAAAGTGATCGAGGAGATGGAGATGAGGGAGAGCTGGTCTCTCATTAGAGCTCTGAGGCAGGCTGTGGATCCAGAGGCACTCACACTCACACACAGGCAGAAAACACACTCTCAAAATACACTCCTCAATATGTGCACTTGGCTTGTGTCTCTTTTTTCCTCCCTGGTGATTTTATTTTATTGTGTTACCGTCTTTATTTCCTGACTTCGCTGCCCACCCTTCTGCTCCTCTCCTCCCACTCCCAGGTAGCTCCTCTCTCCTCCATATATTACCCTCTACCTCCCCTTGCTTATATTGCCCCCATGCTGTTCTCTGTCTCTCTCTCTCTCTCTCTCTCTCTCTCTCTCTCTCTCTCTCTCTCTCTCTCCCTACACCCCTGCTCCTATCCCTCTCTGGTGTGCTATGTATTTGAAAAAAAATGGAGCCAAATAAACTCCAACCATGAGAAGGTGATTGATGGTTGCGCAAAGCTACCTCTCTCCATCTCTTTCCTTTTTCCTTCTGCCTTTATTCCCACACTCCCTCTATCCCACTGGCTCCACGGCTCCCCCTCTTACTCACACACACAGACACACACACACACACACACACACACTGTTTGTGTGTGTAGTATGATTAATTGTTTAGGTCCTTGGGATACAGCTCAGCTCTTATACGTTATTCTTACGTGTTGCAGTGTTTTCTTCAAGATTCATGCTAATCTCATTTGCCTTTCATTTTGTCTATAAATGAAATGTTCTGCTACTTATGCAAATATTTTTGTTTTCTTACTCTCTGTCACCTTGTGACATCACACATTTAGTTCTTAAAGTACCGGCAGTTCTTTGTGTTGCTGGACTAAACAGAAAAGCGTTACCTTCAAGCTTGTTTTATGCTCAACGCATCCGTGAGATCTGCGTCATTTTAACAGCTTCGCCCCCTCGCATGTAATACAGTCAGAAATACTAGCCTTTACATGAGAATACCAACACACAGAGATAACCATGATAATCGTGTGATGAACAATTCCTGGAATTGCAGCCAAACCAAGGGGCAGCATCCAGTAGAGAGAAATGAAGCCTTAACGGAAGTGCTAAAAGTTGCTGTTCATGGAGAATCCTCTAGAGGCTGGCTGCAAGGAAGACCAGAAGTCACACACACACACCAACGCAAAAAATGGACTTTTATGACAATAAAAAGTATATTTACTGCCTGGTTCAAAAACAGCTTGGGTCTGAAACACTCATTTCACCATCAGCTCACACTGAACGGGGATGGGGGGTTCTAACTCAGTGGTTTAGACGATATTAGGATTATGGGTTTGTCCAATCAGAGACTCAGCTCAGCTCATGTGACCGATGGGCACCCTATAGCTGTTAGAAAGGAAGCTCAAAGCTTGCGTCATATCCAAGATGGCCCTGTCCAATGATTGGCTTCATTTGACTGTATCAGGAACAGACGGTTGATGTCACGGAGACTACGTCCATGTTTTATACAGTCCATGAGTCAAACTCAGCAGAGAAGAGGAAAAAATTAGTGAACAGTGTAAATGAACTTCCTCTTCTGTAGTTTAGTACTGTGGTAGACGTGTGTCGCCGATACACCTGCTCCTGCAGTTTGAGAACAGACGCCG
Source organism: Labroides dimidiatus (assembly GCA_030710495.1). Classification (NCBI taxonomy): domain Eukaryota; kingdom Metazoa; phylum Chordata; class Actinopteri; order Labriformes; family Labridae; genus Labroides; species Labroides dimidiatus. Next base: position 11,551,560 of record CM061145.1, read on the forward strand.
CGCGGAGTGTTAAAAGGCATAAAAGCCACATGCATTCTTTCGTGCTGGTTCCACGCGTGTCATTTCGATCTGTCACATTCTCACATTCGTGCAGAAAGCTCAATCCAGCCTCAAGAGAGTTTAAGAGGGAAATCCACAAAGCAAAGTTCATTTCCTTATTTGATCATATAGTCTGACATTAACAAAGTCCATTTAACATGTCTGATTTTCTGATAGAAGCCTCTGCACTGGTCAGTTCTGGTGAGGTGTAAACAAATAATAATAATAAAAATAATAATAAAAAGATCCAATTAAAAGTTTCTTCTTTCTAAATCTCTACAGCATCAAACCAAGGATGAGAAATTGACTACAGCCTCGAGTCAAATATAGATTAATTTTCACTGTAACCAGTATGTTCCTCTGTAATCTCATTTGTTAGACATTGTAACATTATGTACAAATCTTTTTTTACACATATTTACCAAGAATAAGACAAAAACACTTGCTTGGAATACAGTTTTTGTTGTCTGGCTGGTCTACAGCAGCAGGCCGTTTTCAGCAACCAGAGAAATGTAAAGAGCTCAGGGACTCCCAGAAAAAGTATTTAGTATTTAGTCACAGTATTTAGTGTTGATGATATATAGACAAACTGAAAGAAAAGACAGGTCCCCTCATCACTCTAAACCTTTGGCATCATAACTAAGAGCTGGTACAGGCCTGAGCCGCCTCTAAGGAAAGCTTTGAGTCAACCCTTAAAAGAAGAGAGAGTTTCTGTCCCCTGAACCCTGCACAGAAGATGATTCAAGAGAAGAGGAGCCCAGTAACTAAAGGATCGACCTCTCAAACTACTTTTAGAGATGAGCAGGCCGCACATGCGCGGAGAAAACGTTTCATCTTATTTCAAAGTTTTATTACCTCGTTGGCACATTTTTTTTAGCAATTCAGGAGTCATTTTTGTCTTTTAGTATCATGAGTTTTCAGGTAACTGTAGCTGGTTGTAAGTTTGATAAGACAGTTTTTTCCAAAAATAAAAAGAAGACATAAACACTTAGACTCTGGTTTCTACAGAGTGCAGCTGAGTAGAAACTGTGGGGATGTGAAACCAGGGCTGGTCTGACGCAGGTGCAGAGTCACATGATGAGTGACAGACAGACAGACAGACAGAGAGAGAGTGAGTCAGTTTAAGGAAGGAGTCTTCACCTTGTTGTTGGATCCCTGACCTTTCTTTCTCATCTACCATTATTCTGTTGAAGGTAAGCATCAAAACACGTCCATAGTTCTCCCTCCCCCTCTCTCCCCCCTCTCTCCCTCACTCTCCTCCTCCCTCCCTCTGACTTCCCACTCTTCCTTATTGTAGTTTTTGTGCAAGAATGCAGAAAATCTGCTTACCCCTACACACAGGGATGTTTGCCAGTCTCACACAAAGTTCAAACTGCTTGGGAAAGCACAGCTCTACCTGCGCCATCAACAGTAAACCTGTGTGTGTGTGTGTGTGTGTGTGTGTGTGTGTGTTTTCTCCTGTGGTTCTATGTGTGTGTTTGTGTGTACAGTAAACAATTCCTGTACATGTCTGTGACTTGAGTTTGCCTCTGTGTTTCAGAGGACCGGTTTCTTCTGCCTTGAGGGTGCTAGTTTGATGACGGAACAAAAAGACGAGCTATTAACACCTTTTGTTGAGGATCAGATTTGTTAATTGACAGTTCAGAATTTAATTTCCCTTTTGAACCCAGCAGAGCGTGCCACTACATGAAGTATTGCTCAGTCGCCTCTCTGTCCTCTCTCTTTTTCTACACCGTGCTGAGTGCAGCTGATGAAAAGTGCAGCTTTCATGCAGGGTTTGATGCATAAAAGCTTCACTATGGGAACAGAACGGGCCTAATTATTTATTACTGTTTGTTCCACTGTTTTTGCACATCTGCCTTTTGTTGGACCAGTGAGACACTGAAAAGAAGGTGGAAGGAGAGACGAGAGAAGGAGTTGGGGACTGTGCCATGTTTTTGTTTCAGCACATAGCTGACCAAGAGGAATAAAAAAGAGCAGAGTGATGCCCAGAAAAGTTACAAAAGACGAACAACTGCAGAATTTACTGCCAAGCCTCCCAAAATAATATCCCTGTGTAGAACAGCACATCTCCTCTGCAGTGGGGATCCTACTCTGTCATTGTTAGCGAGGGAACCCTTCCAGTCAGCATTTTGACGACAGCGAGAACCTCAGACAGCTCCAACATCCCTGGTGGTCTCGGGATCAGCACCTCGGATAGCAGCAGTGACACAAAGGATGCTAAAAATTATCCACCTGAGGGTTGGTGGCCAAACATCCATATCAGCTTGTGAATAGATGCTCCCTAACACAGTGGTCTTCAATTACAAGAGGGTCCTGTGGGAACTAGAGTCTGCAAACGTCACGAGGACCCAGTTTATTGTATGTTTCTGTGAAGTGTAGAGCAGCTGAGTAGTTTTAGTAACGTTTGTCGGCAATCAACCGCCGACTGCTAAGTCACATAAAAAAAATCAGCTCAAGCACTGCAACGCTTACTATGAATTTTATAATGATGATCATTATCATAATAATACAGCATTAAGCTTATTCTTTTCTTATTCTAGTGGAGAAAAAAAAGCATAAGAGTAAAATTCACTACCAAAGCCCTTAAAAGAAATTAAAAATAACTTTATTTTAAAGAAATAATTCTAAATGTGACTTCTGACTTTTCTTTTTTTTCTAAACTATGGATTTTATCTACGTACAGGGGCCTTCAAACCTCAGCATTTATTAACTAAAAGATTTAACATCTAAATTTTCTTTTGCTTTTATCACTCTTACATTGTCTCTTGTTAAGGGAGAGCAGTGAGCTTCAGCTGTCAAAATGCTAAATCAGGGCCCGATTTGTCACATGAATTTTTTTTTTTTATGCACGCTGGATGCTTTCGATTGTAATGTGAGACGCATGTGAAGTATACCAGTTTAATCTGCTTATGGGAGGATATTATCAGTCCACTCTCGACTTAAAGCTCTGTTTGTTATTGGGAACCATTTTCAGTTGGGAGCATTTCTTGGAGGACAAACGTAACCTACTTTATCTGTTTTAGAAAAGAATAGACTAGAATAGAATAGAACATACTTTTCAATCCCCGAAGGGAAATTTAGGGGTCACAGCAGAAAAAAAAAAAGTGTAAAGTGCAAAAATTCCAAGAATTTATAAATAGTACATTATAATAGATTTCAACTAGAAAAAGAAAATGTCCATCAGAGAGGTCAGCATGGTCATAATTGTCATGTTAGCCACCACCTCCACAGGGTCCAGAGGGTCCTTCCACTGTGGTGTTTGTGTCTGGTGCAAGCAGCAACCTCCAGTCTGAAAATATGAGACAGTGAGAAAGTGTTAAAATCTGCAGTTTGTCAAATGTCCGCTTGAGGCTGGCTCTGGAAGTCACAAACACACCAAGCCAAAAAAAGCTGTTTTCATAGCAGAAATAAGCATGTTTACAGCCTGGTACAAAAAATGTCTCCTGTTTGATTTCACACACGGCACGCACTGTACAGGGGGTGAATTTTTTTTCTAACTTGGAAGTTTAGAAGATATTTTAATAGCGATTTCATCCAGTCAGAGGCACAGCAAAAAGATGGGTGACGTCGTGAAGACTACGTCCATTGATTACACAGTCTACGGTCCAGTGTCAGCTCCGTTAGCCATATCACTTTGAATAGCATGATACTACTCTGCCAGCATTGCTTCTGGTGCTGCGTTAGCACGGCTAGCTTGTCCATTTCATCGTAGATATGTCTTACATTCTCCAAAACGATGGATGGAAGGACGGGTTGATGTTATCTCTTCTTAACTTGCTACCTCAATACCATCCTCACCTCCTTCTCCTCAGCACATGGGAAACTTTGGACCGGTTAGCATCAACATGCTATGGGCTGCTAATGGCTGAAGTCTGTGTAAACAATGTGACCATAGTTACACATAGAATCTCCAGATTAACGGGAACAAAGAAGGTAAAAACACCACTGCAAACACAACCAGTTTGTTGTTGATGGTCAACGAATGAGACATAAAATGAGAGACAGGCTCCAAATACAAAGAGAACTAAAAAAAAAAAAAAGTTGAGAAAAAAGAACAACAAAAAGAGAGCTGCTGCAACAAGCTGCCACTCAAGCAGTGATTAGCTTAGTCTTTATGAGACCTTTTCCAATGAAACAAACACCATGCTGTCTTCAAGACAATTAAATAAAGGCCCTTTGCAAACCTGACAACAAAAAGTTTATATTACCTTCTTTTTTTAGTGCAATTTTTCAATGCTGTCAAAAGAGATGCCCTCTGCTGGTTGTTACGAGAATTTCAAAGCACTTAAGCTTCCTTCAAAACCCAGAGGCCACGTCCACTTCTCATGATCAGTCTTTGGTGTTTGTGAGTGTGTGATGAAGCTGCTTTGAAGGGTTGAGCATAAATAAAACAAGCTCCCAGTTACAGGAATGCAGGGATCTGTGATGGAATTCCTCCATTAGAGAAAATATTTTGCTCACAAACCCTCCCTGATGAGAAGGCTGAGCAAACTGAATTATTTTCCTTCAGCAGCCCCCCCCCCCCCCCCCCCCCCCTTCATCATCTACACTTTTTTACTTCCAGCACATTCTGAAGTTATGAGTTGAACGGGGATGATGTCTGCCGAGGTTCAGGATGCTCAAGGAAGCACAAAATGTTCTCTCCTTCTGCTTGACAGCAGAGAAGCAGGGGGTAGCTGTAAATCCAGAAATGCTAAATACCTGCATTACACCCTTTAATACATGTACTGTTATGTAGGCTAATCCGGAGCAGCAGTGTCCGCTGTTACTGAGCCACGTTCTGCTCAGCGGGAGCCTGCATGCTGGCTGGACGGTAATAGACTACAGATCATGCTGACAGTATCATTCAGAAGACTATTTCTGGGCATCAGAGGTTATATGTTTCTGTTTTGAGAGAGGTGACACACACACACACACACACACACAAACAGAAACTCAGGCGTGCCACCATCTGTCTTCAGTAACCATTTGACACCTGGGCTCATGGCAGACTGCTATTTTGCGTCACACACAAGGGCATTTGTGTCTCTTTTGGCTAGGTTTGGAACAAAAATACATTCACACCTACACATTCTCTCTCTCTCTCTCTCACACACACACACACACACACATTCCACCAATGCATAAAAGTGTCATCCATAAAGACCTGGAATAGAAATATCGCAGTAGCAGCTGCTGACCAGGCAGACGTGGTTGGAGAACACACACAAAGAAAGACAAATGCAGCGAAATGGATAAGACACACACTTGATTTAATATTATTTAGCGTCACATCCAGTGCACTATGCATGGACCAGTAGCCACAGAGTATTACAAATCTCGCCCGACCCCCTGAGGATGAGCTGTTTCACTGTGGCCATTAATCACCTCTCCACGAGGATTAGCTTGTTTCATACGGGCGGTTGGGGGGTGGGGTGTTCAAAGAGCCAGTCAGGTGACATACCTACCTGTCACAAGGATTTAAATCTACAACTTTATTTCCCCGAATGCCTGAAATTTTCTAGAATTCGGTCCCCACTCAGATCTACGGTGTCCCTGAGAGCTCACAGCACTGCAACCTAAGAAAACATGCAAAAAGACAAAACACAAGCAAATTAAGGAAACATCTTCATCAATTTGACAACACATGCGTAGCATTTAGAAAACACGCTGCAAAGACCACAACGGGGGGTGAATTTTTTTCTTACTCAGCAGTTTAGACAATATTAAGATCGCCGGTTTGTCCACTCAGAGGCTCAGCTCAGCTCACGTGACTGCCGGGCGCCCTGTGGCTGTTACCGTGGAGACTCAAAGCCTGCCTTCCAATATGGTCACGCCGGCCGTTTCGCTTCAGAAATCTGTTTCAGAAACAGACAGGTGACGACGCACAAGCTACGTCCATTAATTGTACAGACTATGATCACAATGGAAGAGTTTCCAGAGGACACTTCAAAGTGATTTTCAGATATTAGCATATTGACGATTAATAGATATGTGCACCACTTTTAAGTGTCCTCTGGAAACGCTCTCATTGTGCTGCGGTCTATTTGCAGCACATTTTCTAAATGCTGTGCATGTGTTGTCAAATTGATGAAGATGTTTTCTTAAAATGCTTGTGTTTTGTCTTTCTGAATGTGTTCTTGTAAGTCACGCAGTGCTGTGAGCACTCAGGACCACTGTACAGATCTCTTAATAAGTGAGCAGTTTTGGTGGTTTCTGATTGGTCACGTCTCATGAAGGTGGAAGTGTTGGAGAAGCTGAGTGTTATAATCTTCTCAGATCATTTGATGGCTTCTGGTGCGATGCAATCTGCAGATCCGCACACCTCCATGTCTTCATCCTCCTACTGATTGCTGAATGTAGATGGAGAAGAATAAATCATTTAAGTGTCCGACAGTTATTTCCAGAGTTGCTGCTCAGTGGACCGCTAACACTTCTATTTGTTTTCCTACTCCATTTCACCTTGACATGGATGCCAGGCATGGGTTTATGATACTGTGTGTGTGTCTCTGTGTGTGTGTGTGTTTCTAAAAGGCAAGCTGGTATAGGTTTCTCCTGCTCCTGTGGAAAGCAATCTTGCAGGTTGAGCTCATAAATCAAGGAGGGGGATGGAGATGGGGATGAAGACTTTGTGTGCTTGTGAGTGTGTGATTCTTTCACCGAGCTCCTACCTGTGCTTTGCTTGACGCAGACACAGTGTCAGTCTCTCTTTCGATGACGTGACTGATCTCCCTCATTCCCTCCCGTATGGCCTCCCATTTCCTCCTCACTCTGGGATTAGACCACAGGGCGCCCTGTTGGAAATGAATAGCGATTTAAGAAACTAATGAGCTGTAATGGACAATGTGCCCTCGGAGCACTGGTAATGCAGTCACTCATACGGCCGGCTCCTCCCATTCCCCTCTGAAGTGTAAGACGAGAGAAACCTGTGTGTCTTTCTGTTTGTGTGTGTGTGTGTGTGTGTGTAAGAGAGAGAGAGAGAGAGAGGTGATTGGTCTGTTTCATCTTTCTGCCTCTCATCCTGTTGACTTTGTATTTAGAACTAAAAACAGACACTTTGTCAGTCTGTGGTAAGGGTTGGGAGAAAGTTACCCATGGGCAAGACTCAAGTCATAACATTCAAGTCTCAAGTAAGTCCCAAGTCACAGTGTTAAGAAACAAGTCATACAAAAACCTGATGATCTACCCCAGTTTCCACATTTAAATGAGTAAAGACGGTAGCTTGTTAAGCTATGAAAGTGTTAGCAAACGTTAGCTTTCTAACAGCTGTAACAGCTAGCTAAAGGACACATTCATGAAGCTTACCTTTCTTTGTAGGATTTCTAGTGATGGATGAAGTTGGATGTTGTGGTGGTCATTTTGCTGATTTATGAGCTGCAGCCCCTGCATACCACCGTTCTCTCCCTCCTTCAAACCATCATCCAAAACATAATACTTAAACCCAAATTGAATTATTTTAACTGCCTCCATGACTGCGGCTCCTGTGTTCACCGCTGTTAGTCTGTGCAGCATGCTGCGTGCATCGCACTGTAGAAACAATTGATCGTGTTTCCAAATAAAAAATAATTCCAATCGTTATCAAACTTTTAAGAAGAGCAAAAAAAGCAAATATTTAAATCAAAGAAGTTCAGTCTGTTGGAGTCATCTGTCTGAAGTCTAAGCCAAGTCTCAAGTCAGGAAGACCAAGTCAAGTCAAGTCAGTGTTAGTCAAGTAAGTCTTTAAAATTACAACTCGAGTCTGACTTGAGTCAAGTCATGTGACTTGAGTCCCCCATCACAGACTCTGTGGTGAGCAGACATTCATTGATTTCACTGTGACAAAATGGGGCACTACATTCAAAAAATCAAAAAAAAAAATTGATGTTTAGATTAGATCCAAACAAAAGGACATATAAAAAATGTTACCAACAGACTTTAACCTCGCTGATTAAGAATCCTTTATTACTTTAATGTAATTTATTTACAAACTTTGCCAAAGAGAAACATGAAGAGGTCCTGAAAATTGGAAATTGATGGTGGTCAAACAGTTTAAACTTAAAAATATGTGCATCTTTTCTGTGAAAGCAGCTTACATTACAAGCTCACCCTAATTGGCATCAAGCCATGTTTTTATTTTTACCAGTCCAAAAATCATATTTTTTTCAGTTAAACCCTGAGCTAAAATTCAACCTCTCCTGCCAGCAGCATACATTCACTTTGGAGTGGAGCGTATGATCTCTGTTACATCCTAAAAACCTCTTAGCTGGTGTGTGTCAATCATGAGATGAACACTTGATCAGGTGCTTGTTAGATGCGTTGATGCGTGTCGCCCTGAGGAAATAAATTAAGTTTGCAGGTGATTTGCATGTTGATGTTCAAGACAAATGTTTCTCCTGCTCTTGTAATTGTTTTTTATTATTATTATTAAATCTAGCTTAAATTCAGGTTAAGTACTGCTTTTAAAGGTGGATGTCATGACAGCTCTTCAAAAGTGAAGCCAAAATCTTTGAGGCCAGAAGAACAGATATAAAAAGTAGAAAATGATGCGTGCTTTCACATCTGTCATTGGAGGACATTGGACAGAGTTAGGAGGCGTTTTCCTCCCTCATCTGGTTCTTTTGGACTTTATGTGAACGTGACGATAGCGTGCTGAGGTAACGCAAAAACAAGCAACTAGAAAAAGTGGTCTCAAGCTTGTTTGCTATTGAATTGGTGAGGTTGCTCAAGCTATTGAACCCCAAGAGCTGTAACTCTACATTGACACCTCTTGACTTGAACAAAACAGCTGCTTGACTCAGCAGCAGCAAATGAGGGAGTTAGCTTGAAATTACACTCTAAACTTTTCAGTGTAAAATTGTGTTAATTTACTGCCAAAACTGCTGTCTGTAATTTACGGTAATTTTACTGTCTGCATTGTAAAAACCTAATACAGTTAGTAATTGTGATTGAAATTACAGTATATTTATTTATAAAAGTAAAAATACAGTATTTTACTGGCAGCAATTTCACCACTACTCTACTGTATATTTACATGATCTGCACTTTGGAAATACAGCAATTTATTTTTTGCTCAAAGTGTGGTAATTTACTGTAGATTCAACATGTGTAGTATTTAGGGAGTAGCATAGCTGGTACACTATGTGGTGTTGTGCTTTACACCGGTGCTCACAGTATACCAGCTGTAATATTGTGTTTGGTTCTCACTTTCTATATACCCTCATAGCCTTGTGTTTTTAAAGAGGATGGTACACAGGGTCTCATATCAGCTGCGTTCCCTCCTCACTCTTGGCTGGAGTAACTGTTGGGTAACAATTCACAAAGGCATTCTGGGTATAACTTCTCAGCACACCTTAGCCCCTCCCAGCTGTTTAGCAGAGCTTCAGCTCTCAAGCTTTACCCAGAATGCCTTCGTTCATGCAACATTACAATTATTGCAACCATGAATGAGGATTCATTAACTGTAAGTTACTTTATGAATGAGAGTATTTGACCATTGGGACCATAGGCAAGTGGTAAGTTTCCCAGAATGCATTGTTTATAACTATTATATTGTTATACCAAAATACAGTACATTGCTGTTGAGATTTTCTGCAAATTAACATATTTTTACAGTGTAGCAATAAGCCAACATCACTCAGTCACTTCCTCCATGTACTCTAACAATCATCCACTGGTTCAACGACTGGTTGAGCTGTTGGAGTTTCTTGACAGTGGCGTAAAATCACCCTCACTCAATATCTACTTTTTAAACTTTGGTATTTTTGTAAATGGTGTCCAGCAGCTGCATGAATACCAATGAGGCATTTGACCTCTTTGCACAATGCATCATTTTATCATTGAACTGGAGCAAAGCAAAGAGCTCCAGGTGTGTAAGCATACTTAATTCAGTGAAATTAAAGCAAAATTTAAATCAGCATTAAATCACAGCTGTGTCAAGAAATAGTCGAAAAACTCTTCAGGACATGCCGCTGGACAGTTTTACCCCAGTGACGCTTAAAGCATTGCAGTATGTGGTGTGTGTTCGTGTCCAGTCAGTAAACTGTTGGACTGTTAGACACTTTGTTGCAGCACGCAGGCAGAGCTGTGTCACAAACCTGGATTCTTGGTGTGAAACCGTGTCTCTTATTCTCAACGAGCTGCAAGCATTTCTCGTTCAGAACAATGAGTCTGAGAACTTTCTGTTTATCAAACTCTCAAACCATCACTGGGAAGTGTTTTGCATCTTTGCAGCTGTCAACATCAATAGCTTTGTTTTGGCTACCGTTTCTTTTTGGATTTCACTCTTTCACTGATGAGTCTTGTGACACTTGATTCAACTGGTTGTGTTGCATCTGTCTCTTTTTTTTTCTGGGCCCTTCTTTCCATGATTCTTCTGCAAATATTCAATGAAATTTCAAATCATATCCTGCTGCTGCTGCTGTCCCTCGAGTGACTTTCGTTTCATAATTTTGGACCTGGCTGTTATGCATTTTTCTTCATAAAGCTCCACCTGACTGACTCTACGACCATTTTCCCTCTCAGTCTCTAGCTACTGCTACTGCTGAAGCTAAAGGATCCTACATGTTAAACTTTGATTTATTAATCCAATCCAGTGGTTTGGGCTGAGAGTGAGCATTGGATTGGTACATCCATGAAGTCCATCAAATGATCTAAGATCTGCACACTTCCATCTCTCTGCTTCCTCATTTCCTTCATCGCTGTCTGACACTGACTCATCCCTCACACTCACAAATAATAGCGTCTCTCTGCCTCATGTTGTGTTCTTTCTCTAGTTTTTAATCCTGCTCCTGTGTTCTTTGTTTTCACTATTAAAGGCGTTAAATAAAAACTCCTGACTTCGCCTTGTGTCGCCCTGCACCCCTGTTGTGCTTTCTTACTTCTGTGCTGCTGTTTTGAAAAGCAGCGGGTTAGCGTTAGCCGCAGCGCTTAGTTTGAAGGATGCTTGTGTATGGTTTGTCTGCTTTAATACAATGTAAGCTCTCCTGTATCACTATTGTCGAGGAGTCTTAGGAGTGCTTCTTATCCAAACGCTACACCATTGAGCTGATTAGGGAAAAGTCTGTGTGTGAGTGTGTTTGTGTGTGTGTGTGTGTGTGTGTGTGTGTGTGTGTGTGTGTGTGTGTGTGTGTGTGTGTGTGTGTGTGTGTGTGTGTGTGTGTGTGTGTGTGTGTGTGCGTGTGTGGATATCTGCATTTACATCGTGGTAGCTTAGCGTGCACGTGTGTGAGTGTAAGAACCTTCATTCCTGTTGCAACTGTTAGCCCCATGTCTGCTGGAGCGTGTGTATGAGAGTGTGTTTGTAAATGTGTGTGTGTGTGTGTGTGTGTGTGTGTGTGTGTGTGTGTGTGTGTGTGTGTGTGTGTGTGTGTTGTGTGTGTGTGAGGCTCCTCAAAAGCTGCCTTTTCCTCTCTCATGTGGCTTCTCTGGTATGTTTGGTATTTCACAAAGCCTCAGATCCTTCTCTCCTCAAAGGCTGGGGGAGGTGTGTGTGTGTGTGTGTGTGTATATGTGTGTGTGAGAGAGAGAAAGAGCAATAGAAGGATACTGGTTAACGCGCACACACAGACACTCGTTGTGGATCTTTTCTCCGCCTTGCTCCTTGTGTTGAGGGGGGTGGGGTTGTAAAGGAGTGTGCATGACACTGTGATTAACACACGCGTACACACACACACACACACACATGCTGCGGCTCTGTCGCTCCAAGTTCCTTTCCTTGTTAGCGTGCATGGTAGGGATTTCTTGGTTGGCTGGAGAGCCGGCGATTGTGTGTTTGTATGCACATATGCTGGATGTGTGTGTGTCTGTGTGTGTGTGTGTGTATGAGAGGGTGTGAGTGTGTGTCTAAGGAGACCAGGATGTAATTAGACACAATGGCAGTAGCTAATGGAACAGCTGCCTCTTTGTAAATGTTGCTTGCTGCTGCCATGTGGATGCACACACACAAACACACACACACTCTTTCTGTGACCCACCAGTCACTCAGAGCACCTCACCATCACTTGCCCCTCGTTCTTTTCTTTTCCCTCCTGTCCCTCCCGTCCCTCTGTCTCTCTCTCTTCTCTCTCTCTCTCTCTCTCTCTCTCTCTCTCTCTCTCTCTCTCTCTCTCTCTCTCTCTCTCTCTCTCTCTCTCTCTCTCCCATGTTGTGTTCTCAACTCTCCCTCACCTCTGTTTTTTCCTCTCCTTCTTCTGGCCTTTCTTCCCCGTTCTTGTTTTGCTTTTTTACTTTTCGCCTTGCTATTGCACCCTCTGATCTCTCACACAAAGAACTCTCTCTTTTCAAGCTCCCTCCTCTTTCACTTTCTACTGCTCTCTTTTTTCCCCTCTGCCTGTCTCTCTTTCTTTGTGTGTGCTCTGTTCCTTTGTGTGGCACTATGTCTCTATCTCTGCCTCACTTTTCCTTTTCCGTCCCTCTCTCTCCCTCCCTCTCTCCCTCCCTCCCTGCCTGCCCTTTTCTTGGCTATCAGACCATTTTTCCAGCAATGAGACTCGTCACCCCTCCCCCCTTTCTGTCCTCTCCCTCCATCCCCTCCCTCCCTCCCTCCCTCCCTCCCTCCCTCCTCCTCTTCCTCCTCTTGTAGCAGAGCTCCTATCAGAGAAATGATAACACTACGTCACTCAGTAATCTGGCAGAGAAGGGCTGCAGCACACACACACACACACACACACACACACACACACACACAGCTCTCTACTCATTGCTGCCATAGCAAAGACCAAATCTGTCCCGTTTTTCCATCTATCACTCTCTCTCTCTTTCTGCGCGTCCACTCTGCTGCCCATCTCTCTCTCTCTCTCTCTCTCTCTCTCTCTCTCTCTCTCTCTCTCTCTCTCTGTATCAGAGACCTTGATGTGTGCATCTGTGTTAGATAGCCTCAACAGTCGCCTTCAATGTCATCCTGCTGTAAGATCTCCATAGTGACGTGACCTTGCCCATTGCAACCCTGTGCGTCGTCCATGTTTCCATCTTTCATCCCTCCTTCATTCTGTCTCACTTTCCTTTGACGGGCAGCTGTCTGCTCCAATTGATAAGGAAGTAAATCTCTCTTTGACCTCCTTGTGTGGGCGGGCCGTGGCATCACTCCACCTTTTGGAGAAAGTGAGAGAGAGAGAGGGAGAGAAGAGGAAACAGAAGGGGTGGGGTTGTTTGTCGACTTGTAACAAGAGGTCACTGATACACCCACTCACACACATTCTCTGGTCATGCCTTCACCAAGCTCTCAATCATTTCTGTGCTGTTTTCAAGACCACAAACGCTCCCTGAGCCGGCAGAGAATCGACTTTCATCAAGCAGCCATTTGATCGTGATGTTCCCGTGCCACTGATTGTTTGTTAATGTCTGCCTCTGCCGTGTCACCCCGGTCTGGAAAAAGGCACAAACAGTTCCTGCTGAAATTGCACAAACCAGCCCTCCCCTCCCTCGTTCTCCGGCTCAATCTCTCCCTCGCTCTCTGTCACTCTCTCTTCACCAGTTTTACTCTTTCTGCCACTGCGCTGAAGCTGGGATATCACCTTTTAGCTTCAGTCCATTCTCATAATCCAGCTCAGTGAGGCTGATTGAAGAAGAGTAATGAAAGGCTGCATTTCATCAAATTACCTGTTTTCATGCACTCTTTCATTCATCATCATCATCACCTCCATCAGTAATTGGAGATAAATGCATTGACTAAAGCTAAATGGGAACTACTTCATCAACAATATAAAACACATACATTTTGCTTTTACACATTAATATCAACACCATCCCTGTGCAGCCATGATGCTCTGTCAAATACCCACTTCTGATTGGCTGGTTGTTCCTTGTAATGGTCTGCTCTTCCTTGATAGTAAAGTGAGGAGCGGAGGCAGACCAACAGCTCAAATACACCAGATGCGTCTGCAGTCCGGGTGTAGTCCAGCTCCACTCTTGCGTGGTGACTACGTGTCTAAGTGGTGGAGTCGTGACACCGATGGAGTCCTCCTCCATTGATGAGCCTCTCTTCATTCTTGTTTGGCTGTGAACCCTCAAACCCGGTGACTCCTGCTCTGGCTTCCCTCATTATGTCCATTTATTGTTTTAATAACGATAAATACAATCTGATTTTGACATGTTTTTTTTTTAATTATTTTATTTTATTTTGAAAGTCACAGGCCCTTTTTAGATAGCTTCCATGCATAACTTCTTGTACCGCTCGATCTACCCTACGCTGAATTGACGCATCACAGCATTCGGCAAAAGCTTGATTGTTGCTAGAACAGGAACAAAGCCGGATCACAACAGAACTGATCCAGTGTACAAACATTAGCCCTGTTTACACCAAGCGGTTCAGTATGGATCAGTACGGTTTGGTACAGATTGGTGTAGCCTGATCCTGTTTGTGCCTTCTTGGTAGCCGGCGTGTAAGGTGGATGCTGATAGCCACCTCAGCTATGTAATAGCAGGATGGCATAGCCACACGACAGTGTACCCAAATAAATCCAATGAAAAAGACAAATGTGACACAGTAAACAAACGGATAATCCTGAGGAAGGTCTGCACCTCTGCAGTCGACCATGGAACGATGTTTCGTGACACCATTTTCCAAACAATAAGAAAGTTCTCTTCATGAAGTCGACTGGAGATTTAAACATGGCAGGGTGAGTTGTCCTTTATTACCGCTGTCATACAGGAAGTGATGATTTTTTCAACCAATCAACAGACTGCAGTGTTTCTAGCTCCGCCTTCTGGGGTCAGATCGGTATGTCTGGCACTCCAATAGAAAGGTACCAAAAAGTACGGGTTGGTAATTTGGGGGGCCAAACACTAATCGCTGGCTTTCTAAATCAAAAGATCTTTGCTTATTCATTCATTATTGTAAAAATACAAACAGAAGTTATGGTTAAACTTACCTCAAACTATGCAAACAAATAAAGTTTGATCTGTTTTTTACATTTCTAAGTTGAAGACCCTTGAGGTGTCAAACCAGGATAACCACGGAATTAGTGGCAGCAGATTAGTTTAGGAACCACATCAGACCAGATCAGCTCAATTAAACATCGTAGGACTTTTTTGTTAGTTCTTGACCACTTTTGTTGGCCTAGTATTGTATTCCCAAAAAAAGGGTGGCCTGTCTTGGGCCCTGCTATTTTCCAGGTCGTAGGCTAAAAAAGTTTGTGAATCCATACGCCTAATGTTGAGTTTAATGTGAGTTATATCAACCCAGTGAAGAAGGCTACAGTGTTAATCATTGTTAAAGGACCCTGACTGGGTTAGCTGTTTGATGAAAGAAATCAGTCGTTTCTTTAGATGCCTAAATACCCATGTAACAAGCTTTGTCAGGGTGGGACAAGACCCTTTGCTTTACATCGAGGTGCTGCTGACCCTGTGACAACTCCAATCGGCCACAACAATCAGCTTACGATACAACATCCCCCAGAGACCTGACCAGACCAGAGACTGCTCACACCGTTTCAAAACTCAAGGCTAGATTTTCAGTTTGACAGCAGGAATGGAGTTTTGTACACAGTGATGCACTCACTGGTGTTGGACTGCTGTGCTGATTTACAATTCATAGGTTTGCTATAACTGATCTGTAACACAGTGATTGAAATCCTTATTAAGAAAAAAGCAAACAAGACCCACTTTGAAGTTCCCGTTAGGAGGTTACAAGTGGTTTTCAAACAGATTGATGTTGATACAGATGCTTCTTTATGATCTACAAAAGCAAACTAGACCACCTGGGATGAGACAGATCATTTCAATATTGTAATATTTCAGCCTCAAGCTGCAGTGTGGAATTCAGTGTTAGACCAGAGGATCGACAGCATACTGACAAAAAGCCTTATTACTTTTTAAACAGCAAATCCTTACAGCAATTCATTCAACAGCTGTATTTGTCAGGCTTCAGCCACCTGCGACCCTGAACAGGATAAGCGGTATAGAAAATGGATGGATGGATGTATTTGTGAGATAAAAAAATGACCTTGTAATGTGAAACACAAAGATCAAAACAGTGATGAGATGTACATCTTGACCCATAGGTGGAGGATACAAACTAATGTTTACCCTCAGAAGC
Source organism: Labroides dimidiatus (assembly GCA_030710495.1). Taxonomy (NCBI): domain Eukaryota; kingdom Metazoa; phylum Chordata; class Actinopteri; order Labriformes; family Labridae; genus Labroides; species Labroides dimidiatus. The sequence continues at coordinate 11,567,593 of CM061145.1, forward strand.
TTGAAAAGATAAATGATTCACTGCATGTGTGCTAGCTTCTGCAGGGTGGTGAAAGTTGACATCTAATGGTGGTATCAGTGAGAGGTATTATCTGAGCCGTTCCTCAATCCAGCAGCATTGTTGGCCCTTGTAATGCATCTTGAAAAATTAGACTGTTGCTAAAAAGTTAGTAAAGTAACTCAAAATGAAAGATTCTGATATTTTCAGATCTGGTTTATGTTTTTCGTTTGAGCTGTAGGCCATGGTTATCAAAATTGGAGTCGAAATTTTCAATTTATGTTTGAAATAGCTAAAATAACTAGAAAACATTGAGCTTTTTTGCTTTTTTTATTATCATATACTTTGTAATTTGCCGCTCACCCCTGTTGAAATGTAAGACAGTTTGGGAAACGTGCTAGAATTTCAACAAACTTAGAATAAAGCATCAAATGTTGGTGGAAAATTGATTAATATAAGAGTTGGTTAAAAATGTACTGGAAGGAGGTCTTAGAAGAATACAAGTTTAACATAACTTACGGCTAAAAAAACAAATCACTATTTTCTTCTCACAGGTGTTTTACAAAACCCTTATTTCAGCCATTCTGAAACAGTTAATTTAAGATGCTGTCTCTTTAAGGCTCTCTGCTCCACAAACCCCATCTCCCCTGACTGGCCAGCCTTCTGGAGACCTGTGGAGGTGGAGTTATGTGCAGACCTTGGTGTTTGAGGCCCTACACCTTATTTGATAACCTCATCATGAAGATCTTGTGCTTTTTTTTATAACAGATTGTTTTGAGCAGTTTACCCATCATGCCCCTCTTTAATATTTTTTGGTTGAGTTGGTTTTTGTTGTAAAATTTTAAGTGTGTTGCCAGCTCTCTGTGATCACATCAGTGACTTTCGTTATATTTTCATATCTGTTCATTTATAGTTTTGTCTACCTTTGTTACCAGATAGAACTCAGACCCAAGTTAACAGATAACTTCCTTCATTATGTTTTCCATGGACCGTTTTGTTAATCTTCTGTCTTAACTTGCTCATAGAAACACACACTCATGTCTGTTTGTGAGGACATGTAGATGTTTCGTCAGAGAAACACAGTGACGAAGTAAAGTCCTGAGTAACACTCATCATCACACTTGTAACAGCTGTTATGAGCAAACAGCTACCTGATGTGTGACACACTGGGATCCGACTTACACACACCCACTCTGAAAACCATGTGACTGTCTGAACAGCTCATCTCATGTGTGTGCGTGTGTTTTCCACAGTGTGTGCATGCAACAGTCAGGAATGCTTTATTCCTCTTACCTTTTCTTTTACTCATCTATCATATCTCTTTTCTTTTAACACCAAGCACTTCTACTCTCTTCCTCTTTCAAGATCCCTCCTCCCCCCTTCTCCCTCTCTATCCTCCATCCGCAGAAGGTCAGCGATACGAATGCTAGCAGAGAGTCACATGATAGAGAATCAGCCTCTGAAAACTTGCACAATCACCACCAAGCCATTGAGCAGAAGTGCAGCGCTGCTTCCCTTTTGCTGCGGAAATGTCTAAAAGTCTCATCCTAAGCTGAAATGGTTACATGATTAAACAACGAGCGCCATCAACATGTAAACGCATGTCCAGCCTCTGGTAGCACTCTCCCACTCCATCCAGCAGCAGCCGGGGGAAGCAGTATTATTCTCCTGTGGAATGTCGCATTGGGCTAAATTTAGAGCCTTAGTTTCCGTTCTTCCTTCTCCTACCCTCCCACTCCTTCTTTCCTCTCCTGCTCCTCCTTTTCTCCCTCTTTGCAGAGGAGACTGAAATAGCCAGTGTTGTGTCTTGAGACTCACCTGGGAATATGGGACCCTAAACGCTCCCTCTGCTCTGCACCTCCTTCAGGCATGCCAACTTCTGTATCAGAACACTGGGCATACATCCTGACCTTGCAGTGCTGTCATTTCCTCGCGAATCTGTCTCTACCTGGGTGTTTTAAAAAGTTAGTTCACTCTGGTTTGAGTTTTAGCCGTAAGTGTAAGATGTGAAACCTATCAAAGCTTGTGGAGTTGATGCTTGGCTTTGTACATATTAGCAGTAATGTACACTGTGAGAGCAAAGTGAGGTGAGTCTCACTTTGGACTGCCATCCAGGCTTTGAATCCTGTGGTGTTGATGCTCATTATATCAGTGATGTGAGGATTTCAGCCTTTGATTTCAGGTAGAATTAAATAAAATAAATACTTTGCAGACGTGACATGCATTGGCTGCATAGTGATGCAGTGGTTAGCACTGTTTGTGTACTGCAAAGTTCCTGGTTCATTTCCCAAGCTGGGAACACACACACACACAGACCAGGACACTCGGTGTAGCAGACAGAGAGTCAGGAAAAATAATGCCACAGCCACCACAAGAGATGCAAAAAGGAGATGAAAAGAATGTCTGACTCTTTTAAAGTGCTTCCAGAGCCATCTCTGGGAAGACGGCATTATTCTTTGAAACATTAATATTAATTAATGCAATGGTACTAATGATTGGCATAATCATTTCTTTCAGTGGTTTCTTCATTTTCGGTTTTCTGTTTCGGCCAAGAATTTTCATCCTTGATGCATTTCCTGGGAGTGATTTTCACACAGTGTCAAATTTGGTTGTCTCTCAATTGGAAGGTTTGATCTAAGCAGCAACCGCCTGCTGTGAGAAATAAGTTTGATGTGGAAGTGCTGATATCTGCAGTTTATTGAGTATCCACTTTAGGCTGGCTCAGAAAGTACCTTTAATTGTGTACACGCCAATCCAAAAAGCAGATATTTAAAGCAAAAGTAAACACGTTTACAGCCTGGTTAAGAAATATTGATGGATCATTTCTCTTTCAGCTCACACTGTACGGAGTTATCATGAAGATTACAAGTTTGCCCAAACGGGGTCACAGCTCACCTGCCTGACAGGTGAGCACCCTGTAGGTGTTAGTGAAGAGGCTCCAAGCTCACCTCATTACCTCGCGCTACCTCGACAGAAGCTAGTAAAAGTTAAGCATCACCAATATGGCTTCTATAGACTATAGGCTTCAGAACTCTGTATCAGAAACACAGAGGTGACATCACGGAAACTATGTCTAGTAATGTACGGTTAAATCCAGCTCCAAACCCAGATCATTGGTGATGCACTCAGGGGTGTTTGTGTATGAATGGAATTAGTGATAATGAGCATCTACATATTGTAGCATCTATCAGTATGTGAACATGATGTGAATAGATGAATGTGATGAGTAGCAGTGAAGAGGCTTTGAGTGGCTGTAAAAACTAGAGAAGTGCCAAAGAAGTCAAAGTCTGGTTATCATTTACTCTTTGAATGAGGATTGTCATAATAAATATAAAGACAATCAGAGTGATTCAGTCCACTGTCAGTCTTTGAAAACTCTTTTTAGAGAGTTTTGGCGTCTGAATTCTTCAAACATGTTGATCTGTCTCAAACTGATGACAGATTTTTCCCTGAGCTGGATTGTTGAGATGAAAGAAAAAAAAAAGGCAGTGATTGTTGTCATCTACCTGCTAATAAAGAGCCCAAAGACAGGACGTGATGCGTCATTGTTTCCTCTGTAATGTGTCCACTTACATGTGAAACACTCGGACACGTTCTTTTCGTTGATGTCGCACTAATTGTATTTAGCTCCGTGTTGTGTTGTGTGCATTTGTTTGTGTGTGTACGTGCTTGTACATGTGTACCAATTTATCAATATCCCTGCTCTGTTGTAGCCATTACCACTGATTCATGCCTCTCTCCTAATGGTCAAATCATTAACATTATTTAGACCACAGGCTGTGTGTGTGTGTGTGTGTGTGTGTGTGTGTGTGTGTGTGTGTGTGTGTGTGTGTTTTCTCTCCCTCCATGTTTGATGGTGGAGAAATGTTTGTGTGTTTCTGACTGTCCTCGGGCCGCTCTAAGTATTGATCTCCATATGGTCAATGAGCAAGGCTAACGATGCTACAATATGCCGCTCTCGCCCACCCCTAATCAATCTCAGCAGCCCCAGCACAAATGGCTCTCGCTGGTCTCTGGGAAAACCTGATGCATTAGCCCACCTCAGCCACCATTAGCAAGCACTAATTAACACCTCCAGTTTGCAAACACTCTGTCGCTAGCGGGGATTAGCAGACAGGTAAGCATATTTTATCACCATGGCTAAGAAATGCCCTGTTATCTCTGTGTTGGAGGGATGAATGAGATGTGCAAACACCCAGCTCACATCAACATTCAACTTACACACATAATGCGCACACTGACACACACATGTGTTGCTAACAGCCCAATCATTGGATTTCTAAGGTGGAAGAGTTGTGTTGTCATTGATTTCTCTGCAGCAGAAACTGGAGGCATGGCATTACTCTCCTAGGACACATACACATATATACACACACACACAAAGAAATGTGGAACATATCAATACCCTGGGTCAGTAATCTGGGATATCTCATCTGTTAAAAGAAGCATCCGCTTGTGCTTCAGGAAAAAAACGGAAGGATAGAAAGCGGGAGTCAGGGTGGAGAGGAATGACATGCAGGGATATCCTTTCTTCCTTCCACAGCGTGTTCTTCTCCTTCTCCCGAGGCTCCCAGAGAGCCAGAATCAAAACTCCAGAGAAAGACAGGGAGGTTACCAGCACATTGGTGGCATTGCGTTCCCTGTAGATATCCCTATCACTCACTAACACCAGTGCAGCACAGTTAAACACTTACATGCTCACTGACTCATTCACAGCTCTCCCCCTCCCCCTTCTTTCTTACTCTCTCTCTCTCTCTCTTCTCCTCCAACTGTTTGAGGTCTAAATCCTTCCATACTCAACGACTTAACCCCTCTCTTTCATTTCGCCCCCTTCACTCGTGCTTGGATCTGCCGGTAACCATTAGCTGCAGCGTGTCTGTGTGTGTGTATGTGATCAGTAAACTAATGCTCTGTAGTGTGCCACGCTCCTGGCACGTGGCGTACCTCACTGTCAGAGTGAAACCCAGGAACTGCAAATGAGCTCTTACACACTTCCTCTTTAACATCCCTCTTTCTCTCCTCCTTACAGACATTATGCAGCGTGTACTCCATATGAACTTCAGCGTCCTAATGAGGCTCACAGTATTTTCTGCTAAATCCTACCGAAGAGTTTTCTTTGTTAGGACCAACGGAAAGAAACGACACCTTCCTCACACCTCATTAATGTGTAAACCATTCTGACTTACCACCATCGTAATGCAGGAACTGAGCTTTCTGATGCATGTTTTTTTTTTTTTTTTTTTTTTTTTTTTTTTACACGTCTCACTTTATTCTAAAGCGAGAGCTTATCATTTTAAATGTTTAAGAGAAGCCTTTTCCAAACCTCAATTGCAGGGGTTAAAGAGTTCCCTGAAGAAGTAGGTTAGCATCAAAGGTTGCATCAGACTGTTTTTTTATTTCACAGCCAACGATGTAAAAGTTCCTTTTTGACGTTATCATCCTTTGTTTTAGTTTCCAGGTTTTGATAATAATTTAATACAGTCCAAGGAGTTCTCTGGATTAACCTTTCAACAAACAACAAAGTCATAAAATCAAACATCCCTCAAAACTTGCCAAAAAAAAAAACAAAACAAAGCTTGACTTCTTTTTGCTGTTAAAATTGTCAGTGTGAAAAGGACCGCGCGAGGGGACGAGGCTGCTAAAATGACGTCATTTGTCTGCACAAATTTGCGCGGACCTCACATCCATCAAGCTTTAAACTCCAGGGAGTCATTACGCCATAGTTACTTCACAGTTTGGTGGTCTAATGTGTTGAAATAACGTTAAACGTTAACGTTAATTTAAAAAAATCAGTCAAAGTTTGGAAATGCTCAGTTAACGCTAACGTATTAGCATTGATTTCATTACCAAATTTAAGCATTAGGTAAGTCGTATCTCTCGTCTGAATCAGAGCTCATATGTTGGGTAAGAAGTTTTCCCAATAAAAACTGTCAGACATTCATTTTGTACAAGAGAGACAGAAGAGAAGAAGAGCGTAACTTTTAACAAAGCAGAAATATGACTCATGTTGTCCCAATAGCACTTATTTTATCTCTTTGTTAAGCTAAGATGTAACAAAAACTCTCTGATACACTCTTTAAACTGATTTGAACTTAAAAGTAAACGAGACAATGATGGCTGTTATCCTGTCTTTATTCAAAGTCTCAAATGTTTTCCAACATAAGAGCATCACGAAGCTCAGCAAACACCTGAGTCACTGTTCAGGCAAAGTTTCAGCTTTTGTGTTTTTGCTTTAGAACAATTTAATCCCAGATTGTTTCTGTGCTCACTTTTAACAGTCAGTCATTTTGAGGGTTGCTGGTTTTATACAACCAGGCTGGAAATATGAAGAACTTTCATCAATCAGAATCAGTACTGACAGACTATAAAAATGAAGCCTGCTTTCGTCTGACTGAAGACAAGGAGCTATTGTTTGAAATGTTACAGAGCATCACTGAAAAGGTCTTTTTGCTGTTAATGCAAGGGTTTTTGTTTATTATCAAGCTTGTTTAGAGCAAAACATTATCTGGAATAGAAAGACTTATTCTAAAAATGTACTTATTTTACAAATCAAGACCATAGTTCATGCTTCCTGCACTCACACGTACTGTCTGTCTTTTTTGAGCAGCTCTTATTAGAATACAGTCTGTGTTTAAAGATAACTTTGCCTCATTTATATGCCAGTGTGTGCATTATCTGCAGTGTTAAGAGCCTAAATGAGGCTTTTTAATTGTTGGTTTATATAAAAGCTGCTGGATGCATGGATAAACAGACGTCACAAGTTTATCCCCGAGGGCTCGCGCTTCTTTCTTCTCTCTTTTAATGGAGGGGCTTCAGATAGCTTCAGACCCTCATCGCCTAACCTCCTCTCACCGTCCGTCTGTCTCTGTTCTTCTATCTGTCCATATTTCCTTTCATGCCCCACCTTCATTGCCCTCCCCCCTCGTTTCATTCTCACCTCATCTTTTCTCCATCTTTCCCTCCTTCCCTCTCCGTCTCCCTGCCCCCCTCCCACCCAGGCCATCAGGGTGGTGTGAATCCTTTGGTAAACGTCTGTTGCCTTGCAGAGCTTGTCAGTAAAGCCAGAGCTAATTAGCGGGAATCACAGAATAATTAGTTTTTCTTCTTGTCGTTTAATTCCCACCACCCTCCATCACCTCATCCCTCTCCACCCACCTCGTCTGAGTTCTCTCTGCTGTCAGCGCCGTCACTGAGCAAGGAAGTTTCTGCCTTCTTCTACTTTTTTACAACGTCTTTATACCTTGCTTTCTTTTGATTCTCATCCTCTTTTTCTCCGTCTGAATCTCTTCATGTCTCCTTCCTTCTGCTCACTCAGGTTTTGTCCTTCTTCACAGCGCCTCTTTCTCTTCTACATCTGTCTCCTCTTTCCCTGTGGAGTGTTTTCCCACCCACACCTTTTTCTCTGTTGAGGTTTCTCTTGCCGTTGTTGACTTAAACACATGGTTGAGCTTGTTTTCTCACTCTGTGCTTTCCTCCCACTCTGCTTCCATCTCCCTCTCTCCCCCTCCCTCCCTCTCTCCCTCTCTCATCTGCTCACCCTTGTTTGTCCCTATAGCCTGTGTTTGTTTACACATCTATTTCTCCCTCTAGGTTGGCCGACAGTCCACTCCCTCAAAGATGATTTCCCCTATACATCCCCCCCGCCCTCCTCTTCTCCTCATCTCCTCAGGGTGACTGTTTGCCCTCTTCCTTTCTTGTCTTGCTTTCCTTCCATCTCTCCTTGTGTCATTCTTCCACCCACCCTTCATTTGCTCCACTCCCTCCCTCCCTCTTAACCACTCCTTGATTGCTCCTGTTTTGTAGAAAAGATAAGGCGGCGGGAGGAATGCTCTCTGGTCACAGCAGAGGTAATTGGCTCTTTATGGCCCAGTTTGGTGTGGATGGCGCCTCAGCTCAGCACAGCTTTTAGCAGCTTAACAGAAAGAGACCCAGAATGCTTCAGCAGCTAGCCAAGGTGTGCCATGAACTCTACAGGTCAGGTTGTGATGAAATGTTGGCATAAATGGACAAGTGGATGTTTGTTGATTTGCAAACCGTTACACCTTGCTCACCTTTTAAGTCCTCATAAATCCTTCACACACATGCACTCCTGAAAATTTAAAGAAAATAAATCTACAACCCCTATTCCAAGACTGGAATAGGGGTTGGACTGCAGGCAGGTCAGTCTAGTACCTGCACTCTTTTACTACGAAGCCACGCTGTTGTAACACGTGCAGAATGTGTCTTGTCATTGTCTTGCTGAAATAAGCAGGGATGTCCCTGAAAAAGACGTGGCTTGGATGGCAGCATATGTTGCTCCAAAACCTGTATGTACCTTTCAGCATTAATGGAGCCTTCACAGATGGTCAAGTTAGCCATGCCATGGGCACTAACACACCCCCATACCATCACAGATGCTGGATTTTACACTCTGACCTGATAACAATCCAGATTGTTCTTTTCCTCTTTGGCCTGGAGGACACCACGTCCATAATTTCCAAAAACAGTTTGAAATGTGGACTCGTCAGACCACAGCACACTTTTCCACTTTGTGTCAGTCCATCTCAGATGAGCTCGGGTCCAGAGAAGCCGGCGGTGTTTCTGGGTGTTGTTGATATATGTCTTTGTCTTTGCATGGTAGAGTTTGAACTTGCACTTGTAGATGTAGCGATGAACTGTGTTAACTGACAATGGTTTTCTGAAGTGTTCCTGAGCCCACGTGGTAATATCCTTTACACAGTGATGTTGGTTTTTAATGCAGTGCTGCCTTGAGGGGTCAAAGGACGAGAGGAGAGAGTACACAGTCAACATGCAATGGAGCGGAGTCAGAGACCTGGTGTATTGCCTGATTTTCGGAAACTAACCATGCTTGTGCTAATGTTTTTATCTGTGTGAAGGGACATTGGGTGACCTGAAAGGCACTTATAAATAAAATTTATTATTATTATTTATTATTATTATTATAGTGTATAATCAAAAGCCTGAAACAAGAGTCAATAGCAACAGTATAATAAGCTGTTTGGCATTGTCAGAGGAGATTTGGCAATGTCATATGCATGTCACTTACAAATGTGGGACCATTTAAAATGAAAAATGAACAGGTTTTACAACGGTATGAGATTTTTTTCCAAGAATCATTACAACAAAGAAGTAATCTACCAAATACAAATTGCATTCTCTTTCCTGTTAAGTTAATTTGGCGATTGGTCAACTATCCCCACCAAAAAAAAACAAAAGGATGGAGAGAGTGAGGGTGCTGCACCCTCAGTGTGCGCCTGCACAGTTGGGGGTTCGGTGCCTTGCTCAAGGGCACCTTGCTCAAGGGCACCTTGACGGCACTCAAGAATTAAAGCTAACACCTTCTCCAGCTTTCAACACAATTTCCATTCTTGGTATTTGGTACTTGGTATTTCCATGCCAGGGTTTAAACCAGTGACCCTCAGATTGCCAAGCCAGGTCGCAATGGTCTGAGCCACTGCAGCCCTAATCTTAGGAGAAATACTTCATCTTTTTCCTGTGTGGTGCTCTCATCCAGGTGTGAGCAGGTAAATGTCAGGGGACGTAGCTCGTACGCAGTTGATTTGACCGCAGCAAACCCATCTACTCTGTGTTTTCACCAAACTTTATTAAGAGACCAGTTGTGACTTGATGCACATATCGAGTTTTTCTAATCCAAACTTTGGGAAAAGTCTCCAGCTGCAGTCAATATGTTGGCATGTGTTTGTGGATCCCCGCTGTGGAGATGAATTACCAGGAACACAGAGGATAGCAGCTTTAAAGATTATTGGGACAATATTTCAGCTCTCAGCATCTTCAGTGTACACACACACACACACGCACGCACACACACACACACACACACACACACACACACACACACACACACACACACACACACACACACACACACACACACACACACACACACACACACACACATAATCATACAGCCCTTTTGTTCCTGCAACCACTACACACCTCTCTCTCTCTCTCTCTCTCTCTCTCTCTCTCTCTCTCTCTCTCTCTCTCTCTCTCTCTCTCTGTCCATCTGTTCTGCTGAGTCGTGTGATCAGGAGAGGGTCTATACATCACCTCTCCACCTCCCTTGGGACAGCGCAGTGGAGGAGGGGAGGGAAGGAATGGGGGAGAGATGAGTCCCTTCTTTCTCTCTATCTCTCTCTCTCTCTCTCTCTCACACACTCACACACACACACACACACACACACACACACACACACACTAACACTCACTCAAACCCCCACCAGCAGCAGCTGTTAGCAATGACTGCAAATTGTTTTTCCTGCACCTATTTGTGGTACACTACTGATTGCAGGGTCCTTTCTCTGCTTGTAGTTGTGCGCCAGCACAGACACATCCTTGCACAACCATGTGTTCGTGTGTGTGTGTGTGCATGTGTGTGTAAGTGAGTGATTTGGATTAGCGTTTTAGCAGCATTAAGAAGCGACTGAGATCAACACTCACTTTAATGGAATTTCCATTTTCTGCTTTTGGAGAACGGGGTGTTATCTGACAACAGATCGACACACACTCATCGAGAGTCGCATAGACTGAGAGAGAGAGAGAGCGATAAAGAGACAGAGAGAGAAAGAAGAGACAGACAGGGAAAGTAATAAGATAGGAACAGAGTGTGTGATTGATGAAGGGAGGGGGTATCACCAAACAAGCAGAGAAAAAAGGGACAAACAGCGAAATAGAGAGAATTTAGACCCAGTAATGCAGCGAATGTGGGAGGGAGGAAGAGAGGGAGGGAGGCAGACAGAGAGAGAGAGAGAGAGAGAGAGATGAGTAGAATGCAATAATGTGATAAAGCAGCTGAGGAATGGAGGTTTTTCTACACTCTGACGCTTTTAGTCCCATTTCTACTTTTTACGGCAGATTTCATCATATTACCAAAGGCCATTTCGGCTCTATTGTGGATAATAGGCTGCAGTGGAATTATTGCAGATGCTGGCTTAGATAATGGTCATTTTCTCTCTCTTTCTCTTACTCCATATCTTTCCCACCCCTCGCTCCGTCTCTTTCCCCAGTGTTGGAGAGGAGGGATGAGGCAGAGGAGGTGAAGGTGGAGAGATTAATGGCATACAAAGATGGGCAGAGTTGGGGGCAATAGAGATAGCTGAAGGTGCAGCACGAAGAAAGGCAGCTGAACGTGTAAGACAAAGGAAGCACGGCTGGGTTGTGCTCTGGAGATAGCTTTTGCCTGCTTTCTCAGCCTGATTTTTTCATGTTTGCTTGTAATACAGTAAGTGGAGAAAAACATTACTGCTTAAATATCTGCTGATATTACCCCTAAAATACAGTGCCAACAGAAAGGCACTGAAAAGTTTGTGAGTGGAGCCGTAGAGATAAGCCTGTTAGGTATGTAGTTCATGAAATACATGATTCTACAACTCCTTTGATCAGGAGCAAAAATGACAAACATCTGACGTTAAATGTTTTAGTTTTGTAGTGGTTATGATGTCCCTCTGGCAAAAGAAGACGTGATGAAGTCACCATGAGTTCTTTGAAACTCATAATAACATTTTTACCTTTTCTTGTTGTTAATGTAAAATGAATTCAGTGCTTATCACTGATGCATTTCCCCCTGCATGGAAAAGACCAAGAACATATTATTAACTTATTCTCTAGCCAGCAACCTTTTGGGGATAAGTAGACCTCATATTACAGTGCACCAAAGGTAAAAGGACCACTAATGGACAGCTCTTTGTACCAGCGTTCACAGTTTACATTATTATGCATCTTCAAATTACGGTGGCCTTGAGAGCTCACAGCACTGCAACTTAAGAAAACACATGCGAAAAGACAAAACAAACAAATTAAGGAAACATCTTCATCAATTTGACAACACCTCCGCAGCATTTAGAAAAGCGCACTGCAAAGACCACGACACAACACAATACATTAAAAGTGACGCCATGTCTCGACACGCTTTGTTGATGTAGAACCCACCCCTCCACAGATTGATGCTGCATTTAGTGTATCAGACAGTATTTCAGGAAAACGGTGCACTGCTTAACACGCTCAAGAAAGAATCCAGGAAACTGTTTGCAGGGTATGAAATGTGTCTGCCAGCAGCTATCAACAGTAATTGTGTGCTGACAAATCAAACAGCAGGTAGAGGAAAGCTATAGTAGCATTTCATTTTGACAAATAAGTACCAGCGTAAGAAATGTTCACATTATGATTTAATGCTTGAAAGATGTTCATGTTGAGGCCTGAGCTGCAACCCAAGTCCAACATCCAACAACCAAGACTTGATATTGAATGAATGGCTTCAAGAGTGTTGTGTGAAGGATTTGGCAGGTTTGAGCAGAAGAAACTAAAGTCTTCATTAGGATAAATTAAAGTGATGTTCACTCACAAAAACATTAACATGGATGTGGCAACCAAGTGACAACCTCTGGTCTACAATATGAAGCTAGTGCTAAAATGCTGAAAACTGCAGTTCACTGAGCGTCTACTTGAGGCCGTCTGCAGAAGAAACCCCATACAAACCAATCCAAAAAGAACATTTTACATTCATTTATTTGTTTTTTTCACAAACAAACTAAAACAAAAAAACATAAGCATGTTTACAGCGTGGCTCAAAAAAAGGGTTTGGTCTGAATCGCTTACAATGGTATTTTTTTTTCATCTGTCTATATTGTGTTATTATTGTGCTGAGTCATCATTCTCACTACCATAGACTGTATATAGAATGGACAGATTGGCTCCACCTTTTACCATTGTCCGGTTCTGAAGCAAAAAAAACCTCTGTCACGGGAGCCACCATTGGCCGCCATTGTGCAGTCAGAGTCTGCGCAGTAGAGACTTATGAGGAACTCTGGGAAAATCTGAGTGGAAGCTGGTGACAATTTTTTTTTCTTTAGACAATCTAATCTCTTCTTAACTGTCCTTCATAATGTATTTCATTATCCCCGAAGAAACTGCACAAGAACAGCAGCCGTCAATCATCGTTAAAGAAGACGTAAAACCCAGTTTTTAACCTCTAATAACTAATAAAAAAGAAACATTTCAGAAAAAAGGGGAGTGGAACACAATGCAGCCCAATAATATCTCAATTTCACCACAGCATACAGATGTGAGAAACGTTTCTACGAAGTGTAATAATTGTGTAAAGTTTGACCACAGCCCATCTGGAATGAATAGAGAGTTTTTGTCTTGTACTGCAGCCAGCCAGCAGAGGGAGCAGTTTTTGTGGTGACCTCAGTTTGAGCCAAGCGAGATGACGTCCATTTTTTTTAGTCCATGGTCACTACAAACAGTCACGTGAATAGTTTAACCACATTATTCAGTAACCACATGGTAGCTTTGTTGTTTTCAAAGTCAAATAACGTTTCAAATGCTTAGCTGATTTTCTGATCGTGTAGTGCTGTAGCGAACGCATAAGCTACATTTCCTAAACATTTTGAAATGATTAAAGTTGAACTGCTTGAAGCAAAGGTTTCTGCTGTGGTCTCATCTTATCTCACACTGTAACGGATAAGACAGTGACGTCATCTCCAAACACTGTCCAAGTATGATGCAGTCTTGAGTGGCATCCAGTGTTAAAACCTTAACATAAAGTTTCCCCATCCAAAAAGAGTACTTTAACAGAAAACACACATTTTTTTAAAGTTTTATTTTGGGCTTTCATGCTTTTAATGTGAGTGGGCAGGGCAGTGGATAGAGAAGGAAACAGGGTGAGAGTGGGTAGCGGGAAAGTCGCCACAGGTTGGAATTGAACCTGGGCTGCCCGCTCAAAGGATTTTTGCCGTATGAAACCTGTTTTTACTGCTGCAATGGCTTGACCCTAAGTGGCTGACACCATCATCAGTTGAAGGTCATGAATGTTGAGGAGTGGTTGGTCACACTACAGGTGTTGCAAAGAAAATCAGAAAGGACATGTTGGAAAAGATGGAAAGGAGGGGGTGGAGACACAGGAAGTTTGATGCTACTTAACAGACCAATCACGGAGCATGCTGTCTGCGCTGAGGTGTCATGCTACCTACATTGACATCTGTGTAGATATAAGGCTACCTACAGCATGAATATGAAACAACACATTAAAGAAATTATCTCAGTTAGGACAAACACCTCATGTATTTTGCTGTTGGTATCATTGTGTGACACCGTTTTAAACTCAGCCTCTATAAGAATGCACTAGATGAAACCCACAGTGATACATAAACACACTGTTGTACTTTGTTAAAGTAAAACAGCCTGAGATGATGGTTTATGATCTTATGTGAGTCAGTGCAGCAGTTCTGACATGAACTAGTCTGCCCCTCCTATAAAGGAGAGGATGAAAAAGCAGGAACACCACCACCCGCTGTGTCCTCATTGATAAACAGCAGATAAAATCATGACAAGATGTGAAAGAAGAAGGCTTTGTTGGTAGAATTCATGGCAGAGCTGCCGTATTAGACCACAAAAGATCGTACAAGCGTATCTACTGAAGCGGCTGGTGAGTGTGTGTACAGTGAGGTGTGTATATAAGCTCAACAAGACAATCCTCCTGAAATATGGTAGTATGGAGGGAAGGGGGGGGGGTATTTGGAGAGGTGGAGAAATCAAGATGGAGGTAAGGTGAAGAGGATGATGTGAAAATGTGGAGAAAGAAGGAGGAGAGAAAAGAAGGTGCCAGAAGAAAGACGGGAAGAAAGAGATGAAGGGACTGAGGAGGAATGGAAGAAGGAGGAGAAGGGGGAGCCTATCGCCTTGAGACTACGGCAAAGAGAGAGAAAAAGAGAGGGAAAAGAGGGGAGAGAGCAAAAGAGTGATAGCCTTACAGCAGCACCTAATGGCTTCTCTGGAGAGAGGGAGAGGGAGGGAGTGGAGAGGAGGAGAGGCATAATGAGGGGGCTATGACAGAGGCAGGAGATAGATTTAGAGAGGTAGATGGGAGGAGAGACAAAGAGAGGTGGAGGTTATTCGTCCGTTTGGTAAAGATGGAGTCAAAGAAAAACAGAAGAGAGTGAAAAACGGTGTGTGTGTGTGTGTGGGGGGGGGGGTTAAGCCGCTGAGGCAGGGAGGCAGGGACAGATCAAGACGTTAAATGAGCAGCAGAGGAGAGAATAAAGATGGATGAGTGTGGATGTAGAAAAACAAATGGGAATCAGGTAGAAAAACAAACGCAAGCAGGGGTGAAGTGAGGAGGAGGAGGAGGAGGAGGAGAGAGATGTTGGGTGGTGGATGGATCAGCCGTCGGGTGAACAAAGAGGGAAGGAACAGGAAGAAGACGGATGGAGTCGACGACTGGACAGAGCAAGGACGAAGGGCAGAGAAGAGAGAGATACAAACATAAGGGAGGATTTTAGGGACGGTAATGAAAGAAAGAGGAGGAAAGAAAAGAGACGGAGCGAGAGAAGACTCAAAGACTGAGCATGTGGGGAGACAGTGAAGGAGGAAATTGAGGAGGAGGTTGTTCAGAGACATGGAGGATGGCTGGATGGATTGAAAGGCGTTAAGTGTCATAACAGGAGAGAGAGGAAGAGAGGAGGGAGGATGGGCGGGGGTGAGGAAGGTATCTTTACCTCCGTTAACAGCCGTGTTACAGCACTGATCGCAGCCGTGAATAATTCAGAGCCTCTGGTTGGGAATTCTCTTTCGAAAGACACACACACACACACACACACACATACACACACACACACGCACACACACACACACACACACACACACACACACACACTTCTTACTTATTGTGCACTAATAATTCTATGAGCTCTGTCTGTTTTCTTCACTGCTAATTTATGTGCTGAACACACACACACACACACACACACACACACACACACACACACACACACACACACACACACACACACACACACAGATAATGTAGAAAAGAATACAAACAGGGAAAAAAACAAAACAAAAGAGCAGTCTTCCTGCTGTGGCTTCAGTCACTCAGACGTACCAGATTCAGCCGCCATGATTAGATTACAAACTCATCACTATCTCACACTCCTGTGCACACACACACATACACACACACACACACACACACACACACACACACACACACACACACTCTCCATTTGAATACATACATTTTCATCATCCCCTCAGACACTCTCCATCCCAGAAATGGCTTCACTGTTCAGTTGGCACATGTGTCTTTAAGGTCTCCATGGTGACCGTTTCCAAGGTGATTTACTACAGCACCTGGTCCCTCTCAGGGTGGTACACTCGTCTGCTCGCCACAGTCACTCCCTCGGCCACCAGTGATCTCATCCCCGGGCTCGGCTCACGCTCCCTCCTCCCTGCTCGTCTTCAGTAAACATGATTTACTCCTGTCGTCTGTCCTCCCACTGCTCGTCATGTTCCACGCCGTGCGGCCGTTTATCCTCCACACCGATAACAACCATAGCAACTAGTGAGAAAGAGCTTGACCCAGATCAGAGATGAATATTAGATAATTATCGTTCGATTAAGTCTTGTTACGAAAGCTTCAAACTTGTGTTGAACAAGAGTTCACTGGAGTGAAATTGTTACCTGACATTGACAATATGATGAACACTCCTCCACCTCAGCTCCTCCTTTTCTGCTGTGCCTGATTTTATCTGAGTGTCACATACTTTGTAGAGAGGATTCATGGTTTTCAATTATTCCAATTGGCATTAGTTTGCAAAGAATCAAATAATTCATTTTCAACTTTAAAATATTTTGTTTCTTTATTTTTACTAAAAGCTGTTTCCTAACAAGCAGTTAAGCGGGATACACGCATAAGGATGTTTTATCTGATAGAGACCCCACACATGATTAAAATCAGGCATTGAACAGTTTTGATGGTACTGTGTGTGGTGTGCTCCGATATTCTCAACACAGCTCACCACACACATAACGATTCTGTCCCACCACTGAACTAAAACACAACATGGAAGAGGACAGAAGAGGGAATGATGGTGGTCTTGGGACTATATTTTTTACGGAAAATTCTTGAACCAAAAAAAGACGGCAGGAACACAGACTTTCCTCACAAACTTTCCATGTCAGGTCAGCCATGCTTGATTTTGTTTACGTCTGTTTCCTTGTTCCTCAGTCAGCTCGCCTCCTGATTGGCCAAATTCCATTCTGCGTCACAACTCACAGAGTCATGACTCGGGAGGCGTCAGCTTTCCCCATACACATGAAGATTTTTGTTCGTAAATATTGAACACGTTGCATAGCTGATTATCGGGACAAATTCACTCTTGACACACCTCGGACCACAGGATAATCTGACAGGATAATCTGATAAGATTTAAGATAATCGGGCGTT